>PPJL03000002.1:600000-952414 GCA_003705745.3 Blastobotrys muscicola
CTGCTCCCCCCGCGTTCAATACCGCGCCGTATCAGACCATACACTATAGAGGTTAGCCGCGCACTGTCAAGTAAAGTAATTCATTGAATCCGGATCCATGCAACAGATCACTCAAGCAGAACCAGCGTAGAATCTCATGCCTTGTTCACCCTGGCCGGGCGATACACCCCACACCCGACGCACCGATGCCCACCGTGTGTTGCACAAAGCTTGTACATGCGTGTGCCGAAAACGGAAGTTACCCGGCGTGGATCCCGATCAATTCCGTCTTTTCCGGGCTAGCAATCAGGCGTCCACTATTTATTGTTGTCTGTTGTTAATATTGATTTGCTCTGGCTACATACTAGACACTACTGAGGAAGCGGTTTGATTGTGGCTTATCGTTTATCGCATCGCTGGGACAAATCCCTCATCACCCCACCACATCGATATTGACTAATCGCTTGATCGATATCACCAGATATCATCACAAGAATGAGCGACGAAAAGATAACGCCGCCACCGCCGGCGGTGTTGGCTCCAGAGACCCAGGACGGCATAAAGATAACGCTGCTGCTTATCTCAGGCCAGCGTTCGACGTTGCTGCTGGATAAAGAGTACATCAAGACGCATTCGCTGCACTGTGCACAGCCTGAGAGTATTACGGTGGGAGTTTTCAAGCAGAAGCTGTACGAGGGCTGGCAGGATGTCTGGGGGACGCTGCCGGCTAGTACAACTAATATACGGTTGATTCATCTGGGCAAGATATTGGAGGATCAGTTTACAATGAAGGGTGAGTTGTGGGGTGGCAGGGACTCGCTTGGATTCCAGGGATTGTAGGGACTCGTACTAACTCAGACTGCGGACTAACCATCCAAAACCCATACAATGTTGTTCACCTCACTGTGCGCCCAGCCTCCTTCGAACTGGAGGCGGTCAACAAATCAAAATCAACACGAAGTAACCGACGCAGAACCGCCTCAGGCACGGCTGGCACCGCCCAGGCGGACCAGCCCGCATCGAGAGGCTGTTGTGTTATTCTCTAAGCTCATCGCATCGCGCGCATCTAACGAATCACGACCCCACAATCTCATCTCTGCGACCATCTACAGCTTCCCGGCTATACATATCACGACCTACGTATTGCTAGCATAAGCTTGAGCGCTGCATATATTACTATTGCTAACCTTGCGACACCACGCCTCGGAACTTCCTTGTGTGATCCATTTTTAGGCAACCACAAATTTAGAGTGACATGTGTACATGCAGCCACTGCGCTTGCAAGCAACTCTTGCCGAGAGTCTCAGTCAAGTCTGGAACTAACACTTTGGCTCATGACCAGCGCGCTTTGCGAGACATGGGCATTTAGCTGCTAGACATCACATGTCCATGCATAGTCTCACCCGCGCGTTCGTTTCCGGCAACACGCCAGAATACATTCAGCTGTAACTGTCCTTAGCGTATGTACAAATAAATAATCATACCTCGTTCGAGGTCCGCGTTAGTCATCAGTCGTATTCGACCTTACTAAGACAGCGCACCCTCGTCGCGCTGTCTGCTCTGGTCGCCAATCTGCCTGAAGCCTCTCGTCAGGTCCACGTCTCTCAGATCTCCCACCTTCCCCTGCGTGCTCGGCGGCTCAATTGCGACCGGCGGCGAGGAAAATTTGGACGGCGACATGTCTGCTCCGGGGCGCACAGGCGTAAACTGCATATACTGCCAGAACGGCGCCGGACTGGAGTTTGGCATAAACGACGAGGGCAGCTGTTGCTGCTGGGCCGAGCTTGGCGCGGCGAGATGCAGATGCATCTGTGGGGCGGGCGTCATGCCCAGCGCGTTGGGCGGTGGTAGTGACCTGCCAATACTCTGCGGAGGTTTTGCCGAAGGTGGCATCTGGCTTCCTCGGTCTGGAGTGTACGCTTCCAACTGACTGACACCAGGGTACCTTTGCGGTGACACCAATTGGTGTTTCTGCGGCGTCTGAAACTCCTGTGTTGGCGGCAGGGCCTGGATTGGCTGAGGTTGTGGTACTGGCTGTTGTGGTATTGGTTGTGGCTGTTGTTGCGGAATCTGCTGCTGAATTGGCTGTTGATGTTGATGTTGATGTTGCATCGGTTGCATCTGCTGGGGCATTGGCAACTGTTGTGGAGGCCTCTGGACCTGCATTTGCGGTTGTTGTGACTTTCTTCCGGATCCCTTCGCCAGCGTGCCCAGATTGGCCTTCTTGATGAACTCTTTTCGATAGCTGTCGGTGATTTGCCACTTCATGCCCTTTCCTGGCTCGTCAATCCTTCGTGGGACCTTCTCAAAGGCCTTGTTCAGCGATAGATTATGCCGGATAGAGTTTTGCCAGCCCGTCGATGCGTGCCTATAGTACGAGTAGTTCGTGGCGATCCAGTCGTAGATTTCTGAGAGAGACATCATCATCTCCTCCGTCGACAGAATCGCCTGCGAAATCATCGTCGCGTAGGAGAACGGTGGTTTAATGTCCTTTGCATCGTCCGAAGTCAGGTCCTGGTCTAGGTATTGGTTCGCCTGAACAATGCCTCTGATCTGAGGTCGCGTCACCATGGCGACGCCCTTGGGGTATGCGGCAGAAGATACTTGCGGCGCTGCCGGTTGAGGCTCACTCTTGATGGGTTCTGGTTGTGTCGTTGGTATTGGCTGGGGAGGTGCCTGCGGTGCCTTGAACGAGCTGAACCCTGGCATGAGAGTGAGATTTGGTGCGATGTTGGGCCTTTCTCCAGGCAGTAAAAACATCATTTGTACACCAGCAATCTCAAGCACGTTTCCTGAAATCAGCTTCCACGTGCCCTCCTTCCGCAGCGACCTGTCTATCCTCACACCGTTACGTCCGCATATCGCCAGCTCCCAATAACGCTCATCGGGGTTGTACTGAATTATCGCATGCCGCCGCGACACGATTTTGGTCGGGCCTAGATCAATATCCACGTCCTCGTTCGGTACTGGCACTGGCACCGGGTTGCCATTCGCATCCGCTTGCATGACTGGATCCGATATTCTTCCAATCACAATCCTGACTTTAGTCACAAAATATGTCCAGTTTCTTCCAGCAAGCTTGGCGTACGCCTGTACGTTATTGTCCAGGACGTTTTGGTTGGCATACTGCGTGGAAACACGCGGGCTGGGGTCGGGTAGTGCCAGGCTTGCAATGACCGCGTCCACGTCCTCGTCATATGTCGTTTCCTCCAACTCATCGCCTCTCTGTCGTTTCGTCTCCGACTCGCTTCTCGAAGCAAGTCTTTTCTTGGGCGACATGTTGCTCGAGTATTGTGTTTGTCCGCTTGCTCCGTCTGACGAAATGGCTGGACCTGCCACCTGTTCCAACACCTTTACTAGCCTCTTAGTCTGACCCAAGCTCTTCCCGTATTAAGACACGTGTTATATGTCCCGGCTAGCACGATGTCGCACTGATGAACCACAACGAGTTAATCGGTTCACGGGACTAATCGCCTCACGCAAGTAGCCGCAAGTAGTGCTCTCCCTATCCCGTATACTACCTCCCACGTTTCGCTCGCGTCCTGTCGCGTCCTATCGCGTATCCTCGCGTTCTCCTCGGTGTACGCAACTAGACTCAGCGTCCTGTTCTCTGTAGAGTGTCAAAAAGTGTAACGCCAATGACGCGACCACGTGACCCAGACCAGCCGGCGAATATAAATAATGGTGATGTCCGTAGACAGATATTAGTGTATTTCGTACCGGTGTACAGTAGTGTGCGTGGTTGCCCAGTCAATAGTCTAGCCTGTTGGCCTAGTGACGTGTGGTTTTGTTTTTGTAAGCCTTGTTTTGGTGCTTTGTTTGTTGACAAAAAATTTGTGCGCGCGCATACCAGTTGCCAGTGGCGAGTCAAAGTACACCTCTTCAAGCCAATTTAGAATTAAGGTTACGAACTCTTGCGAATGTCACATGATGTAGAGGTGAACGTCGCTGCAAGCTTCTAGGCATCTACATACTCCTGCCTAGACTACTAGCGCTACTCCATGTGGGTATCTAAGCAGGGCGCCGTTAGTCTATTGCCTATAGAGTGCAGAGATTGCATTGGTCTAAACACCCCTACACGGAAATTCACATGGGCAAGCCTTGCGATTATCGATGAGCATCTAGGCACACGATTGCTGATCTTTTGATTCATCATCAAAAGGTTGACATGATCTTAAAACTGTGGTCACGTGATTACACCTGCGCGACGCGCTTTACAATACCATCAAGTGTTCAACGGGGGAGCGGAAGTGTCTTGTTGCCCATTTTACGAGCCCATTCTATCGTGAAATTTCTCAGCCCATCAGCGGCAGGTGGTGGCCATAAACACCTTTAACCTGTGGTTATCAGGACTGCAGTTGCACGCTCTAGGTCGAACTGCACGTGCCGCATTGTCAGTGCGGCGTATAGAAATCTCGGCTTTGTAATATCTACACCTCGATGGGACATACACCCAACCCCGCAGACAGTGGCTACATGAGTTGGCAAGAGCCAGACGAGGGCTCGCCCGATGTGGGCAAGAAGCGTAAGCGAGTTACGCGGGCCTGTGACGAGTGTGAGTTGTGGTGCGGAGACGTGGGGCTAACATAGGTCGAAAGAAAAAAGTCAAGTGCGATGGGCAGATGCCCTGTATTCATTGTTCGGTTTATTCATACGGTGAGTTTATCGGCTATGAGGTTTGCTAACAAGAATGCACGTACAACCAGCCGAGTACGCGGAGGAAAGCGCTGGACCCTGAGGAAGCAAAATCGCGGTTGAAGGTAGCCGAGGCCGTTATCGCGGCACTGCTGCCTGGAGTGGATATTTATAGTCCAAACTTTGACGTTCACGACTATCTCGGACGACGAAGTGAAGGACATACAGCTCGACAAAGCGTTTCGAGTATAGACTCTTATGAGAACGACCTGTTTCAGCCCGCGGCGCCTAGCGAAATTAAGCAGATGCTACCACCGAAAGCAGTGGCCGTGGAGCTGATAGAGCGAGTCTGGGACAACGCCTGCGTGCTGTTTCGGTTCTATCATAGACCATCGTTTATTCGCGACATGGACATTTTATATGAGACAGAACCGGAGAACTACACCGCTAAACAGTACAAGATTTTGCCGCTGGTGTATTCAGTCATGGCGGTGGGCGTATTGTTTTCAGCAGACCGGTGCCAGGTGCTAGGAATCAAAGACCCGAGCGAAGGGTACAAGTACTTTGTGGCCGCCAGGAAGCTCATGGACATTACAGATATCAAGGATTTGTATGAAATCCAGTCGCTTGTGATGATGATTTTGTTTCTGCAATGTTCGTCTCGGCTGTCGTCATGTTACGTTTACATTGGTATTGCGCTGCGAGCGGCGCTGAGGACGGGTCTGCACAGAAAAGTCCAATACAAGTTCAACCCCATAGAACTGGAGACCCGAAAGCGTCTGTTTTGGACAATCAAAAAGATGGACGCGTACGTGAACTCAATGCTAGGTCTGCCGCGAACAATTGGCGAAGACGAGTACGACCAGGACCTGCCAGCTGAGATTGATGACGAAAACATCACAGAGGACGGTTATTTCTGGCCGAAGAGCGACAAGCTTACCAGCGTCGGTGTATCCAATTACCACACAAAGCTCATGATTATCTTGAGCCGGATTATGAAAGCGGTCTATCCTGTCCGAAAGAACACGACGCCGATGCCGGAAAACGCTGCCACGCAGTCCACTATTGGCTGTGTTGATTTCGCCAAAATTGACGCTATTGACAATGAAATTGCACTTTGGAGACACAATCTTCCATCTCAGCTTCGATTGGGCCTGGCAGAACATGAAGTACCCAAGGAGTACTTCCGCGCCAACAGGCTGTTGTGCCTGACGCATTGCTACGTCAACATTGTCCTGTACCGACCGTTTATCCATTACTGCAAGCCTCTGGCTCCTGGTATGGTTGAAGATGAAGAGAAGGCAAAGGCGCGAGTGTATGGACACCGGTGCATTCAGATTTCACGGGAGACTGTGAGATATGCAAACGATCTCGTCTCTCATGGCATGCTCAACGGCGCTTACTGGTTCAGTGTATACACCATTTTCTTCTCGGTCGCGTGTTTGGTCTACTACATTCATGAGACGTCGTTGGACTTTCCGGAAAAGGCCAATGAGGTCCGAATCGATGCCGAAATCGGTAAGGACGTGCTTCATAAGCTCAAGGAGTCTAGTTCGGCCGCATCCAGAACCTACGATACCTTGAACGGGCTGTTTGATCGGCTCAACAAGCGTGCTGCCAGTGCCAATGCGGCAGTCAACGTGACAGAAGCGGGTGACGCGGTGCGGCAAACAATGGCGCAGACCGATCTATCGTCAGAGGAGGGCGGCGTCATCCAAGACCAAAACGGAATAATTGAGTCGCCCAAGCCGATGATCACTGATTTTCCAATAAGGGATCGGCAGTCGTGGTCTTACGCCCCTGGGTTCATGGACCAGATCGATACGCAATTGTTTGGTCGATTCCTGCCTCCGTACATGATGCCGTCACAGGGTGTGACGCAGCAACAGCAACCGCCGGTTGAAGCGCCGCCATTATACTCAGGAAAGTCGTCGGTGTATGATGATCAGCCAGTGAGCATGCCAGTGCAGCCAGTGAGGAACGGTCAGGAGAATGTCGGGTTCTTCGATGAAATGAATCTGTTCTCTGGAAAGGCCTGGGACGAGTTCTTGAACCAAAACAGTGAATTGTCGGGATTAAACAGTTTTATGAACTTTGAGTAGCCATAGGGGCTATACACGTGGTTCATGCATCACTTGTATGACGACCGTGACATACGTGGCTTCGGCACTCTGAGCCTGTGCAAAAACAGAACACCAGCAAAGTACACCAGCACGGCTACTGACGACAGCACAGCGAAGATTGCCAGGGGACTGAGGGTTTCCTTTGCGTCAACTAGAGCGCAAGCGTATGGTGTTCGGACCTCAAACGAAAACATGCAGTCATAGGCGCTGCTCACATACGTCACAACTGCCTTTTTGTGGTTCTCGCGATCACACTTGAAGACCAACGTTGTGGACTTGCGCAGACCTGTGTTTCCGCATGGCGATCCATCTGTGTATTCTAAGAGGAGATTACGACCGCGAAAGTAGGGCTTTGTTGACAGGGACCCTAATGACTGCGGCACGCCGCTCAAGTCCCTGTACATGGCCGAGACATTTTCTGGCGCCAGAACCGAGTCGATATAAGGTGCGCTCGCCAGCGGCTTACATATGCTGAGTGTGAAATTGGACAGAAAGTCCAGGCCCCTAACATGCCATTCCTCGGTTGTGAGCGGACGCAGATCGAAATAATTTCCCGTCGCAGGTGAGACTGTCGTGCATAAGCTTTCTGGATCAGGTACCTTGGCGGACTTGGGATAGCCGCACACGCCTAGACAGAACAGCAAAGGGGTCCACAGCATCTCAGCTCGCCATCACTAGGCATGTTGGTTTTAAAAGTTCTTCAAGAACGCCCTGTTAAGATTAGCGATGTCGGCGCCTGAAATTTGGGTGCCTAAATCTGATACACGCACAAACATAATTCATTAGCCATCGCCTTTCGCAATTACATATTTAAGGCTGCGGCCACCTATTTAAGTAGTATATTCATGACTGACTGAAGGGAATTGGCGATACTCCCGTTCTAAGAAGCTGGTATGATTCATTGGTAAGACTCTATGAAATTGACTCATTCAATTACTCATGCTACTCACGTGGCAGCCACCACTTGCATATTAAAAGTAATATTACTCACATCGCAGTCAGAAGTTACTCATGATAACTCAGAACAACTCATCGGTACGGATTTTTGTGGGGTTGTCGCCAGGGTGATGCCAATTGACTCAGGTTGCCCACCTACCGACTGGCCGCTTATGGCCGGGACCTTAGCCCTAAGCCCACCGGTTTTAGGGCTGCAACACAGTCACCCACCAGCTGCAGCACGTGGGCGCGTAGGTAAACAAGGGACCCCTGGCGCAGATAAGCCGTGGCAGAATTGGGGTTACCCGGTAGAGAAAATTTTTTTTTCGATATGCAGAGAAAAATTTTCAGTCCCAACTCGCCTTGAGAAATATAAATACAGGGACTCCCCCCCTCCCTTTTTCTTTCTTCGTCAACTCACACCCGAAATCACCTGCATTTCTCTCTGAGTATTAATACACAAAATGGGAAAGGAAAAGACTCACGTTAACGTCGTCGTCATTGGACACGTCGACTCCGGAAAGTCCACCACTACCGGTCACTTGATCTACAAGTGCGGTGGTATCGACAAGCGAACCATCGAGAAGTTCGAGAAGGAGGCTGCCGAGCTTGGTAAGGGTTCCTTCAAGTACGCTTGGGTTCTGGACAAGCTTAAGGCTGAGCGAGAGCGAGGTATCACCATTGACATTGCTCTGTGGAAGTTCGAGACTCCAAAGTACTACGTTACCGTTATCGATGCCCCAGGTCACCGAGATTTCATCAAGAACATGATTACCGGTACCTCCCAGGCCGACTGTGCCATTCTGATTATCGCTTCCGGTACCGGTGAGTTCGAGGCTGGTATCTCCAAGGACGGTCAGACCCGAGAGCACGCTCTGCTCGCTTTCACCCTTGGTGTCAAGCAGCTGATTGTTGCTTGCAACAAGATGGACACCAACAAGTGGTCCGAGGAGCGATTCAAGGAGATTGTCAAGGAGACCTCCAACTTCATCAAGAAGGTCGGTTACAACCCAAAGAACGTTGCCTTCGTTCCAATCTCTGGTTTCAACGGTGACAACATGATTGAGAAGTCCTCCAACTGCCCATGGTACAAGGGTTGGTCCAAGGAGACCAAAGCCGGTGGTACCGCCACTGGTTTCACTCTTTTGGAGGCTATTGACTCCATTGAGGCTCCAGTCCGACCATCCGACAAGCCACTGCGACTTCCTCTCCAGGATGTCTACAAGATCGGTGGTATCGGAACTGTGCCAGTCGGTCGAGTCGAGACCGGTGTCATCAAGGCCGGTATGGTTGTTACCTTCGCTCCATCCAACGTCACCACTGAGGTGAAGTCCGTTGAGATGCACCACGAAGTCCTCGCCGACGGTGGTGTTCCAGGTGACAACGTCGGATTCAACGTCAAGAACGTTTCCGTCAAGGATATCCGACGAGGAAACGTTTGCGGTGACTCCAAGAACGATCCACCAAAGGGTTGCGACTCTTTCAAGGCCCAGGTCATCATCCTGAACCACCCAGGTCAGATTGGTTCCGGTTACTCTCCAGTTTTGGATTGCCACACCGCCCACATTGCCTGCAAGTTCGAGAAGCTCCTGGAGAAGATCGACCGACGAACCGGTAAGGCCGTTGAGTCTGAGCCAAAGTTCGTCAAGTCTGGTGACGCCGCTATCGTCAACATGGTTCCATCCAAGCCAATGTGTGTCGAGTCCTTCACTGAGTACCCACCACTTGGTCGATTCGCCGTCCGAGACATGCGACAGACCGTCGCTGTCGGTGTCATCAAGGGCGTCGAGAAGTCCGCTGACAAGGGTGGCAAGGTCACCAAGTCTGCCCAGAAGGCTGGCAAGAAATAAGCTATTTCTCTAGATTGGCTTATGCTGAAAAGGTTATGTAAGAAAATAGATGATATTTATATCTTCTGTTAATGATGACGTAATTTGAAGTAATGTGTTGATTGTCTTATTCAATTGCACGTGTCTATGCCGCGTCAGGGGTAGGTCTGACCTCTCACAATATTTTCCACAGGCAGGCCATCGTTGTCTGCTCAGTACACGGCGCGCACATGCCGAGAACTACTCTACTGGGTAGTGCGACGGTTGTCGCCCAGTTGAGAATTCTGCGCTGAGCCTTATGCTGACGCCGTGCTTTGGCGCGGTGTAAAGTCTCGCTAGCATGTGATAATGATAGTCAATTGAGCGTGTAACAGGTTGAGCCAGCCTAAGTTTAGCTTGCATGTGGCGGATTTGGTGTGAGATGCTCGGCAACAGCGGGGCTGCATCAGCCGAACGATCCATGCAGGGAATGGGTGGTTCTGGATGAAACCGGTGTCGTTTCACCTTAAATCTGGCTTGGCGATGGTGGATCAGAGAATTATCAGATGAAGAGCTGATTTGATGTGACAGCGGTGGGGACTGTTGAGGCCAGTGTGTGGTTTCTGTTACCACTGCAGACCCTTGCTGGTTTCTTGCCCAGCCAAAAGTTGCGCGGTTTTGGCCAGAAGCCGGTGTGCATTTGTTTGTGCTCGGTGTTATATCAACGCCAAAATGAGAAAAGCTCGTGGAGCGAGCAGTAAGCGGTTGGCTCTTGTTTTGACATTGGTGAGTCTAGCTAGCTATAGCCGGCGCCTCGCTCATCGTTGTTAACGTCGTGTCGATATGTGCCGAGATCTCTAGTCGAATCGTGCTCCGAGGTCCCTGTGTCTGTTTTGAGCACTTGGCCACACGTATACTGATATACCTACATTGTACACCAGGCGCATAGATTCCTGTGCTGGCACTGATAGGGAATGGTTGGGTGAGAAGTCGCGCTCAGAAATCGCACACGCACTAGCTAGCCACACACATCGATACATAAATATTGAAATTTTCCACGTATAAGATACACCATACGATGAACTTATGACACATCCGGTCGTTGCAAGCGTCATTGAATAATGAATAAAAAATCAACCGCGACAATGTGCCTAAGAAATTAACCGACGATGTGCCGGGAAATGCACTAGCTACTAAGAACTTTCTACTTCACCAGTCAACAGAGTGATAGCTACGTACACCAGGCATAGTCATCGGAAATTCTATTAGCAAGGTTCGCCTTCGCTTGTCCAGCAAATTACATATCGCGCGCGCCATCTCGATCATGATCACCATGACATCAGAACACCAGGCTTCGATGAGGTAACCATGATGTCACTAATCCAGGGCCGCAGAGAACTTCACAACCAGCTCTTCGGAGCTCCGCCGCAGGTAACTGCATATATACTAATCCTTGTAAACGCACAAAGTATACAGTACGCGGCGTATATGGACAGGAACCTGGTCACATAAGCACGACCCAAACACGCGTCTAAACCCTGGGTTACAGCCGAGATTGAAACAGCAAGGTTACAGAGACAGAGAGCAACTGCGCTGCTCCCCCATCCATCACATCTTCCCGAATAGGTCACCACTCAGCCAAGGCCAGCACGGGCCAACCAGCGACAATCATCAAGCTGTCAGTCTCAGAAACCGAGTCAAACCCCAAACGGCCTCAGACACCCCACGCTGTCTATTCAGCCAACAATGTATAACACTCGGTTTCAGACCCATGTCAGCTAAGTGCGCCCAGCCGTCAAAGGCTTGTCGGCTTGACTTCTTAGCAAATAACATGAGCGGCCCGACTCGCTTGAATTAAGCTCCATTAATCTACCCCGAACCGTAATCTGCCTGGCGCCGCTGTCACCCTCGAACAAATGTCTCACTTGCACTGCCGCACCACCGTTTAAATGCTTGGCGCACGTCATAAATTTGATTGCTCGCCGCCATCCCTTGACGGGGAAATGCAAAGAATGGCTGGACTGAGCCAGGAAATGGCACTAATGCATCACTAAAGCCGCTCACGTGACGATAACGCTCCCTGGCCCGCTGGTCTTGAGCACCTTGCTGGCTCTTGGCTACTTTTCTATACAGCGCGATGGCTCAGTTGCGTGGGCTGAGTCGTGTGATGCGTGGACTACTGGCCAGCGCGCCAATGTAACGGTGGCATATCAGTTACCAAAACGTTGATCTGATATTAGCCACGCGATGATACCCCGGTTGCGCCGTGCCTACAGCATCTCAAGCCAGGCACCATAGTTACTGGGCGGAATGTTTCTGTAAGTGGATTACGTTTTGCAAACGAACAATAGCCCTCGCCAAAGCCTATGCTCTTTATCAGCGTGTGATAATAACTTCGAAGACTGTCCAGATTAATCCCACCAAAAGCCGGGTGACTACGGCTAATTAAAACTGCCAATGGGTCAGGGTCCGGCCCATGATTACCGTGCATTGGTCCAAGGTCCCTGATTACGTACTCATAATTCATATAACTAATAATGATAACGCACTACAGCCCACAATATCATTCCTCTATTATTCAGCCCTATAGCATGCTCAGCAGCACATTTTCTCTGTGGGACAGGCCCACTCTATATTCGCTCACGCTGACCCCCAAATGCGCGCGCGCTCATCCCACCCTACTTGCGCGTTGCATTATCGACTTCTTGACGTGATCCTTGCAATTTCATTTCGCAGACCTCGATAGTGTCCATATCACGTAGCCTAACTTCCCATACACTCCACTGGCAGTGCTCGCTCGCTACTACTAACTTGGCGTTTCAGGCGGCCATGATTGCCAAGTGCCAAGAAACAGGCGCGCGAGACACGGTTCCGTCGGCGTACATCTCAGCACTGGCTACAAGGCAGTGCCAAGTACTTAACCCTTCTAATCCCCCGATCGTGGTCAACAGCTGTAGTAGCGACGAAACCGGTACTACTACTTTTGCCACGCGTGCAATATGTCTGAATACGCATTCACTGAACTACGACCACCCGTGATAGTGTCACCGGCTGCAAGCGCCCCCTCGTCTCACCGGCCTTCGGATTGCGAACTTCCCTCCCCTCAGCGGACTCTCCCGTCCCCCCCTATGGACATGCTGAAGGCGCCTGTTATGATGCAGACCGTTACTCCGCCCTCCTCTGATGAGGTGGACTCGCCCAAGGCGCCTTCTTTGGTGTGCAAGTGGCTCAACTGCCACCGCCTCTTTGACTCAGCAGAGGACCTGTACACGCATCTATGCGAGAACCACGTTGGACGAAAATCCACCAACAACTTGTCCCTGGCCTGCCGATGGGACACATGCAAAGTTATCACTGTGAAGCGAGACCACATCACTTCGCACATCCGGGTGCACGTCCCGCTCAAGCCGTACAAGTGTGACTTTTGTCGAAAGAACTTTAAGCGACCACAGGATCTCAAGAAGCACGTCAAGACTCACGCCGACGAGCCCGTCGTTGCCTATCCAAACCCGACTTCGGCTCCGCTAGACGTCCCCAAGCGGGCCTTCGACTATGGCATGGAGTACGGATACAACGGCTACGCCCAGCCAGTCGCCGCCCCGGCCCCGTACTACCCGGCTGTCGAGGGCTCCAACAAGCGACCGCTGGACCCCAAGCACGAGTTCTTCTCGGACGTTAAGCGACGACACATTCAGCCAGTTTACAACGCCGCCATGGCCTCAAGACTCACCGCCATGGAGGGCGCAAACTACCAGAACGGAAACACTCTGGCGCCGTTCAGATCCCACACAGACCTGCTCGAGGCCGACAACTTCCTCTCACAGCTCTCAACAAACATTTACGCCAAGGCCAATGCGCACGGCGAAGAGCCTTATTACGGCGGCGTGCCACCAGCAGCTCTGCCACCACCAACATACGCCCAGCCTTCTATGAACTTGTACCCGACGCTGGGTTCCCACGAGTACGCTCCTCACCCAGCCCCACAGATGGCTTCAAGATACGACTACGATACCAACAGGCGTGTACACGTGGGTATCCAGCGAGCAGCTCCTACAGAGAAGAAGGAGGTCGACGAGGCGGACTCCCTCGCAGACTCCCTCAACAAGGTCTCGCTTGACGACAAGGAGACCCTACTCCGACACGCAAAGATTGTCACAGACCTGCGCGCAGTCATTACCGAGCTGCTCAAGCAGGAGGAGAAAGACTCCGTCGTTACTAACAGTCCGCAGCCGGTCGCCGCCTGCTAGTTTATTTATATGGTGTATGTAGATTATGGTTTTGTTTTGAGCGTTTTTCGAGCGTAGCGAGACGAGCGTAGCGAGAAGTTTCTGAAGCTTTCCCTTCTGCCCTTCACCTCCGTCCACCACTACTTAGAACTCCAATAACACAGCCTAGACAAGGCTATATAACCGAATAATGAATCACATGGAATTAATTAATGCCTCTGTGTGCAGGGCTCTGTGAGATTTAATTTCCCGTAGGCTCCCCATATATGAATGTCCCTTGTCGCGTTACTGCATTCGTACCGACCATGCGCTGGCTATTGGCGATCGAACTACTTGGCCTGGTCTCGGCGGTTTCGTCCGACAGATTCTCGAAACGGTCGGCCGGCCATGCCTGCACTATCGTGACGAGCAACTTCAACGCTAGCGGACTCGCTGAGAACGAATACTTTCCTGGAGGATCAAAAATCTTATACGAGCCAGGTGAGGAATCTCCAGACGGCCGGATCGAGCCGCTGGTGATTGATACCAAGGAAGCAGCCGGTATCATGCCTGGATACTGGGGTCACGGATTCGTATACTCCTACACCTTTGACCACAGCACAGACAGTATGAACAGAGTCGAAATGACTTGTCTTTGTATGGATTTTGTACCTTGTACCTGCGATTTCGTCAGCAACAATTCATATTTCAGGGAACTGCGTTTCTCAAGAAGCCTGCATAACGCATTGATAAAGAACTATGGCCGAGTCACTCATTATGCTGTGAATGGATCATTGGATTTGACGCCAAAATCAAACGTTTCAAGGGAGAATTGGAAGCATTCAAGCGACGGAGCGTCGAAATCTAACGCTGTTGGATGGTGGCCTATTTTGGTGTTGATGTGCGTGTTTGCATAACTCGAGTGTCGAGTATTTATAGTAATCAGATGCAATTCGAGATCGATATACGCTGCTGTTTCAGATTTTCTATCTTGTAGATCGATAGGAAACGTCACGTGACCACACGTGACTTGATTTGAACCACAAGATATGAAAAAATATTTCCTTGATAACGATATGGTTCTCGATTTCCTGTTCAAGTCTCGACGGTCCAAGACCGAAGAGCCCAAGCCAAAGAAGTCTCAAGAGCTGAAAAGCAAAAAGTCGCAGGAATTAAAGAAAAAGGCTAGCCGAGACTCCGTGAAGAGCAAAAAGGTGCCAGAGCCCGAGCCAGAACCAGTGTCAGAGAAGGAAGAGGAGCCAGTTGAGGAGAAGGAAGAACCTAAGCCAGAACCTAAGGTCAACACTGATAAGAAAATTGGTGTTCGAGTGTCTGGTAAACAATGGAAGATTGAGAAGAAGCCATTGAGGACGAAGGCTAACGGTGTCGCAAAAAAGTCATGGGATATCAAGAGGAAGCAGCAGCTAGAGCTTCAAGCGAATAAGAAGCTGGAACAGCAGCTGCTGGATGAGAAGAAGCAAGAGAAAGAGGCTCAGGTCCAACGAATCAAGGCTAAGCGAGAGGCCAAGGCAGAGAAGGAACGGTATCAGAAGATGGCAGAGAAGATGCATGCAAAGAGGGTCGAGCGAGTGAGGAGGAGAGAGAAGAGGAATAAGTTGTTGAAGGAGCGATAAGCGTTACGCAGCAGCTAGTAAAATAAGCGGGACATGGAGTAGTTGTAGTAATATATTTATCGCGCATCACGAAATTTCATCATGTCCACAACGGCTGACTGGGGCTATCTGCACCTGAGGTTGTGAGTATGGCGTAACGAAGTATGATAGTGTGTTGGCGGTGAGAGCTGCGTTCGGCTAACAAGGATCTCGGATGGCGAGACCACTGGAGATCGAGTCTCGTGGAAGCTGCTTCTCTCCGGGGCCCTGAAGCAGTACCTGGGAATTATGGGACAGAGTATATCCGTCGATATTCTACACATCCAGGGCAGCGACAGTTGGGTCAGAGTCCCCGAGCCTGATCTCACAACGGCGTGGTCGGCCTTTAGCGGAGCAGTGATGAACGAAGGCTCGGTGGGAATCAGAGTGGTGGGAACATCGAGGTATCTGATGGGGGTCTTGGAGGAGAGGGATGCATGGTAGACGGCAATACTACCTTGATACCAGGATCGTTCTGAACATTTACCGACACGACGTCTGAGTGCCATCTATGCACTGACACATAACCTACACACCTGAGCCGCGAATAGAAAGGACCGCATGTACATACATCTATTAGCTAGCATGACTAACCCAACAACTCTCTACCCACCTCTCTTGAGAACTGGCTCCGTCCGTTAAACTGCCTGCTTGACTTGTTCCTCAACGTTTCATCCTGCTCCAACTCTGCAGCCTCCTCTGCCCTGGTCTTGGCCAACCTGCTAGCACGATCCTGGTTCATACTAGCGGCATCATTTTGCATGGCGGCCAACTGAGCTGCAACATCGTCTTTGCTAGGTTGATCCTTGTCGAAACGTTCTTCTCTCCTAACCTCATTTCTGTCGTCTGATCTCCTGTATCTATCGCTTGATCTTTCACCTTTATCAAAGGAGGACCTATCTGGCGTGTACCTGCGCCTATCTGACCTGTCTCGCCTTTCATCTCGATCATACCTCCTTCCCTCTGTTCTGTCCGAACGATCAGAGGACCTGTCTCTCCTCGAACGATCAGAGGACCTGTCTCTTCGATAACTATCAGACGACCTATCCCTCCTACGGTCCGACGACCTATCCCTCCTACGGTCCGACGACCTATCTCTCCTCGAACGATCTGAAGACCTATCTCTCCTGCATCTCTCAGGAGACCTGTCTCTCCTCGAACGATCAGAAGACCTATCCCTCCTACGGTCCGACGACCTGTGCCTTCGCCTGTCCATCTCACTAGACCTATCTCTCCTGTCTCTCGAACTCTCCTTTATCCTCGGGGTACCTTCGACCTGAATCTGCCTCTGCTTTATGGCCATCAACGGATCACGACTGAGCTTGGAAACCGTATCCTTACTCAAAGCTGCACCGGACAGAGCCTCCGGCTGCTCAAACTTGGACGTAGACTTGATCTCCTCTGCTGTATCAATCCCTAGCCGGCTCATGTCGATTTTCTTCTTGCCTAGAAGGTAATCCTCGCTATCACCACTATCACCAGTTCCTGTGGAATGCGAGTACATCCACTCCATACGCTTGACTCGCTTGATACCAGTGGCCTTCTCTTCCATAGCCAGCAGCTCATCTCGTTCTCTCTCACGTTGGATCTCCTTTTGTCGCTCCGCGATTTTCTTTCGCTCCTCAATAGCTTCTCGTTCCTTCTTCCAAACGACCTCCTGGTTCTTCAAGAGACCAGGATGCCATGATTTCTTCAAGTTCAAGTCCCCGGGCATCTTGCTTGAGTAACCGCTTGTGTGGAAAAGTGCTGATCAGACCCTTGTGTCTTGCGTTATCAAGTGCGCCACTCCACACCACATCACATATAGCCAGCGCACACCCAGCGACTGCACTCAACATTACGCTGCGCAATGATAGGCGTTAGGTGGCTGCTAGGACTACTAGCAGGTACGCTAGTAGCAGGTTATGACTTGGCCATCGCTAGCTTAGACCATGAGCCCACAAATGTCATTTACTTCAATCAGTCCTCCGTCATACTCATCGCTACAAGAGACGGCCCTACATACAGATCGGACAACGATGGAAAGTCCTGGAAGGAATTGGATATCACCAAGGAAACCATTGTGCACATCGTGGACCATCCGTTCCACTCAGACAGAGCCTTTGCCCTTACAGATGGCCAGAAGCACTACTACACCAATGATCAGGGCAAGAGCTGGCATGAATTCCAGGTCCCATTGATTCCGTTTGACATGGAAGTGCCACTGCAATTCAATGCTGCGAACCCAGACTATGTTCTTTTTGGCGGCTTCAAGTGCCCCGATAACAAAATGGCCAGTCACGACTGCAAGACAACTTACTACTACACTAAGGATGGATTCAATTCCAACAAGGAAATGCTTGCTGCCCACTACTGTGCCTTTGCAAAATCGACCAACGAGTGGAATGTCAAAAACACAGACAGCACAGTGTTGTGTTCTGTCACGCCTGATGGTCACGGCGGTGTCGCCAAATGGCAATTACACAGGTCGGACAACTGGTTCTCGACGTCAAAGACTATCGCGCTTGCAGGCGAGAACAAGCCGCTGGAAGGCGTGATCGCCTTTGGCGTTACCTCCGAGTTCTTCGTGGCGGCTGTGTCAGCCGAGAGGCACTCTGGTAACCATGTGGGCGGTGGCGAAGTCCATCTGGTTGTGTCCAAGGATTTGGAAACGTTCCAGCAGGCTCATTTTTCGGACGAGAGCAAAATTAATGAAGCTGCCTACACGATTCTGGAGTCTAGCGGCAACTCGCTTCACGTCGACGTGCTCACCAACAAGGACGAGTTTACTGGTACTTTGTACACGTCCAACTCTGACGGAACTTACTTCACAAAGAGTCTGGATCGAACCAACCGGAATACTGCTGGCTACGTCGATATCGAAAAGTTGGACCGAGTCGAGGGGGTCATGATTGCCAACGTTGTCGTAGATGCAAAGGTCACTGGTGACAACATTTCCAAAAAGATCCGAACCAAGATCTCTTACGATGACGGACGAACTTGGAGCTATCTCAAGGTTGTTTCTGACGACGGTAAGGAAGTCGAGTGTGACGGCTCTGATAGCTGCGGATTGAACCTGCATTCTGTTTTGGACCATCACAACATTGGCCGAATTTTCTCTAGTCCTGCTCCAGGAATCATTGCTGGTTCTGGTACCATGGGACGATACCTAGACTCTGACTACGACGACAGTGACCTGTACATTTCTGAAGACTCTGGTGTCACGTGGAAGCTTTCTGTGGAGACGGCGCAGATTTACGAGTTTGGTGACCATGGCAGTTTGATGGTTTCCGTCACTGACGTGGACTCTACTTCCTATGCCAAGTACTCGGTGGACCGAGGCGACAACTGGCGAAAGATTGAGTTTGGCAAGTCAATGATTGCCAGGTATCTCATGACCACTCCAGACTCCACTTCCACCAAGTTCCTTGCCATTGGACGCTCCTCGGAATCGGACAAGAAGCACATGGTTGTTAGCATTGATCTGGGTGACGTATACGACAAAACCTGCGGTGACGACGACTTTGAAAAGTGGTACGCTCGATACGACGCTAGCGGAGAGCCCAGCTGTCTCATGGGTCACAAGCAGTACTTTTTGCGTAAGAAGAAGGACTCTCAGTGTCTTGTCAATCAGGTTCACCAGATGCAGGTTGAGCACGAAGAGAACTGCTCTTGCACTAAGTCCGACTACGAGTGCGACAAGCGATTTGCTCGAAATAGTTCTGGCGATTGTGTTCCAACTCAGGCCTATGCGTTTGAGCTGGCTCAATGCAAAGAGGGAAGCAAGTACAAGCGACCCAGCGGTTACAAGCTTGTTCCCGGCAATACCTGTGTTCGAGATGGCGGTGAGAACCTCGAGAAGGACGTGGAAATGGTTTGCGGTACCGAGGCGTTTTCCACTGATAGCATCACTGCCAAGCAGTACGATATTCATGGCGCTATCCGAGAGTACTACTACCTGAAGGTTGATCAGAAATCAGATGACAGCGATGAGACTATCATTTTGAGAGACTCCAACAACGATGTGTTCATCACGTTTGATCAGGGTGGTGAATGGGAGAAGGTGGAACTGGGCAGAGAGGTGCTGGCTATCTATATCCACCCAGACTTGCCCAAAACTTTCTACTTGATCACTCCAGGTCAGCGTGTGTTTAGATCTCACGACGGCGGCCGAAAGCTGGTTGAGTTCAAGCTTCCAAGCCCGCCAAATGACCGAATGATTCCTCTGTTCCAGTTCCATCCAAAGGACAGAAACAAGCTTATCTACCACGGTTCTGAGGGCTGCGACAATCCATTTTCTTTTAACTGTGTCACGCAGGCCTACGTCAGTAGTGACGCTGGAGAGTCATGGAAGCTGTTGCGAGACGATGTCATGCATTGCGCCTGGGTGGATGGGCTGATAGAGAAGACTAAGGACGACTTGATCTTTTGCGAGAAGTACTACTCCGACGGCAGCTCCAGGAAGCTGAAGCTGGAGTCCAGCACCAACTTTTTCAGAGACGGTCATGTGACTACGCATTTTGATGACGTTTTGGCATTTGCTCAGGAGAATGAGTACCTAGTCCTAGCTGGAGTGAGTATACATTGGACAAGGAATGTGCTAACATAGATTGAGGAGAGTGAAGGACGAAAATCGCTGAAGGCTTATGTGTCTGTCGATGGAGAGAAGTTTGCCGCTGCGGACTTCCCAAATAACTTCCATGTCGACCACCAGCAGGCTTACACTGTTTTGAACTCCGTCACACAGGCGGTTTTCTTGCATGTCACCGTCAACAACCGGGCTGGAAACGAGTTTGGCTCGATTCTGAAGTCAAACTCTAATGGTACCGAGTACGTACTGTCGCTGGAATACGTTAACCGAAATGAGGCTGGCTACGTTGACTTTGAGAAGATGGAAGGCTTGGAGGGTGTCGCTATTGTCAACACTGTGGCCAATTATCACGAAGTTGAATCCGGTGCCCGAAAGAAGCTCAAGACTCAGATGACCCACAACGATGGAGCCGAATGGGCTTACGTTAAGCCACCTAAGCTTGATGCCGACGGCAAACAGTACGGCTGTTCTGGCGACCTGGAGAGGTGCTCGCTCAACTTGCACGGCTACACCGAGCGGCGAGACTTCCGAGACTCTTTTTCATCCCAGTCCGCTGTTGGTCTCATGATTGCCGTCGGTAACGTCGGTGAGAGCTTGACTGCATACAATGACGGTAACACCTACCTCACTCGAGACGGTGGCATCAACTGGATTGAGATCAAGAAGGGTGCTTTCATGTGGGAGTTTGGTGACTCTGGATCTATCCTAGTCCTTGTCAATGCTCACGACTCAACCAACATTGTTTACTACTCCCTAGACGAGGGCGACACGTGGAAAGAGTTCCAGTTCAGCGATGATCTGGTCAAGGTCACTGACATTGCCACTGTTCCCTCCGACACCTCGAGAAAGTTTATTCTGTTTGGTAAAGCACCTGCTGCGCGGGGTGAAAAGTCATTTGCCATTCAGCTTGATTTCACTGGCCTCACCGACCGAAAGTGTGTCTACGACAGCGACAACTCTAATGATGACGATTTCGAGCTGTGGACGCCATCTCACCCACTTTCTCAGGACGACTGTTTGTTTGGTCACGTGGCTCAGTACCACCGAAAGAAGAAGACCTCCAAGTGTTTTGTTGGCCGGGATATTTCTCGACCACACTCTATTCTCAAGAACTGTACATGTACACGACGAGACTTTGAGTGTGACTTCAACTACATGCGGATTCCCGATGGAACCTGTGCTCTGGTGCCAGGCTACTCTCCACCAGACCACAAGGCTGCCTGCGAAGAGTTCCCAGATGCTGTGGAGTACTGGGAACCCACTGGATACCGACGAATACCACTGAGTACTTGTGAGGGCGGCCGGGAGTTTGACCGAGTTGTGTCGCACCCATGTCCAGGCAAGGAAGATCAGTACGACGAGAAGCACCGGGGACTGCATGGGTTTGCGCTGTTTATCGTCATTGTACTGCCCATTGGTATGGTCGCCGTGGTGGGATTCATTGTGTACGACCACTACTCCAAGCGATACGGTCAGATTCGACTGGGCGAGGAAGACGACGCCGGTGGTGCTGCTGTGCGGTACGTTGTCATTGCCGTGGCAGGCGTCATTGCCGTTGCCAGCGTTTTGCCTTCTCTGATTGTTGCCGGTGCTCAGCGAACGTGGTCGTTCGTGGAGAGTCTGATCAACGGCCGAAAGGGCTTCCAGGGCCTGAACCGGTACACTACGCGTGGTTCGTTTGCTCGATACTCGCCGGTTGCCGCTGATGGAGACGACGAAAACGACTTTTTGAGAGAGGACGACGAGCTGGACCTAGACGTTGACGCCAGGATCAGCGATGAGGAGTAGTGTACACGGGCTGGGATGTAAATCAGCTAGACAATATTTAAGATACTCAGCATTATACGCTTGTAAGAGCTAGGGTGTTCTAGACCGGCTTGGTGCGTGTCTGTGGCATGTGCGTCAGGGATGCAATACCGAGCTAACCTGACAAGAACAAACAGCACAGGAAGGCGCTAAGCGGGCAGCAATCGAATCGATCCATGACTCGATGGCTACGAAACAACGCGATGGAACAAGGCGGCGCCCACGTAAACTGAGACTCAGGGGTCAAAGCTTCGCCTCTGAGTGAGCCGGCCAGCGTTTTAATTTCATGGCCTGCACAAGCACAAGTATGATTCAAGCGGCTGCGAGGCTGACTAGGGTTTGCTGCGCCCAGTACTACCGGTAGCCCGAGGAAAGCAGGGGATCAGCTAGGGTGTCTCGGAGCTAGTCGATGCGCTGCAAATTTTTGAGGCGATGATCCTTGTAGTAACGGTTTTGAGGCACTCACAGCGATGTTAGATCGTGGGCTCGGATATAAAGGGCGGTTAAATCCAGCAGAGATTATATAAAGTCACATTTCCCAAGGATCAGTTAAACATAAAAACATGAGAGTTCTAGTGCTGCCTGAGTACCCGCGATGCCGAGCCTGCGGTAACCTGGTGCTGACTGGCCCCCGGTGCGACTGGAAGGACTGCAAATCCAACAAGAAGAGGTAGCCGCCAACACAGAGAGCATTTCCTCAGGTGGACCGAGAATTTCAAGGAGAAGCAGCAACTGAAACAGAAATCTGTACCTCGAAGATCGCCGAGATCAGCACGATCAACAAAAGCTCCGTGAGCACTATTTAACTATTTATTACATTAGACGTTTTCCTACTTGTTGGTATTCGTGGGCTGACCCGAATATAAGGTGACTCAGTTCGAGACCTCATCGCATGACGTAATGAGATGGTTTCACTAGGAGCGCGCACCCAATCCCTTGCAATATTATAACTTAAGAGATAAAATTGAGTATTTTTAACCTTGAAGGCTAGCGAATGGCTATTAACAGTTAATGGTCAGATGGCGTCAGTTACTCGCTCTTGGACTTCTTCTTGGCTGGCTCGTCCTCCTGCTCCTCTTCGTCGTCGTCGTCGCTGATGTCGTACTCAATGTCAACGTCATCGTCGCTGTCGGCGGAGATAGCCTCAGTGTAGAACTTGAGAGCGTGTGGGAAGATCTCATCGTTGATGGCAATGGCAATGTCCTCGCCGTTGGCGAAATCGCCAAAGTCTGTGCCAGTGTAGGCGAACCAGGTGAAGAAGCTTGGTACGTCATCGTCGGCGAGATCAAACTCGTCATCGCTCTCACCCTCAGGTTTCTCCTCCTTCTCTTTCTCCGCTTCCTTCTCCTCCCTGGTCTTCTGGACAGTCAGGTCCTTGCCAGACTTCCACTTGATTGGGACAGCCTCAGAAGTGTACTTGCTCAGACCACCCTCGAGCTCCTCGTGCTTGAAGGTCTTGGACAGCTTGAGAGACTCCTTCTCCAAAAATTCGTTCTCAGCAAACTCCAAGGTGATTGTGAAGTTTCGTGGATCAGCCTCATCAGCAACAACATCGAGGTCTTTGACCAGAGCAAGCAGCTCGAAATCCTCAAAGTTGGCCACATCAGACAACAGCTCACTGTGCTCAAGAACAACAGGCCAGAAACCTGGGATCTTGGAAATCAGCTCTCGTCGCTTTGGGTAAAGGTCCTTGAGCTTGGACTGAGAAAACTTCAAGATCTCAAACTCAATCTTGTTCTGCTCCTCGACAACAGAGGCCAATTCCTCCAGAACAGCTTGATCCCTATGTTAGTTGGCTCGCATACAGGCGCTGCCCGGGCAACCTACAAAGTTGTATTCTCTTCGCTCATTGTGTGTGTGTGTGGTAAGTTTCAGAAAAATTTTGCTCCCACCGATAAGAACGTGCTTGTACCCACCTAGCGCATGCACTCCTCCCAATCAAGTTACTCAATACCCTAGGTAGCCTCGATTAAAAACATAGGGAGTCACGTGTACGTTGGATTGTTCGTATCCTTGCAGTCATTCGTATATACATTGTTATTTTAGCAGGTGATTGAAGCTCCGGCTACTTTCTCTTCCTCTTGGCCACCTCGGGCAGCTTGAATGGCGTGCTCAAGGTACCCAGCTTGTAATTAGCAGCAGCCGCCTTGGTCAGTCCCAGAGCCTCGGCCTGAGCGACGGTGGCATGCTTAATGTTACAGCCCAGAGCCTTCAAGAGCTCGTTCAACTTGGAAGGCTTCAGCGACAATTCCTGAGCCAGCGGAGCGATCTCGACCACCCAGTTATCGATTCGGAGCATCAGGGCTAGCAGATAACACAACAGCTTGTTCTCGTGGGCTGGATCAATGGCAAACGACCTGTCCTTGGTCTTTCCAAAATGGCCAGCCTTGGACACGGCAAACCGTTCCAGAATACCTGAAATGAGAATCTCTGGCGGGCTGCCACATTTCACCAGTAGCGCAGCCTTGTTGTTGCACCGTCGGTTCTGGTAGACTGCAATCAGCAGAGCAGAGTAGTATATTAGCTTAGCCTTTTCAGTAGGCTTGACACCAGTAGCGGCCTGGCTGTTCTCGAGAATAGAAAGTCGAGAAGCAATGTAAGATGATTGGGAAGGAAACATGGTGAGCTTCTTCTTGGAGTCCGATTCGGACAGGATATGCGAAACCTTGATGGCGCTGTATTCAGCGTCGGGGATGATGCCATTGACAGGGTAAATCTCCTCTGGTGTGAGAGCCTCGAGGTTGTATGGTGGGATGGGTCTGTCCTGGGACATGGCCTCTTTTCGCTGCTCTTGTGTAGGCAGGTTTTCCGTGTTGGTCTGAACGGTGTCGACAATAGCCATTTCAAACTCCTGCAGCTTGTCGGCATCGATTCGGTTTCGTTCCATATCAGTCAGAGCCTTCTTGGCCTTCTTGGTACCGAAAGCCTCGCCCAATGTGTTTCGCTGGACCATGTTTCGGACGTTGGCCTGTCGAACAGCAGGGCCTTTAGCGTGTTTCTTAGCTTTGACGACGCTGGACATCTTGACGAAGTTTGTTGGGATCAGCTCGACAGTCTTGGTGTCTGGGTCGTAGGCTGCCAGGCAGTACTTGGACTCATCCGTTAGGCCATCGTATTCAAAGACATCAGACTCTCCGTGGACGAGGGTTTCGCCTGATTTGTTTCGGTAGACGTCAAATCTGGCCTCGTCTGGGACCGCCAGGGCACCGAACGAGACGATTGTCGCTGGGTCGCTCGAGACTGAGGAGACTTTGACCATAGTTGTAGCGATTAGCGAGGCTAATGTCTCCGAGTTAGTGATAGGCGTTAGACAACCGTGTAGTGTACTAGGTCCACTTCACTGCTGGAGATAGGCTCGGCTGCTGCAGTGAGGCTACAATTTTTTTTATCAGTGAAATTTTCGAAACTTTGCGCGCTCCGTGATGGACCCATATAGAGTGCTGGGGTTGAGTTCAAACTACTCAGAAAATGAATTGAAACAGAAATACAGAGAGGCCCTACTGCGGGCGCATCCTGATACGCATTCGACGTTTGGCCGGGAGTCTGCGGGGTTTTCAGTGGAGGTGGTGAAGACAGCGTACCAGATGATGACCGACCCCAAAGGCGTGAAGCAAGTGGCTAGGGACCAGGGCGAGGTCGTGGATCTAGACGATTTGGAATGTCATGATATCGACGAGCAGCTGTTTTGGACGAGATCTTGCCGCTGCGGTGAGGACCAGGGCTACATGGTGAGAGAGGTGGACCTGATAGAAAACGGGGCAGCAGATGAAATTAGTATACAATGCATAGGGTGCAGTCTATGGATCAAGGTGCAGTACGCCAGTGTTGATTGATTGGCCGAGTTTACCAGGTGATGCAAAATGAATTTTCGATGTCAGAGGCTAGTTAGTATTTACCGGAGTTGGCTGGCACCTTCGCTTCTCCTCGTCGAGGATGGCCTTGAGACACTTTCCCATGCCCTCAATATCCTTCATGAGGGCGACGTGAGCCTTGTCGGTCTCGACTTTCTCCACCACGGGGAAGCCACGTCCGACGGGCATGACATACTTGTGGTACACGACACCGTCTCCTGGGCCAAAAATCAGGTCGCTGTAATCGCCTTCTTTGATTCCCTTAAGACCCTTCACTCGGGCACCCCGACTGGTGGGAACACTGGTGCCGTACAGAACGGCAAGCGGAGGATATTCCTTTTCAGGGTCGAATTCAAGTTCTTCAAGGAACTTTTTGGACCGTGTCAGGGTACGCTGCAGGTACTCTCTGGCGACGGTGCTGGACAGCGGCTCTGAGGAAGGCATGTTGAACGATTCAGACAGTTTTCGGGATCGTTTTGTCATGGGACTCGGCGTGGCGATAGGACCTCCTGTTCGAAGTGGGGCTTTCTTGACCACCGCATTCACAACTTTGATGTCTTTAGCAACACATGGACTCAATCCATACTCTGTCCAAGTCTCGACATTGAAAAAGTCCAAGTCGTATCGTTTGCCTTCTTCGTCTTTATCCTCAAAGCATCGCCCGCTTAGTGGAAGAAACACATAGCTGGACCGCATCAGAAAGTTGACTTGCGCTGTCAAGACCTTGGAACTCAATAGCACCGAGTCGCCGTGTCGAATCGGGCCCAGAATGTTGGGACACTCAGAAGGAACGCCGACATACACTAAACCTCTAAAGAGGCTCGGGTCCTGCTGCATAGCGTGGTGGGAAATCAGGCCACCCATAGAATGTGCAATCACAATTGGCGCCCTACCGGTTTTCTTCTTTAGATTTGATAGATATTTCACCAACTTTGCACTGTTGATGTCCGAGCTCAGTCTCCAGTCGTAGGAAAACTCATGAACTCGGCAGGAATCGCTGGCCAATCCTCTAATCAGTCGCCTTGCCACATCAATAGGGCCCACATGGGTCAACATACCATCAGGATAGATAGAATGTTCCATTTCATACTCGTGTTCGTCCATCGGGCCGACTGTTAAATCAATGTTTTGAATCATGAGACCAACTTTTATTGGAATCCACACACGCCGGTTTGTCTTTCTGTCTCGCAGAATACTACCACGGTACCCGCCCATAATAACCACGTCTCCATCGATCCTTGGCAACTCAGGCTTGGGCTGCAGAAACGCGTCAATTGATAGATTGTCGCTGATTGCCTTCGCCACAGCGCTAATGTGCTGGTTCTCTCGGGGATGGTAATTTCGATATAATCGGCTCTCCTCATTGCTATCAATCAGAGTAAGATCAAGAGGATGTTCCGGTAATTCCGACTTAACTTTTGCTCTCAATGATTGGAATGAAATGTTTGCTAAGTCGAAATTTGCCATCGGATTCGCGAACGGAAGAGTAAATCCAAATGTCTTTTCCTTACCATGGACACTTCTACCTCCAATAATCGATTCAGCGTCTCGGTAACTTATCCTGTCGCCATGACCATTCTTCTCTTCTTCCTCATTTGGACTGTCATTCGGACTGTCTTGGTCGTTAGGGCTGTCTTCCCCGGGACTATCGTTCGGACTCTGCTCTCTCGGCGAACGAGGTAGAAACTTTTTGATGCTGTTCAATACCCGAACAGGCATTGTTCTATAGTCTTAGCACTGCCGGTCACAACGGTCTGTGCGCAAACTTGGCATGTGATAATTTTTAGCGATATGCAGGTTGAGCCGCAACGACTCATTTCACTGCAGGTTTGTCTCGGCGCGTGAGGGGTATAGATAAGCTAGATAAGGTTTGGTGTCTAATGGATGGAATAACATGGTTAGTGACATCCGTTGACTGTTAATACATGCGAATTGGACCGCCGATCGCGATGTGATCTTCATGCAGGGTCTACGTACAGCGGGACACCATGTGGGATCGAGCGAAGGACAATACTATATGGGCCTATTTCAGCCCCATGAGACGCTCAATATCGTCTAGATTGCTTTCAAATATCGCACAACTCGCCGTGTAGTTTTCCAGAATTCCAACAGGCCCCGCGAAGCAAACCTCGAGCTTTCCTTGCCTGAACAGTTTCCAGTTAGTCACTGTGCAGTAGCGCAGTTGCTTGAGACTTTGTGTGAGATATTTGAAGCCACGCGTTGAGACAGGACCGCGTAGCCTCGGGCTTGGTTGCCCGGTAATATGCAAGAGCTGAACGTTGTTGTCTGGATCAATTTTGAATAATCGATTGGGGTGAAAAAGAGTCTTGTAGCATTCAGTATTGCGAAACTCTATTCCCAGCGCTCTCACTCCTTGCCGAATGTGGATTCTCGAGCCATCGATATCGATGGGAGGCGGGGAGCTAACTATCACGTTGAGACTAATTTCAGCCAGGGGGAACTTCTCCAAAAGAACCATCTGCCTCTCTGCCCAGGTTTTACTACCTCTGATGATAATTTCTTTAAACAGGCACTAGTACTGCGACTCGGTACTGTTTTCCAACAAACACAGGCCCATGCCTGTGTCAGATTCTTGGCAAATAATAGAATGAAACCTCATCTGCCCCTCAGAAGACTCCACTAACACCTTTAAACGTTCGCTATCAAGCACTCTTCTTCTGGCGGTGTACGTAGCGAGCGAGCACGACCAACAAGCCTTCTCCGTCGATCGAAAGCCTGGTCTCGATGAGTTCATGAAACAGTCGGCAATATTTTCGCAGTCTCAACCGCTCATTGAATCCCAAGTACTTCACCACTTCAAGCCAAACCTCTGCAGGCAGTTTTTCTTGTCCAGGAGTTGTGATATGTTGACGATGCATTTATATGTACGTTGAATTTCGGGTCGTTGACTTTAGTAAAATTAGCACACCACGCCCTTCAACCCGCCACTTGCCAAATCTGGCCCACAAACCAGCAATTTGCAACCCTTAACACTCTGACTCAAGTTCAAAGCGCAATTGGGCTTTGCATTCTGTACGTCATATTTTATAGTCGTGGACATATATATCAAAAAACCAACTTTCCAACGCCGAAATGTGCATCGTTTGACAATCTAAAGCATCAACGAAGAGCTGAAGAGCAATACTCAGAAATAAACAACTTACGGCCAAAATTCATCAACACTACCGCCGCGGTCACGTGACAATGTCCAAGGCTCACCAATGCCGAAAAGCCCCTCGGATTCCATGAACGGTCATATAGTGTAGTGGTTATCACATCGGATTTTGATTGATCAAAGCTTTCCGGGAACCCCGGTTCGATCCCGGGTACGACCTATTTTTTTGATTTTTGGCTAGCGCATAGCCTGACTATGGTTGTACCTTGTAAACGAAGCGATATTGGGACTTAGGTTGGCGTGGCGAGGTCGAGCGCTGTCGCCACACGTTGTCGGGACATAACCCTGACGCACCACGTACACCTTACATCTACACCTTACATCTACACATCACTATTATGGACGGATTGTTTGGAAACAGGGGAGCGCCACCACCGCAGTATAACCAGCGTCCTCCTGCACCGGGTGGATACGCTGCTCCCCCACCCCCTGGAGGCCAGGGAGGAGCCGTGCAATTGCTGGTCGAGAACGCACCCAAGCCAGCTTACGTCGTGGACAATGTCCTGGCTGTCCCTCGGGGAACTTTTCCCGATGGCAGTTACGTCATTGTTAACAACAAATACGTCTTCACAGTACGACAGGCACCTGAGCTAGGACCACAGTCGCTTGGTTTGGGTGGACCTCAGCGAGAATGGGGTAAATGGAGTTTGCGACAGCCAGTAGATGTTGCTCCATTTGATATTTTTGCCTCAGGAAACAAGCGAGTGTATCTGGGTGTGCTGGATCTAGAGATTGACTTCTACAACAAGGCCAGAGCTGTGGCTACCCCATACGAACAGGAAGTGCTGGCTAAGCGGTTCAAGCAGCTGTACAAGAACCAGATCATGAGCACAGGCCAGGTGATTGCCATGGAACTGGGCGGATTGAACTTTAAGGTTACTGTTATGTCTACACAGGTTGTTGATCTGGGCAACATGGACCCTGAGCAGGCTGACAAGGGCGACCGAGGTATCCTGGTTGACGCTACTGACATCAATTTTTTCAAGGCCAACGGTGGTCTGATCCAGCTGAAATCTGCTGGCAACAAGCCCCGAGTCAACGCCATTCTGCAGCCCAACTTCAGATTCGAGGACATGGGCATTGGTGGTCTAGACGAGGAGTTCAACACCATTTTCCGACGAGCCTTTGCCAGTCGAATCTATCCACCACGAGATGTCGAAAAGCTCGGTATAAAGCACGTCAAGGGTCTGCTGCTGTTTGGTCCTCCAGGTACCGGTAAGACTCTGATTGCACGACAAATTGGTAAGATGCTGAACGCAGTCGAGCCCAAAATTGTCAACGGTCCAGAAATGCTCAACAAGTATGTCGGTGGCTCTGAGGAGAACATTAGAAACTTGTTCAAGGACGCTGAGGCGGAGTACAAGGCCAAGGGAGAGGAGTCGACGCTGCACATTATTATTTTCGACGAGCTGGATGCTGTGTTCAAGCAGCGAGGAAGCAGAGGTGACGGTACCGGTGTTGGTGACAACGTTGTCAACCAGCTGCTCGCTAAAATGGACGGTGTGGACCAGCTGAACAACATTCTGGTTATCGGAATGACCAACAGACGAGACTTGATTGATATTGCTCTGTTGCGACCTGGTCGATTCGAGGTGCAGTTGGAGATTTCCCTACCAGACGAGAAGGGCCGACAACAGATTCTCAAGATCCACACAAACAAAATGCGAACGGAAAAGAAGCTGTTGGGAGACGTTAAAGTTGAAGAGCTTGCCACCCTCACAAAGAACTTTTCTGGTGCCGAGATTGAGGGCTTGGTCAAATCGGCTGCATCTTTTGCATTGAATAGAAACATTCGAATGGACCCCAAGAAGGGTATTACCTTTGACAACAAGGAGGTCATGGTTGGTAGACAGGACTTTATGAGTGCGCTAGAGGAAAACAAGCCAGCATTCGGTGTTAGCGAGGAAGAGCTGGGTAACCTGATTCGAGGTGGAATCATTAAATACGCCTCTCACGTTGACGAGATGCTGTCTCATGGATCCAAGCTCATTGATCAAGTGCGACAGTCCGACCAGTTCCCACTGATTTCCGTGCTAGTGCATGGACCACCTGGAGCGGGTAAGACTGCTTTGGCGTCGTCTATCGCGCTGTCGTCCGGCTTCCCATTTATCAAGCTGATCTCGCCAGAGGCCATGATTGGCATGTCTGAGGCCCAGAGAATCGCACACATCAGCCAGGTTTTCCAGGATTCGTACAAGTCTCAGCTGAACGTGCTGGTTCTTGATCAGATCGAAGACATTCTGGACTGGGTCAGCATTGGACCTCGATTCTCCAACGCCGTCTTGCAGTGTCTTAAGGTGTTTTTGCGAAAGAACCCTCCAAAAGACAGACGGCTCATCATCTTTGTTACTACATGCCAGCGAAAGATTCTGGAGAGCATGGACGTTCTAAAGTGTTTCAACAAGGAGATGTACGTTCCTAGCATTTCTAGCGTGGCTGAGCTACTGCCTGTATTTGAACAGGTTGGTTTCTTGGACGCCGCTGGCCGACAGACTGCTGTCGAGGAGATTCAGAGAAGGACCAAGAGCAGCGTGCTGGGAATTGGCATCAAGAACGTCTTGTTCAACATCGAAGCCGCCAGACTCAGCCGTGGTAACGAGCTAAAGGAGTTTATTGATCTGACCGTCAATGACTACGACAACAAACCAGGCCGAGCAAATCAGATTTCCGATTTTGAATTCTAGATGTATTTAGCAAGGTAGACAGGTTAGTAAAGTTATCGGTATCGGTTCACTGGAACTCTGGGAAACTTTCTCTTTGGCGTCGTGTTTCCAACCAGCATTTCTAGCCCAAACAGCATTCTTGTTAGTAAAGAGCAATGACGAGTGTGTTACTCACCCAAATAATAGCACTCCGGCCATTGGATATGCAATCACTATTCCAAGACAAACGATAAGCCGCATGGCGATCAGCATGGCTGTCGGATTTTCGGCGAACAACACTTGAGTTGCTGCTCCTCCTCTATTGAGAAAGTCGACCACTCCATGGCTCAACTCTCGTATCCGTCGGTCCACGAACTGTTCAAGGGGATGGTTAGCGGGGTACAGTCGTTTTGGATATGACTTTCGCATCCTGGGTTGTGTGTACTGAACGTAAGGGCTTCCAGCGCTGTAGATCCTCTTCTCGGCGTGTGTATCGATCCAAGTTAGTGGGGATACAATGAAATCGTCCTTATTGTCTGTGTGCTTGTTATTGCGTTTCCGAATGTCGATCGGGCTGTCCTCAGATGGTGTACTAGCGCTGTAGTCGGCGGTAAGAGATTCGATGAGATCTTTTGGCTGCTTTGGCTTTCGTTTGAATATGTTTTTCATTTTAGATTAGACGATTTTGCCTAATGGATTTATATCAGCCGGCGCTTAGCAGTAGCAATAGGAATGCCGGTGATGCGATCAGCGATATGATTCAATAAAACAGCAAATTGTGGGCAGATAGCAAGTGATAAAGCGAGATGGCAGCGAAATGGCAGCGACAGATGATAGCAAGGTGTAGCAATGTGATGATGTAAAATGACGACGAGATGAGACAGGCGCTGTAGCCTAGTCAGGGTCACAAGATGTACTGGTACCACGATGCAAGTTTTACTTTAAGGTTTCAAATGAAATTAGGTTAATTACCAATATCTGTAAGCTTTTCAAACAGCAGAAGGCGTTTACACCGAGTGTAAAGTATCGTTTCATGATGCGTGGCGTTAATTGTGATGGGGTTGGTGGATTCCGGCGCTATGTCTGGGTTGGACTACTGTGGTGGTGGTGGGCCACCCGATAGGACCAGCATGACAACAGCAGGAAGAATATACATCCAGTACTTTTGTAAAAAGTTTTTCTCAGGTTCCACCACGGGCACCTCGTTGTTGACCAGTTTGACCGGCTCCTTAAGCGCTGGAACTGGCCCAGCGGAAGATTTGCTGACGGTAACGGTCGTATGTCCCTCGGATGATGCTGTGTAGTCAATTTTAGCGATCGATAGGTCGCTGTCCAGATGTAAGACGTATGATTCGGCCTTGTCTAGCTTGACATAGGACATACACTGGAAGTCTTCCTCCATGATGCCCAAGCAAACGGGCTCTTTGGGGATGAGGTCATTCTGTGATTCAAAGGTTCCTCCAGTTGAATTGTACTCCAACACTCCCTTGAGCACAGGAAGGGCACCGAGCGATTTGATATAGAGCTTTGTGGAGACCATAGCTGTGCGCGCTTCCGCTTGCGTGCCTTTGAGATACCCAGGCAGTTACCCTACCCACATCATCACACCTCGACAAATCAAATTTTGAAATTTTCTACACACAATGTCGGCTGTTTCTCAAACCTTGAAGGTGCGTATGCGGAGGGATGTGAGGAGGTGCTATATGTGTAAATTGGCGTTGTGTTGAACGAAATGCTAACTCAGGTGCTGCGGTGGTCTACCCTCGGAGCCGGTGTCGTTTACGGCTTCCTGCACAACCGAACATTGGCCGACGAGGCTGCTCAGAACCGATTCCAGAAGGAGTGGAACCGAAAGGAGAAGCTCATTTCCCAGGCTAAGGAGGAGTACGCCAAGTTGGTTGCTTCTAAGAACCCAACTCCAGATGTCATCACTGACCTGAACGACCCAAAATTCGACTTGGAGAAGTTTTTGGCTCACGCTCTGAAGGAGTAAATACAGGCTGGAGCGTAGCGACAGCTCGTATTGTGTTATATACATGCTACAATACACTTCAAGACGATTCGCCCTTGTGTACTCACTCTCTAACACAACTATTGCATGTTGGCTCATTCTTATATACATTCCCGCGGATACAGGTACTATACAGTCTATGCTAGCTATTCCTCGGCCCGAGGAATGCTCTGATACAGAACGGTGTTTCGGGCACGCTTGTACACTAGACCTTCGCCCAGGCCGAACTTTTGCCTGACCTCGTCGGTGGTTCTGTCAAAGTCGCATCGCCAGAAGTGAGCTCCGACTGGGTCGAGGTTGTGTTCCTTGACAAACTGTCGAATGCTGAACTTCTCTCGCTTCAGGTCCTTGACTTCAAGCTTCTGGCCCTGTCTCAGCACCCACACGCAGTATCTGTGAGTAGGCGAGTTCTTTTCTGGATGAGGCGGCAGGTACGCGGCGACCTCGTTCGACTTGGTTAGGTCAACCTTGTGCTGTGTGTTGGACAATGGGACGTTGGTGACGGCCCAGTGTAGAGTAGTTTTGAAGGAGTCAGTCTCCAGGTCTGGTGTGTCTGGATCGATGACCAGGACAGTGTAAAGAGAGTTGTCTGGAATCTTCTCAAACTCCTGCACAGTGATCAATGGAGTCCTAGACGCAACCTTGGTCTGGACTTTAGCGCCTGGCTCAATCCACTTGTTGACGACACCAGGGAACTGGAGCTTAACGTGGGCTCTTGGGTTGAGAGTGGGCAGTGTGTCGGGGATAACATGGAGGGTTTCGAGTCGCTGCATCAACACAAGCTGCTCGTATGATTTCCAGTCTCGCTCAGCAAGGTATCTGTAGACGGGCTGAGCAAAGTCCATTTGTTTGATTCGGTAGTTGTATTGGACCTGAGCGTCGTTTAGCTGAGCTCGCACCAGGTGTTTGTTGATTTCCTGTTGAAGCGCCACGGCCTCATCACCTGAGACTTCCTTCAATTTCTTTTCCAGCTCAGCCGCCTCAGCAAGATGCTTCTCCTTATTCTGGTTAATAATGCCTTGAGCACTGCTGAAGACCTCCTGCAAACCAATAGGGCTGTTGTAGGCCATCTTAGCCTTGACGGACTTTAAACTCGGGGGTCCGACCTTCCATTTACCCTCGAGAACCGCATCACGTGCAACAGGGTTCTTGATCTGGAGGCTCTCCGCCAGACATCGGGCAGACGAGGCGAATCGTCGAACACTGTTCATTATAGTCCGATATTCAAAAATTGAACTTGCAAATTTCAGATGTTACCCGGTGGGATGTTTCTGAAACAAAAATGCGGTGGGTAACCACGCGATGACTTTGAGGATAAAGCTTTGGAAGGTTTTCCGCGAGGAGGCTTACGCGAGGTTTCAGAGTATAACGGTGCATTTAGGGTTGCTGTATCCTGCGAATGGGTTGGTAATGTTTATTGCCCCACGCTTGTGTCACAGCGTTCAATTGACCTCGTGAATGTCGCGCTGCACGAAAAGTCAGGGAAGAATGCAATGTTTTGTAGCTGAAGGTTAACTCCGATCGCCTCCGAGTAGCATTTGTTATGAAGCGAACAAGGAATGACAAAACAGAATGTACCAGCGATTATAGAGCCGATTACGACAACCATATACGTAAAATTTATTCAAGCGCTCCCCAGCCGCTCGCACAAGCAGCTTTCACTTCAATGCTGGTCTACTGTTCATCAAGTTTCTAGAAAATATATTCCGCTCTGTTGGCATCGCAGGTATTTGTCCATGAGATACGCACGCCGGCCCCGCTGACCACAGCACTGCTCGCTTTGTACCTTTAACTGACGAGGATCACGTCTGCGGCACGATCCACCGTCTACGCCATATCCCCTGGAAAACACGATTCCCCGTCCGACCAATCATGGTTAGGCTCGGGAGAGCCTTAACCAGTACGACAGCGGGAGACCATGTGGGAACAGGTGTAGACTTTTTGCTCATGCGCGGAGGGTATGAGAGTGTAGCGACGAGCACCAAGTCAATTCCACCAATTGCAGGAAAAACACGTACAGACTTATTACAAAGCCCAAGGACTAAACAAATAAAGCACCCCAGGTATTGTCCTTCGTGAAGCGCGCCTTATCGCTATCTGACGCGGCGCTGGGAGATGCCACGACATGCTGAAGCGACTGGTGCTGGTAGCTGGCCTAGCCTATGCCGAGGTCTTTGAGATATACCGGGACCTGCACTCGCGGCCTGCGTTTGTTCCACAGTTGTTTGACCTAGAAGATGGCTACGTCACTGAGTCTGAAGCCCATGATCTGCTCAGAGACAGTCGGTTTGAAATTCTAACCCTACAGAACGTGGAGAAGTACCTGTGCGAGTTGCCAATTGTCTCTCAGACAGATTCTCTTCCCCATTCTCCAGTGAAGACGCAGATTTCCAATACAACTCAAGCCGACACCCCGCAGCCTGATGCACTTCCACCCAAAGACATTCGAAAGCGTGCAAAGGAACTGCTGCGACCGCTAGCGGGTACTTGCATTCCCCATCTCGATGGTTACTGGTTCTTCGACGTTTGCTACGAGAAGCATGTCTTCCAGTTCCACCCAGTAATGAACAAGAACGAAAAACCTTCGCCAAAGCCAGGTACCAAGTCTTACTACTTGGGCTACTTTGATAGACAGCTCAATTCCACGGGCGTCCAAACGACGGACGATGGTGTCTACTACTATACGCAGCAGCTGGTTCAAGGAACCAAATGCGATATTTCCGAGAAGCCCAGAACAATAGAAGTGCAGTTCCACTGCAACCCATTCTTGCCCATGGAAAAGATAGAGTCAATCAAAGAGACTAGGACGTGTCACTACGAGATGGTCATTTCCACGCCGAAGCTGTGCGAAGACGAGCTTTTCAGGCCCAAGAGAGAAGAAGAGCGCAAACACATCCCGTGTAAGCGGGTTCTATCTACCCAAGAAGAGAACGCGTTTCTTGCACGACAGGAAGCGAAAAAGTCACTACCTCAGGGTGCAGACCGGGAACAAAACAAAGAAGATGTGCTTGAACCCCCGCTAATGCCCAACCTGGGCGATTACGTGGAGATTGCAAAGACTGTGCCGAGGAGAAAGCCGATACCGACGCCGGAAATCAAAATGGTTGAAATCCCAGTCATTACTATCGACGTGGAAAGCACCGAGCATCTAGAAGAAGTCATACAAGGTACCATATCGACGATAGTTGAACAAGTGGAGCAGGCAAACGAGACGGACGAGCTCGTGTTCAAGTTGTTCGACCCCAACGACCCTGAAGAGGGCACCATTATTGTGGTTACCGACAAGCTTGAATATTTTATGAAAATGCATGTGCATATTGTGGGCAAAGATGAACATGCCGACAAAGGCGAGACCGTTGATGTTCATCTGTCTTACAAGGACGGCAAAATCATCCCAAAGTTCTCGGAGCCTTATATCGAGGTGTCGGAGGAAGAAGCAAAATCAGAATCCAAGCCACAAGAGAAGACTGAGCTGTAACGAGACACGAGAACTGCATATAAGTCATTAATAAATAATACTACAAAACTTTATTAGAACAGAGCGTCGATTGACTCGTCTCCCAGGTACGAGCCCAACGTCTCATCTAGTTCTAGGTCGTCATCTTTAGCTTCATGTCCTGTCTTTTCTGGCGTCTTCGCCTTCGCCACTTCCTTAACTGTTGGCGCCGGCCGGAAGAATACCTTGTTCAGTGGTTTCTTCTTTACAGCTGCGATCTTACCGGTGGGCGGCAGTTTGGGACGCACGTTCCGCTGCTTAGGTGGAAGCTGGTCACCTTCTAATAAATGCTCAGCATGGTGCGGAGCAGACTCGACTTTCGTGACGTAGAATGATCGCAACAGGCCAATCTGTAAAGAGGCCATTTTGATATCCATTGGTGCATAGTCTGGCACATCGGACAGCTTGGAATTGCTGACTTCGGACATGCTTTGACTCTGATTTGAAGTAGCAAGCCATCGCGCTTGTAGCAGGTGGAAAGGGACAGATGAAGTTAGCAGGCCAAATTCCTTGTCCAGTCCAAGCTCCTTGAAACCAAAGAAATCCTCATCAACATCCTGCAAGTCACCATTGAGAAACTGTTCGCTGTATTTCTCGTCCTGCAGCTTCTCCTCACTTAGCTCCAAGTTCGCCGGGTTTAACAAATCTGTAAGGAATGACATGAGCTGTCGTTTGAGATCAGCCAATCTAGTACCGTGACGCTCAATTTCATCACGGATATAACCCTCCAGTGTACCCAGGTCCTCGATACCTTGACCACGCAGCGTCATGAGCAGTATCTCCTGCAGCGAAGCAGAGGAGTCGTAGTTGGGCGACTCCATGTACCCCATCAGCGTCCTGCCCATGTTTGTCATGTAGTCTGCGGCGAGCTCTGTGAGTGCGTTGATGGCCATGTTTTGCGTAACTTCAAAGCCTGAATGCATAGCAATCTTGGCCACGCTTTTCTTAAGTGCCGCCATGCAGACACCGTCGTCATACATGTTCTTGTCTGGCAGCTTCGACTCAATGTCGACGTCAACGTCATCCTGTATTTCCACCAGCGTGTAAGGTTTGAATGCAGTATTGTGCATGTACACTTGCTGCTGCATCTGCCGAATGTAAGCGATCTTTGAACAGATTTTTCGAATTTGTTGTATCTCGGCAAGGTTGCCGTTGTATTTTGGTGCGAGACCGTCGCGAGCGACAAAGTTTGACAGACCCTCGAGGTCTTTCCGTTGAATGCCAGCCATACCATCATCTGTATTCTCAGCAGAAACGGCCCACGCAACATCAGGCAGACCTGAGTTTACCTCGTATTCAAGGATAAAAGGGCTCTTGTCATTGTCAAACATCTCCATCAGACTGCCCTTATCTGTTCCATTGGCAGTGCCATTTGTCGCGGTCGGTAACGGTGGCAGCAAGGGCTTGAGCTCTTTCTCGCTCTCCTCAGGCTGGGGCTTACCGTCCACCAGGGACTTGAATTTGTACATAGATTTTGATTTTCGCAGCATGGCTGGCTGGTCCATCTGCAGCTTATTGTCTTTGAACAGATCTGCTCGTCGGCAGCAGTATATCGACCTTTGTTTAGTGAAGGCATTCTGCCACATCTCTGACTCCACATCAATCAAATCATCATCGCGCTCATTTTCAGAATTCTCCTCTAGAGCAGATTGAACCTCTCTGTCGAGTTCTGAGCCCAGACCAGGAGTTGCCAGTCTCGGAGTGGAGTCTCGTCGCTGTAGTGTGATGCTAGGTGCCATAGATGCAACTGAAGGCGGCCGCGGGGTCTCGGTACCGTTTTCTTGTTTGATTTCAACGTCTTCTTCGAGCTTCCTCTTTCGGCCCTTTGATGCATGCTTCTTGCCGACACCTTTTCTCGATGCAGTCTTTTTGTTTGGCCGTTCATCCTCGCTGTCACCGACGTCCTTATTTTCTAGCCGGGCTTCCTCTGCCTCAACCTCGCTTCGATCCCGAACGACAATATCTGGTATAAGAGGAATCAATTGCAGTGTTTTCTTTCTCATAGCCAGCGCATGAGCACGCAAGAAATGCTTAGGGTCTGTGTTGTATGTCAGGCAGTTTTGCCAAATGAGCATCAAGTCGGCCACGAATTCTGCCTTGGACTTGTACTGAAATCCCTTGAGCTTCTTCATGACCGAGTTGAGGTCCATTGGATGCTTGATAACGTTGAAATAGTTTGGTGCATCACGCTTGTTGACTTTGTTGAGAAATGCTGTAGAATGCTCAGTGTATCCTCGCAGCTCCAGCACCACTTTCTCCGCTGCTTCGTACAGCTCTTCCTGGCCAATTTTGTCTTCGCTCGCCCATTTAGACCGATTCTTTCGAACATCTGATATTAAGTGTTTTAACTCAACGTCTGTGAGGGTTAGTTGTTCCCGCTTGCTTTCAATTGTCGCTAGCAGATGTTTCAGACTGAGGTTGGCAGCGCCAAACTGTGCGGTTGATGCCATCTTTTCGTTGGCCTGAGCCACATCCATGTCGTTGTCTACTTGTCGGTCGGACTCTTCCAGCTTTCGCTGTTTAATTGCATTTTCCCGGTCGCCCTCAAATGTGTGATAGTATTTGCTGTAGCTCTTCACCATTGCTTCTTGATCCTCTTCAGGTTCAGCTAATTAGTACGCCATGCCCCATGCGCTCTACTCACCTCTCACAATCAACTCCTCGTCCAAGTTTACCGCTTCATCCTTCTGCGTCTGTTCCTCCTCTTCTTCGTCGTCATCATAATCATCGTCCTCGGCTCTCACCGCTGGCTTATCCACCTTTGGAGGCTCTTTGGGCGGCTCTAGAATCGACAGATCAAACTCAGCCGGCGCATCAACATCCAGCGACGGAAACAGCAGCGATAGCGACTTCTCGTACAACATATAACGTATTCGGAACGAAAGATGCACCGGGTTCACTGTTGATATTGACGGAACCGGCGTCGCGTTTGCACTGACGCTGGCACTGGCACTGCCGTTGGTGAAAGACTCGGCAAGCGGTGTCCGTAATCGCTCTGCATGTGAACTGTTCGGCCTCGAGGGCGCTAAATGTGATGATTGAGCAGGCGGATGCGTAGATTCTACCTTGCATGTGATCTTTCCTTGCAGAAACTTGTCCCAGTAATCGATGCCTCGTTCGAGTGCCATGCGGAAGAACTCGTGCTCTTTCGCGGACAGAAACGGCTTCCAGCTGCCTTGGGACTCAATGTCCTTGGCCAGCCGGAACAAACCGTCTCGGTCATTCGTCGACCATATCGCCGTCAGCTTGCGATTGGCTTCGCTGACGGGTGCCATTGGTGTGTGTAAAGGCCGTGTCGTGAAAATGGGACTATCGCGAGCGCGAACGCGACGCGCGTTCAATATCCTTACTTGAACCTGAGATTATGCTCAGACTTGAGGTTATACTGGCACTTGCTTTCTCCTCCAAGTCCCTACCACTACAATATGTATTCCCGCCTAAGCCCGGATTCGAAGTACCCCACCATGGACCCTGCCTCACAGCCTCAGCCACCCAAAGAAATTCATGAGTCGTGATTGTCTATTCTACATCTATATACATATTAGTGGTGTATCGTATAGATTAAGGCTGGTGTAATTAGAACTTACCCTTGAGCAGGTTGGCGACAGTGTTGATGGCACTGAGCTTGACGGTCTTGCCCAGCGAGTAAAAGTCCATAGTACTGGTGAGCGAGTCCAGGAAACCAAAAGGCAGCATGGTAGGGATGTAACCCTGAGCCAACTCCAGAGCCCAGGAGTCTGCCGGCATCATGTACTGCTTGTTCTGGTGGGCTGGGAGGTGGTGAGAGTCACCTGGCAGGTAAACCTCTGGCTCCCGAGCATTGGCTGGAGCAGCCATCTGCTTACCGGCTAGGATCAAAAAGTAGTCGTCGGCAAAGTGAGTACCAGTGTGGCCCTCAGTGCCGATAGCGGTTCCAAAGAAAATTAGGTACTCGGAAACAGACGCGTGCAGGACCAACATGGAGCCCATGGCGTTACCGGCGTTGTTGAAAACCCACTGGCTCTCGTCCCAGTCGTTGATGAAGTCGCCGTACTGTTCCTTGAGTCGAGCGTGAACCTCCTTTAGGATAACGGTGGAGTTGGCGCCTGGGTTGTAGGCAATAACGTCCTGGCCGATTTCCTGGAGCTGCTTTCGGTCAAAAATGAAGGCCTTGGGCAGAATGGTCGTTCGTGCCTGCTCCATCACGTAGAACAGAGCCAACAGAACGGCCACGGCCTTGGCCCAGAATAACGAAGAGCAGCACAGCATTGTATATATTGGTGTGTTGGGAGAAAATCAATGTTCCAGGGGTAGCGATCCTGATCGCCGCACTCGTCACTCGTTTACATCGTAACACTTCTTCACGTGTGGGAACTGCACACTACTTCACGATAACGCTATCAAGTACCACCGCGGTGGATTTAAGAGCCATATATCTATCGGTATATAAATACCGATCTATATCCGGGATTCTTTTCTGATTCCTCGCTCGCGGCTCTGTGATCTGGTACATTCCGATGCCATGTGAGGTCAGCTGTCCATTGTTTATGCGGGCTTCTTGATAGGATGACAGCTCGCACGACCTCGGCTGTAAGCAAGTCCGCCCTAGATTTCGATTCGATCATCGATAGTGGGCATAAAATCTCAAGTTTTAAATGCGTGTCGATGTCTGTGCATCGTATGAGGAATATTCCATGGCGCTGTGTTCCGGAATCTGTCTCTGGCTCAGACAGTCTTGTGAGGATCTGCCCGGCGATATGCCGTACTAGGTAAAGCCAATCCGAGCATCCGGCAATCGCGAACATCCACCAATTTAGCCTTTCAGGTCTCACCTGACTGATTATTTATAGTGCAGTGTTCCTCGAGGAACGCCGCGTAGGCCACAAGGAACCCAGTAACACCAGGTATGGAGTACCTGCATTCGCCTGCATTTCCTGGGCGAATCAAGCAATGGCAGCGATCGCTCAAGACAGCCGTTGGCGGCCTAGATCGCGCCCCACCGCAGAAATGCTTCTGGAATTCTGGCGCCCGATCGTGGAATCACGATGCAACTATGAGACCACTGGGCTCACAGACCATCGGAACAGCAGGTTGAACCCCTGCTGCACGCACCAGCACACGAGCCACTCTGCTGTCGCGCACTTTGTCAACAGTCTCCAATTGCCCAATTCTAGCATGCTGTACACGTTGCTTGGCTCTATAGCAACCATAGCAAGATGCCGAAACACCATCGCCGATATAGGGGCACACACCAGCTCGCTCAAAACGGAAGCAGAGGTGTCACAGAAGAAGCCTGATACCATCATAGCACTGAGCTCTAATCTCGTTCCCACCACTGATTTCAAAACAGCCCGGATAAAGCTTCGCACAGTCAATTCGTTCCACGTCCATGCTCCTACAAACATGATGGTCCAGCGCTTGGCCCAAAATGTGCTCGGAGCAAACAAGTATCGAAGCGAGGGGGCATCGAGCCCTAGAGACTGCAGAATCGCCGTCTCAAGCAAGGGATAACACAGTGCCCATACGGTCAATTGCATCGCAGCCCGTGCAATCACCTGTATCTGCTTATTTTTGACAGGCTTCAACAGCCGTTCGCCAAAAATATCGCACGCGTGCCAAATCGCATCATGCGCAAACGATGCCGCAATGCCTCCAAACAGTGACCGCCATCTCCATGGCAACATGCTATGCTGGAACGTCTGAGCAAACGTCATTTCAGGGTCAGAGTACTTTCTAAATGTCTGTACTCGTCTCCGTAGGTTTCCAATTGGCCAATGCGCCAGTGAATGAGCAATAAGGCCAGTAGACGCCAGCACAGTCAAGCTGACAGCCACTTCCCGCTGAATCCTCCGGTCGTCATCAACAATTATCTCGGTGGTCTCAGCAGGTTGATCATCTGACTCTTCCTCTTCTACACGGTTCCGTCGTCGCCTGCTTTCTTTATCGGTAATGCCTAAACCCACGTATCGTAAAACCCTCCGTTCACCTTCAGCCAGCCGTTCAATACTCGCTCGGTTGGCCCTAGCAGCAGCGTGTACTGCAGCCGCAGTCTCATTGTCATTCGGATCAAGTGGCTCCAGGAACGACGGCCCTAACGCCAGCCGTAGGATTCGTTTGACGATCATGCGATAGCGATAACCATCAGCCCATCAAGTAAGATTCGGGTTAGGGTGTCATGGCACGTGACTAAAATTCAACGTTTGAAACGACAAAGTAACCAGTAAATAGTTAGTACATAGATGTGTTTTCATTATAAGAAGTCAGATTACACAGACAAAGTGGCATACATGTGACGACAACATGTTGAATATCACAGTAATCAATTCACGCCAAATTCATGCCACAAACCAAGAGTCACGTGACTTCCAGCACAAACCTATGCGGCTTGAAAATTTAAAAAATTCTTATCATATCTCAATGTCGCTGAAGACCGCCTTCAGCAAAGCTGACATCAGGCCGTTCTACACTGGCGGTCCTGCGTGCATTACTGCAGATGGAAAGACGCTTGTATCTACGCTTGACGCCATCTCAGTTGTGGTTACCGATCTGAGTACTGGGAAGCGACTTCTCGAGATTGAAGGAGACGATGAGGATGATAGAGTGTGTGCCTTGGCCATTTCGCCCGACGGAATGTACCTTGCTGTATGCAACGTTGCCTCATTGAGGATGAGACTGTACAAACTAGAAAGAGAGGAGGAAATGACAAGTACTCTGTTGAAGACTATGAAACCACATGATTCGCCTGTCATCACAATGAATATTGATTCGACCTCTACGCTGCTGGCCACTGGTGGTGCTGAAGGAGGTGTCAAGGTCTGGGATATTGCTGGCGGATACTGTACGCATCATTTCCGAGGACACGGATCCATCATCTCTGCTTTGACATTTTACGGCAAACCTGGTGGAGTTGAGGGCTGGAAGCTGGCTTCTGGATCAGAGGACTGCAAGATTAGGTTGTGGGACCTAGTTAGCCGGAAGTGCACACATATTCTTGATTCGCACGTCAGCGTGGTACGAGGCCTTGAGTTTAGCGCAGATGGTAAGAGGCTAGTTTCCGGCGGTCGAGACCGGGTGGTCAGTCTGTGGGAAGTGAGGAACGGCAAGCTTATCAACACAATTCCAGTTTTGGAGACTCTGGAGACTGTTGGATGGCTGGGAGACGATATTTACACCGGTGGTGAGAATGGTGTGGTTAAAGTGTGGAGTGTGGAAGGAAAATTATTACGCGAGCAGGATGCTCTGCCGGAAACAAGCGAGGAGGTCGGCATCAGCGTGATCTACAATACGGCAGGGGGTCTGTACTCTATTTTGACGGACAACACGATTTTAGAGCTGGATGAGGAGCTGAGCATATGCCGCCGAATCGCAGGAGAGCACGGCCAGATTATTGACTGTACATACACGTCTAGTGGTTTGGCGATCGCAACGAATTCTCCAGAAATCCGATTGGTGGATTTCGAGAGTCCGCTGTGCTGCGAGGTTCTGGAGGGGCACAAGGACATTGTGGTTGCGCTCGACCGAAGCGCGGACGGCGAGTATATCGCGACGGCCGGCAAGGACAATGAAGCGCGGTTGTGGAGCATCAAAGAGAGGCGGAGCATAATGACGTTTAGCGGCCATGCAGCGAGTGTGGGGGCTGTGGCGCTTCCGAGGTCGCAGTCCGGCATGCCGTCGTTTGTGATTACGGGATCGATTGATTTGACTGTGAAGAAATGGGACACCAAGACAGGAAAAGCAATATATACGCGGAAAGCACATGATGGCGATATTAACGCGATAGATGTTTCGAGCGACGATAAGCAATTTGCTAGCGCGTCGCACGACAAGGTTGTCAAGGTGTGGGATTGTGCGAGCGGCCAGGTTGTTGGCATGCTGAAGGGTCATAGACGAGGAGTGTGGAGCGTCAAGTTTACGAGACACGATAAGACGCTGATTCTGACGGGCAGCGTTGACAAGACTGTGAAGCTATGGAGCACGCGAGACATGACGTGTTTACGAACGTTTGAGGGGCACTCCAACAGTATTTACAAGGTTGCATGGCTAAGCGCTGGTCGGCAGGCGGTTAGCTGTGGTGGTGACGGATTAGTCAAAGTGTGGGACGTCAGTACAGGAGAGTGCAGCGCGACGTTGGACAATCACACTGACCGAGTATGGTGTCTTGCCGCCAACAGTGACGAGGGGTTTATCAGTGGTGGAGCTGATTCTGTTCTTACCAAATGGACTGATATTACTGCTGAAGTTGAAGCCGAAGAGCGGCTAAAGAGGGAAGAACAGATTGAGCAGGAACAAGCACTGGAGAACCTGGTACGAAAGAAAAAATGGCCCGAGGCAGTGCAGCTAGCACTGAAACTCAACCACCCCTTCAAGCTGCTAGGATTGACACGAGAGATTCCCATTGAGGAATTAGAGTTGGTTGTCCGCGGCGTTGATGACGCAGCGCTAGTGATTATTCTCAAACGGGTCCGAGACTGGAACACCAACGCGCAGACGAGTGATGTTGCGCATAAGATGCTGTCTTGTGTGCTGAAAAGCCGGAGTGTTGCCGAGCTCACGTCGTTGAAGGGCGTTAAGCAATTAGTCGACAGCATTATCCCGTACAGCGAGCGCCACTACAACCGAATCGACGGGTTGGTGGAGGACTCGTATACGCTGGACTACGTGCTCAAAGAGATGGACATTTTGCTTGCCAATTAAATTTAGCGGAGATAGCGCGCCGTCTGACCAGGGTACGCGATACCTCCTACGTTATGCATGCGAGTCACACCACGACCGGTACGAACCGGCAGCCAGCCAGCGCCCCGCTGACCGTTGGAGCTCGGAGAAGCAACGGCTGCTATTATTTTATACTAATTGAATAATACTCGCAATCTAGAAGGCAATCTTAGTGCAATATGGAGTGGGGCTGCAGTTCAGCCGGAAGCGACCCTGCAATGTAATGCCATGTAGCACCAGTGGGCGTAGATATGGGTGCAAATCGCTTGTCGCAGAAGCACGACGGTCCACAGGTTGCTGTGTTTACATTTGTGTTTACATTTACCGAGGCCTGGACAGGTGGGGATGACAGGTCACATCGCCTCGAGTCGTCAGCCATACAATGTTATTATGGACCCATTGCGTGGACACTTCGCGTAATTAGAGATTGAGGCGCTACAACTGACCAAAGCTCAAGTCGCGCTCGCCTACTGTATTGACTGACAGCGCTAAGGGTATGGACCCGCGTGCGCCATATCCACACCTCACGATTTCTCGCGTTGTCGTATGTTCCTGCAGCTCCTACTGCCCCAGTGATGTGCTCAATTAAATGTGACGAGTCAAGTACAGGATATTTATTATCTCGCCATTGTTCTGCACAGGTTCGTAGCATGGAAGGTTGGAATAGCAATCTCAAAGTATTATAAAACGTGAGTTGAGAGCAACGGCAGCCCACTCAGAAATGCTACGCCAGGCTGAGCGCAGCTCATCTGATTTCGTCATTAATATTTCTTTTGGCCACTTTGTTTTTCGCGTGTGTGTATTTATTTTGAATGTTTGCTTTTGCAATTTTTGGGTTGCTTTTTTTCCCACTGGTCCCAATCGGGCAACACACAAACACACACCTTTCGGCCTCACCGAATAAAGCTTGGATTTTTTCGCGACCTTTAAATACTGCCCCGGCCCTCATTCCATATAGCAATTCATACCGGCCTAATTTCGTCACTGCGCTCGCTAAACCACACCAGCACACTCCACTAATACACTGTCTACACTAATCACATACACATCGAAGCCCAATGCTAGGGGTCTCTGATGAACCGTCCCTGGCTTCCCTGTTTGCGCCATCGCCGATAGTGCAAAAGAACTACCACCAATTGGCGTCTAGTCCTCTCGACTCCTCCCCTTCATATCTGCCGCCTGGCCTTCAGTCAGGGCCTGGCAAACGCCAGCGCAAATCAGGTATCTTTCCAGTGCCAAATCTATCATTCCAGAGCCCCGCGTCCAGCCTGGCCACTGACCTTTCTCTCAACTTTCACATACAGCGACAGCGAGACCCTACCCCGCGGAGATCTCTCTTTACAGCACGATCATTCACCTCGCCGTTATGCGCAGACTCCCCCATTCTACGCCACAAGCCCTCAGTGCTGACCGAGAAGTCTACAAACAGGCCACCAATAAAGCCAGAACCAACCTTCAAGCCAGCTGAGAGGCTTATCAAGAACACGCGTCTCAAGTCCGTGTCGGCGCCTACATTCAGCTTCACACCCATTGCATCAGTCCCCCTCACTCATTGCATCACCGAATCGCCTTCTCCGTCGCAGATTAATGATTACTTCGAGCCCTCGCCCATCGGTCCGAGGCCGTGCAAGATCAGGCGGACTCAGTCCATGTTCCAGCATCCCCAGGACGTGATTGAGTCTCCAAAGTCTAGTCCCAACCCAGCCGCCGCCGCCGCTGCCGCCGCCGACTTCTCCTCGCCCTGTAACCTCGGCTTTGAGACTGTCTCAGTCAAGGAGGACCCCTTCAGGCGTATCGAGCGACACACCTTGTGCGAGATCCTCGACGGCAAGTACAAGGAGCTCTACGACCGGGTTGTCATTGTCGACTGCCGGTTCGAGTACGAGTACGAAGGTGGCCACATTGATGGCGCCATCAACATCAACTCCAAGGACAAACTCGAGACTGCGCTGCTGTCGCGAGACGTTCTCACCGCCCACAAGCGACAGCTGCTCGTGTTTCACTGCGAGTACAGCGCCCACAGAGGTCCGCGAATGGCCATGCATCTGCGTAACTGCGACAGACAGATGAACATGGCCCGATACCCAGAACTCAACTATCCTGACATTGTCATCCTCAAGGGCGGCTACTCATCATTCTTTGAAATGTTCTACGACCGATGCGTGCCCCAGCGGTACGTGGAGATGAACGACTCTCTGCATCAAAAGACATGCGAGCGCGAGCTGGACCGATTCCGCAAAAACATGAAGTTTGCCCGGTCCAACACAGCGCCTGTGCTCTTTTCCGGGTTTCAGTTTCCACGCCGGGAAGTGGTGCCTATGGACGTGACCCCGCTCAAAGACAATGCGCTGGCCGCTATGGTGAAGGCTGGGTCAATGTTCATGGACACTTCTACGGATTCCGAGGACACGCCGACGAATGGAAGAAAGTGTTTTGGGCAGCGACTTTTCGTTTGACCACCCACTAACCCCACAGTCAATTACATACCCGACTTCTAGTCACTCGCTATTTATTCATTATTCGCATTATAGATTGACTCTGTCACGCACGCTTGCCCACGTACTACAGTCGTCTGCCGCTAACTTGTCGCCTAACCTAACATTCTGTTCGCTTCGCTCACCGCACACAGCACGCAGTCAGCCTTGCATGCACGTTGCAGCACAATGCCCCACTTATTAATTTTTTTGCGCGTCGTTTATTTTTCATCCCACAATGGCAGCCAGATTGTCGATCATCCCTGAGAGCTGAGATGGGATGGATACCAGCTGGGTTCTCAATCGCTTGGACCTCAAGTGGTGAAGTGTGCACAGCACCGTATTGCACGGTCTAGATCGCGTTCCTGGTAACTAGGGAGACAATGTAGACGCGCATCACGCATGTCCGTGTAGAGGACGGACGCATTGTCGGGCGGGTGAAATAGCGCAGAGACAGGACGAAAACTACGCGTGCCCAGAGATACGCCATGCCAACACCATTACAGATATATACTACACGTACCCTTAGGCAGGCAGAAAATACTGTAGTCGACACCACGTAGGCTTGTTCGCGCTGTGCTAGCTGGCCCGTGCGCGCGACTAGTAAAGCTTCCGAAATGGGGTTCGCACCGCGAGGCAAAGTGATCTGACCTGCCCGTCCCGGCTGTCTCGGACAAGACGTTGCTAAGGCGTAGCGGACGCAATGGGCAGCCGGTGTCTGTCTCAAGGGTATCCATGGTGATGCTGACAGGCGTGCTGGGCAGACAGCACCAGCAATAGAGACACTGCGTACGAATGCAGTGCACGGCATTGACTTGGACGTCGTCAGGGCAAACGCAGGCAGGCGGTGACAGGTGGGAGTAATAGGAGGTGTACCATTCGCCGAGCCACAAAGCTATTGTTAGTGGCGTATTTATAGATTCTTTATTCCAACATTACTCTAGCAAATGCTAGATACCTCGCGGTGTACCTGAGGTATACGCCCGCGCCGGTACAAGCGTGCGTCCCGTACGAGCCAAACTTTAAACGCGCATTTTGTCTTTGCGAAATGAGACCGTGTCACAGCGCCAAATGCTTGGACCCTACGCCAGAATATTATTTCGCTTCCCATTAGGCAAAATACGCCCGAATTGGCAAAACGATGCTCCCGTAGCGGCGGTCTCACGATACCTGCATTCTCGCACAATTCCGCGACGATCCGGGGTGATCGCTGGAACATGAGGTCACTTGTCTTGCTCGTCGGCGTCGATTGGTTCAGATCTCGGGCGGCCTTTACCGAGGAGAATGCTGCGGGGTACACTGTTATCTAGCGTGTGTCCGTGTGGGCACGAACTACATGTAAGAGAAGCGTGGTATCTGTACGGTTCGCTTGGTGCGCTCATTAACCGCACGTGATCGTCGCGCTTATTCACACAGCGAGAATAACGGCGCAGAGGATCAACAGCCGCGACAAACTTGCTTCGGCGTGCGCAAACATGCATGCGTGACCGTTACCTGTGCACAGTGCGGGCCGTCTAATAGTGGGACCGCCGTTTACCAAGCGGTTGGAATAGGAATGCGCCGTTTAGCTTGCGGCGTTCCAGATTGGGGTCAGGGCGAGGGTTGTGATGAATATGTGGCTGTCCTAATGGGGTATGTCGGGGTTTCACGAGCACGCTACGGAGCGCACAGAGGGCTTTGTGTCGAGCTAGCTGGATTTGGTCTGGAGTTGTCAGATTTGATCAGTGAGTGGTTTGCAGATGAACCTGATAAGGTGAGACGTCACGCGCTATTTTCGGCGGATAGTGCGGTCTATTTGCGGCGACGCTGTATGACAAAATGAGGCAGAATGGGGCGGAATGGGGCAGAATGGCATCTTTTAATAAAACGTTATATTTTTGGACTCGCACATGTAGGTAGGGTCTCAGGTTTGGGGCAGTGGCTGGTGCAGCTGCGAGCTAACCTAATTTAGCGTCTAATGTGCCTACAACGTTAGACCGATGCATTGGCGCGGAGTTAAGTCGAGGCCTGGACTCTAGTCGTGGCAACCGGGAGTATGAGTCGGGTGCCTGGTCGGCTCGGTCGGAAGTTGCCGGCCAGGTGTCTTGTGGCACTGTGTTTCAAGGATTGTCATAGTACGAAGGAGGTCTTACTCAGCGTAGGATGCGATTAGTGCTTGGCTGTGGGCCCGCGTGAGCATGAACACGAGCACGAGCGTAGCGAGACGGCGAGCTTTCCTATTCTTCTAGTTATTATTCCTCTTATTCCTATGTAATAATGCCTTGGAACAGAAACTCACTAAAATTTTATTGCTGAATGTTACTGTGAAGGTTTAAGCCTTGTATATGCGAGAGCGCGCACCTCCATCCCCCACCTCGACGTCACTATACGCCCAGGCTAGCTCGCTATGCACAGCGCGTTTTAGTGCATGGGCCAGCATGACTGGTGACTTTACAAGGGTATGGTTTCATCCCCCACGGTGATGTGCCTTCGCGTCGTTTACGCGTATGCGACGTGTCTGTTTACTTTTAGCTGTTTGGGGACTGCCGCATGGAAGCCCGATTTTGAGGTTAATTGCTGTGAGTTAATTGGCGATGGCATTGGACCCACAGACAATGTCTTGAACACACAGAAAAAATGACTCGCGCTGAATCATAACCTGTGCAACGATAATTATCCTCGGGCGGTGCAGTATTATAGAGACAACATTGGCTTTGTCACACGACTTTGCTGGTTGCATTATATCCCAGTTCGATCTCTCGCAGTCCCTGGCATCGTGTGCTGGCAGCAGCCAGTGGACGGCTGTACATATGTGAGAAATCGTATCGAGGCCGGCTATCATGAGTCGGCCCGTCACTTATAATATCAGTAATTTGATTCGGCCCGCATTTACCCAAGCCGTTGTTGCGCGTGACTATAGCTTTTATAAATAACGGGTTAGGCGAATAGGGGCGGGCAACAATGGCGCGCCATAGCTGCGTATGGGCACATGTCCATTCAAATGTACTCCTATAGCAATGCAAACAATAGAACCAATGAGATGAGATGATCTGATACCCTGCTCAACGCTAATGTGTGCACACCCCCCGCGATTCCCGATGGCAAACGTGGATTAGCAGACGGTCAACGTGCCGACGAGTCATCCGCTGATCCTCAACACGTCTCCAAGGCAAGATTGACACGTGACTGGAACCCTGACTGGACCGTATGCAAATTGGCGCTGATCAGGCAAATCCTTTTCTGACGCGCGAAATCGCTAATCGTCTATTGACGCTCGGTTGATCCAAGCACTCTAATTGTATGTACCCGTGATGCAGGAGATGCCGTAACGGGTAGGATTGACATCTTCGTCCTCCGCCACAAGGGACTGCATGACGAACATCCTCGGGTGACATTGGTATAGACCGGCGGCGAGCGGCGCCAACTGTATCTGAGCGGCAACATCAGCGCCGCCTAGCCATATATGAACGACGTGCCTTCCTCACATGGACGCTGAATTTTTGCTCAACAAACCGTCTCACGTGGCTCGCCCCGCACAACCCACAGCGGCCACACCAGCGGCCACAACGGCGGTTAAACAGCCGAGGTCAGCCTTGTGAAGTATAGCAATGTGCTCTACTCCTCGGTATCCATATCCTCATCCTCAGGCTCACGAACTTCTGCCTGCGCCAAGGCATCCCCTCTGAACTTCTCAATCGCTGCAACCATCGTCGCGAAACCTTCTTTCCTCTTGTTCCATTGTGTGGACAGAGTCAGCCTTTGCTGCTCTAGCTCTACCAGTTCCTCCTTCAGCGAGTCAATCTGCTGCGCTGTGTCGGCCCGCTGGGCGTCTAATAACACCACCGTCTCCGTCTCCCTCTCGCCAGTGTTTATGGTGGCTCTCTTTGGTTTGTTCATCCCCTCAGCGATAGCGTTATACTTTTCCTTCTCACTTCGTGTCTTTTGTGCCTGCTCCAGCTGCTGTTGCAGCTCCTCTGATTTGGCTTGGAGTTTTTCGATTTGCGTCTGGTACCTCGCCTGCTGCTGCTTGTAGTGTTCCATTTCCTGGACATTCATGTTATGCTGCAACTGCAACTTTGTGAGCATTGCTTCGTAACTCGCAAACTCGCCTTGAACAGTGCGCCTCAAAGCCTCCTTGTCCGTGTCAGTGCCTTGTGCGATGCGCTCACATAGTCGCAATAGTCGCTTGTAGTGGACTTCAGAGGTCAGAACTCTTTCCTTGATGATTGAATCTCGTTAGCCATGAACAGAATATTCAGTGCCGGTCAAACCAAGCCCTACTCACCCTCATCCATGTTTAATATCGCGTCTTATCGTCAAGTTTTGAAATTTGGTCCCAACCGTGAGCGCTACGTGTCGCAGCATCAGAATCATCTACTTGCGCTCACATGGACAGACTCACACTAGCAGCGAGGTACGCTAGTAGAGGCGATCTGGAGGGCTTCTGTCGAGTCGTAGACGCCGACCGGGAGTTCTTTCTCCAGGATCCAGCCGCTAGTCACTCAGCGCTGACCATCCTTCTAGTACTTCTTCCAGAGTCAACCGCACCAGAAACATACTCCCCACTGGTCAATGCCTTACATTCTAACGGTGATCTTTCTTTCTGGATCAGGGAACAACAGGAAGACAACGCAGACTTGGTCTACGAAGAACCCAGCAGAGTGCAGTTGCTCGTGAAGCATCTAGAGGCCAAGGCCAACGCACTAGGATGGACGGGCACGGGGCTGGACGCATGGGTCAAGATTCGAACAAGACAGCTGGATGAGTGCTGTGGTGTTCTATGGGACTTTCTTGATCTGCCAGTCTCGCAGGATCTGATTCAGTGGTTTTGGGGAATCGTCAATGTGGTGGACCTGCATAGAAAGTACCATGAGGATGTGGTGCTGACTATCAAAGAGCTGGAATTTAATGAACCTGGTGAGAATGTTGTTCACACTTTGCTATCCAACTCCAAAGATCTAGCCCGTGATGTCGACAAGCTAGTCGTGCCATACCTCACCTACACTGGCGACTGGAGCGGAATGAACGACTGGATCTCGACTGCCCAGCTAAGCGAACTCGACGCCATTTCCAGAGTCCACAACACCACAATTCAGCGTGCAGTTCTAGCAGCCTGTTACAACAGCGAGCATAAGCCCTGGAGACTGGAGACGGTGGTTGGCCACATACAAACTACAGACAACTCCGGAATGGAACCTAGCATATCTCCAGAAGCATTCACAGACTTTGCCAGCACGCTGCAAAGTGACATTTCAATACCCAACAAGTTCAACCTCGAGCTTATCACAAACTTACTAAAGTCCGCAGCACTGCTACAGTTTCCGCTCAAGCATGTAGCCAAGCTGAGACTCTTTGGCACTGCTGAAGAGCAGCAGGATCTTGTCGCGAGGCTCATTTCCGCTGTCAAGGACGCCGAGGGCTGGAACAAGTTACAGACGGATCTCAAGTTCCTTCAGTCGGACAGCAAAGTCTTGAACCGAGTAGATTTAGATTGGCTCAACACTTCCCTGCTAGAGGCAGCGTTAGACCGGGCATTCTTTGACTACGCAAAGTCTCACACAACTAAGAATCGCTACGACCTGGTGAGCAAAGCATTTCATTCGTTTTATGACGGCGCAACTAACGGCAACCAGACTAGAGGCCGCATGAAGAATGCTGCTCAATGTCTCAAGATTCTGCAAGAGCTCGACCGCAATAACAGCAAGACTCTGCAATGTACGACGCTACTTTCTGCAACGCATGAGCTCACCAACTTCTCGCTAACGTTGACGCCCGGCGTGCCGCTCAAACCCGTTGAAATTAAAGAAACCGACCCATTGCATATTGTACACCGGATTCTTGAGCTTAACGAAAAGAGCTATTACCAGCTGGATGTCTTGACAAAGATAGCCGAGGACCTGACAATTGCCACAGGCCAGCCCATTGAGGACCTGCAAGTAAATGTCAGAGCAATGTGCGTGGAAGCAGCCTTGGTGGACTCTAATTTTTACACTGCTTGCGATTTAGCCGAGCCACTACGAAATCTAGACTCCGCTGTCGCCTGGACTGCATGTTTCCAAGTTGGTAAATTCGTCTCACCGTATTGGCCAGATGCGATACCCCCGCACGACATACTCAAGAGTCAAATGTCCATTCTGTCGCAAACTTTGCAAAGCTGCCCCAAGGAAAATATGCCTAGTGTGCTCTCTGCATGGAAGAAGGCTGAAACCCTATTTCTGGACGCCCCGCAACCATCACAAAGCACGGAGAATCAGTCAGTCCTGTCACGCATTACTTCATCTCCTCTCTTTGACACTGATGGCTCTCTATCGCGTTCAAATTCTCGATCGTCGCAGCATGGAGGCCGGAAACGGGACCAGATCTCTAACCTCCTGGTTTCTGGTTTGGGATGGGCTATTGGTGCCAATCAGAAATAATCGTATACCAAAACATTGAGAGACTGCATCTTATACGGCTCGAGAGAGCCTCGCCTCCTTGATAAATGTACGCCTTCGTCGTCGATATTTGGCCGTTAGGTTGCTGTTGCACAAAATAACCCGATGCGTGTCTCACACTTTAACTCCTCTTTTGAACTACGTTTGCTCGACTATTGTCAGTGTCTCAATTATGTATAATTCCATGCAAGTTTAACTTCCACAAGAAGTCAAGGCCCCGCCGCGAAAGCCTAATCCTACACACGTGAAACATTAAACCATCACGCATTGTACCGCTCCGGTAGATATTATATTCGTTATGTGTCTATTGACCAAATCGTTGCAAATCGTTAGCATCAAAATTGTCTGTGATTGCTACGCCAAACTCGCGTAGATCAGACATTGAGGGTTCATATTTGACTGGTTCAGGTAGCACAGGCGTTCTGAACGGAGCCGGCGGCGGCCTCTCAATCATCAACTCATCCTCTGAGTCGGGCTCCACCTTCTTGGCCACTGTCTTGACCTTCCGAGCTTTAACCTCGATCGTTTCGGATATCTGAGCCTCCTGCCTAGCCGCCTCCTCTGCTCGTTGAAGCGAATCATAGAACTCAATGACTCGCTGAGACACCATAACTCGATCTCGCGCGAAGCGCATGACCTGCAGCCCTTCTAGTCTGACGGCTCTACTCAATGCGACGTAAGCCTGACCTTTCTCAAAAGCTTTACCCAAGTCCACGGTCACCCATTCCAGCGTCTGACCTTGCGACTTGTGAATTGACAACGCCCAGGCCAAAATTAATGGTACTTGAGACCGTGAAGCCAGAATCCTGCCCTCAGGGTCCTCTACCGTCCACTTCTCCGGTTGAACAAGAACATCTCGCGATGTACCGTCTGCTGAATAGAACCTGACATAAGGATACTTTTTGCCCAAATACTCCGTATTATGCTCCAGAACACGCACTTTTGCACGTTTACGTTTCCAGTTGACGTTCTCTGGGTCATCCTCTATCTCCACGTCCGATGGCAGGCCATAAACATCTTCACTGTCATATCCACTATCTTGAGAGTCCAACTCTCCTTGCTCCTTTTGCTGTAGCATGAACGAAGATTCGCTCATGAAGCCTATTACAGTCCCCAGAGAGCCATTGACAAGTGTTTCGTCCATGTTCTTAATCATCATGACCTGTGCGCCTATTTTCAGAGTCAGAGTAGTCACTGCCATCATATTCTCCAGGTTGACAGCCTTCTTCACTTCCTCATTCATGTAAGTGTCTTCCGCTTGGTACTCCATGGCCGCATCCGGCAGCTGTTTGAGCTTGTTCTTGTTGGCTTGGTCAACTTCAAAACGACGAGGAAACAGATGTGTGGGCACTATACCTTTTGGCACCTTAGGTGCCCGCGATAAGCTTTGAAACAGTTTGATGGTATCCTCCCTCATCTCGCCTCTTCGCATTTCATTAAGCATCCGTGAGAATGTGTCGTCCTTCTGTCGAAAAATCTGCCGCAGTTCGATGGTATACTTTATCGCAGTTGACCAACAGTCCGCGTCAAATGTGAACGAGGCTTTCTGATTTTTTTCTGGAACGGGGGGCAGCTGGTAGAAGTCACCAGTGATAACAATCTGAATCCCGCCAAATGGCTTTGTAGGCTTTCCTCGTATCCGACGTCCAATCTGATCCAGCTTATCAAACAGCGCACCATCAATCATAGAAATCTCGTCCACGACTAGCACTTTGACTTCCTTCCATCGTTTCACGCTCTTTTTGTTTTTTCTTATCTTCTTCACCAGCTGGTCCACAGTCTCTTTGCCGAGGCCGATTCCTGCAAAACTGTGCAAGGTGACTCCGCCAATGTTACAGGCTGCCAGGCCCGTTGAGGCACACACGGCCACACGACAAGCTGGCGTGGTGTCAGCAGCTGCAGTGATTGCAAATGGAAGGTCTGATTGGTACTTGGCCTTCAGTCTGGCGATGATTTCTCGCAGCAGGACAGATTTACCAGTACCAGCGGCTCCAGTGAAGAACACACTAGCTCCGTCGTCCACGACCAGTTTCAGAATTTTTTGCTGTTCAGCCGTGAAGAATATGCTGCTCACACGGGCCTTTTTCTTGCGTTGCTCTATCGGAATGGCGGGAGGAGAAGTAACTTTCTTCTCCTTTTGAGTGCGTTTCTCAACTTTCTGCTTCTTCCGTGTGGGCCGTTCTCTGGGCATTTCCTCGGGTTCATCTATGACGATTTCTTGAACTAGTGGCACAATGGGCTCCGCAACTTGCTCAACGGCATCGCATGACTCCATGCGGATGAGTCTTTTGGGTGCATCGCGACGGTTCAGTCTCACTGGACTGCTGCTGGGACTCGGCGCTTTAGTAGGGGAGTTGAATGTGGAGTATAGACGTTGAGACACTTTGGATGTGAAGCGGCCAGGCGACTGGCTGTGTCGCATGACGGCTTCAATGTCTAGTCGTTTGGGCGAGGTCACCATGATATCGTAATGACGCTGCTTCTCCGGCGTCTTCATGTTCATCATGCGGGAGTAAATGGTATCAGTTTCATGGGACGGTGAAGACGGCGGCCACTGGCTAACACTGAGGAAGGAGCTATCAGACTTTTTGGCCAAGTTGAATTTCGGCGGACTAGACTTTGGCTCGGGCTCTGGCTTCATGGGTGATTTCTTGGGAGAGCCTAACTTCAGGAATTCCTTTTCAAAGGCGCTAAGAAATTCCCTGTCGCTTGAGAGGACTGTGGCTGCTTTGCTCATGGATTTCGCCTCCATAACGCTGCGCAGATCATTGTCGCTTGAAAACAGATCCGGCTGGTTTCGAATGAGATCCTTGAGTGACTGAGGTGCATCTTTGGAAGCTGTTGATCTGGACCCGAGGACTTCAATATCGTCGTCCTCGAAAGGATCAGGCGACGGTTTGCTTGGCTGGAGAGCTGGCCTATATATCCGGGCAGCGGGAGCAACTAGCACACGTTTGCCTTGGGTGACGGGTTCGGGAGGTGGAATAACCTCCTGGGAGACGGCCTGGACCTCCTCTGGCATTTCACGTAATGGCTGCGGTGGAACAGATGGCGCCTTCAGCCGCTTCTCGCTTAGAACCTGGATCTCCGCTAGATCAATGTCACTGAGCTCTTGTGAAAGCTGGAAATCATCGCCGTCAGTCTCACTGGAGAAGAAATCATCTACTCTAGCAATGACCCGGCCTCTCGAATCGCGTATGTGATCCATTTGCCTTCGTATCGTGTACTGAGAAGCAAAGGCCGCTGCCGGTGGTCGCAACGGCCTTTGTAGATACCTCACAAAAGGAAGAATTGTCTTCATTAGATTGTATGTAGCAGGCATGTACTTACTTTGCCCACAAAACCTGTGGGCGCTAGGCTCTGTTTCGGTCGTTGATTGTTCTGTACAGATTGGGACGCGACGCGACGCGACTACATGAAGTGGCAGACAATTCCGCTAGACCCTGCCGAGCTTTCGCTGGCGAAAGTTTTGCGTTGTGGACAATCATTCAGATGGAAATTAGACGGTGATGTCTGGAGTGTTGGTTTGAACAACCGGATTTTGCTGTTGAGGCAGGATAACACTCACTTGCACTATGCATCCATACCTGGGGCCGTTAAGAAGGATAGCGCCTTTACTAAGCACACTTTAAGCGATGAGGATCTTATTGACGACTATTTCAACTTGCCTGTTAAGCTCGAAGCGCTCTACAAAGACTGGGCTGCGAGTGATAAGCACTTCAACAAAATTCAAGATCAGCATCAGGGGATTAGGATCCTACGCCAGGACCCGTGGGAAAACCTGTGCAGTTTCATATGTTCCAGCAACAACAACATTAAGAGAATCTCCGATATGGTTTCTAATCTTTGCATTCATTTTGGCGACAAGATTGGAGAGTACGATGGCCGAGACTATTATGACTTCCCCGCGCCTGAAAAACTTGTTGAATCGGAGGCAAGACTGAGAGAGCTAGGTTTCGGATACAGAGCCAAGTACATTCAAAAAACTGCTGTGATGATGCAAGAGCAGGGCCTGGCGGTTCTCTATGATTTGCGAGGAGTTGACTATGCCGAGGCGCACGAGACTCTGTTACAATTTTCCGGAGTTGGACCAAAGGTAGCTGATTGCGTGTGCTTGATGAGCCTGGATAAGCATGACTGTGTCCCAGTCGACACGCACGTGTGGCAAATTGCGCAGCGAGACTATCGTGTTGGAGCCAAGTACAAGACGCTTAACAAGGTTGCGTACCAGCACATTGGAGACTATTTCAGAAAGCTGTGGGGCGAGTACGCGGGCTGGGCTCACTCGGTTTTGTTTACGGCGGATTTAAACTTGAAGCCAACGAGTGAAATTAGCGTCAAAGTTGAGGTCAAGGCTGAGACTGAAGAAATCAAGCTAGAGGCCAAGGAAGAAACGGAAGTCAAGATCGAAGAGAGCGCAAAAGAACTAGAAGAGGTCAAGATTGAGGAGAAGGAAGTCAAGACTAAGCGGAGACGAGACAGCGTGATGTCGGATATTGTCACCAAAAAGATCATGATTCAGTGAGCGCAGACGGTAGAAAAATGGATTGTATATAGCATAATAGGACAGGGATAGGAATTAACAGAGAGCTTCTACGTTCGTTTGGCCCGTACACGACGGTAAGGGAATTTCTGCGCGCATCACGACTTTCACTCCCACCACTCGACGCGAAAATGCCTACGTTTCGAGATGACCACATTGTGGTGAGTAAGTTGTATGAAGGATTTGACTAATCAGATTATATGCCCGGGTTCAGAAACGACACTTGTTCAAATCGGGCTTGGGGAGTCGCTGGGCCCGCCAGTGTTGAGTATCCCGACGCGTGTCTACAGAGCTGGCAGAGACAAATTCTACAGCAGCAAAGGCGAGGAGAGCGATGCGATTTATCCAATAAAGAAGGGTGAAATTGTCGACCTGGACGCGCTAAATTATTTATTCAAACTGGTCTGCAGAGTGGCGGAGAAGAAACTTGGACCATACGCGCCCATAGCTCTTCTGGTGCTATCTAGTCATCGATGGGCCCGAATGCAAATAGAGTACATGACACAGTATGTCATGGAGTCAATTAAGGTGTCTGGTTTCAGTATCGTGCCCACAGCTATGGCCGCTACCTATGCGTACGGACTGCAGGACTCGCTTGTGATTGATATTGGCCTGGACAAGACGGAAATCACGCCAATCAATGAATTCGCCATTGTCGACTACGCGCAGAAGACAGTCGATGCCGGTGGCTCAACCATCAACAAACACCTAGCGACGCTACTGCCTGATCTCACCGCCGCCCAAATCGAGGCACTGAAAAAGTCAGAAATTTACGAGGTTATCCCAGAAGACGAGAACGGAAACACTGTCTATCCAACACATACGGCAAACTCGCTCGAGGAGGACGGCGTGATCGACATCGCCGCTATTGTTTCGAGCGGCAAGACACGAGAGATTCTGGACGAGCGAGAAAAGAAGAAGAAGCAGGGCGACGTTGATGAGCCTCTAAATGTCAACAGACAGTACAACTCGTTTATTGATGATGACGGAAAGGAGATCCAGGTCGGCAAGGAGAGGTTTTACGGCACCGAGGGCCTCATTGAGCAGATTTGCAACGCTGTGGGTGAAGCCCTGCGAAAAGTGGACCAGGTTAACAAGCGACAGGACTGCTGGGACAATGTTATTATCGTTGGTATGGGCAGTTCTGTTCGAGGACTGAAGGAGGCTCTGATCTCGTCGCTGCAGAACCGATTTTTGATTCTGCGCTCGTCAACATTTTCTGAGATTCCGTCTACTTTCAATACTGGCCACAACACGCCGAACGGTGCCAGCACGCCAATGTTCCTCGGTTCCACGCGAAACCAGGGTCATGGCCAGGCCCCGTCCTCCGTCAGACCAGCAAAGATGGCCGAGTACTTCCCTGAGTTCAAGGGCAAGTCGTGGGACTACGCTCCATTTTTGGGTGCGGGAATCGCATCTAAGCAGATCTTCACGGGCACGGTGGACGGCACTTTTGTGACGCGAACAGTCTACAACGAAGTCGGGCCTTCCGCAATCTGGGATATCTAGGCCGAGAGATTTCCTGCTAATTCTCTCCGTCCAACTAATGCAACACGCGATGTATTTATGTAGTAACTTTTAACGGTTCAACCTAGAGCGGTCTCCCACCCGGGAAGAGCCGCATACCCGCATCACCAGATTTCGCCAAACTGTCAAGCATTGATCAGATTCATGTGACCGATGGCTTTCAGACAGACAGTCAAAACCTCACTAATAGCCCTGTCATGGGTGCCCGTCGTCATCACATTTAACCAAACCGTGGCGTACGCCTCGTGGGTGCAGGGCGCGTCCATGAAACCCGTGCTCAACCCGGACGAGTCTCAGGGCTGGCGAGACCTGGTGCTTGTGTGGAAATGGGGCCAGAGACAGCGAGGTGCACTCCAAGTAGGTGACGTGGTGATGACCCGCTCGCCAAATGACCCCAAAAGGATGCTCATCAAACGAATAGTGGGAATGGAGGGAGACGAAATTGTGGTTAGGCCAAGTTCAGACTATCCGCGGAAGACTGTTGTAATCCCTAGAAATCACGTGTGGTTAGAGGGCGACAATGCGACTCAGTCAATCGACTCGAATACGTTTGGGCCGGTGTCATTGGCGATGGTGGAGGGGAAGGCGACTAAGGTCATTCTGCCTCTGAGCAGATTCGGCCAGGAGATTCCAAAGGGCGGAAGAGAGGCAAGGTTGAGGTGTTTAAAGTAACTCAGCTCTGCATCTGACGCCCAAACATCATTACGACGTTACGACTAATGTACATAGCATACTATTCTAGAACTGGCATCTTTGCATATTACTGGACCAACTACGCGGCGACTGCTCATGACAATGCTATTTACACAAATTTACAGACTCTAGATCGTCAGGTTTGCTACGAGAGTCAGGGGAGGGGCAGTTCTTCGCTTCGCTTCGAACTAAACTAAGCCTTCTCCTGCTCGTAGGCAAATATCAGCTTGCCCAGAGCCTCCAGCTCCTTGCTTCGTGACACCTTGTTGCCCTTCGACCTGTACTCCTCAATACTCTTCACCGCATCTTGGATTCCCTCTGGCGAGTGCTCAGCGGTGAACACAATGTAAGCCTCGTTGATATCTTCAATCTGCACGGTGTTGGCGCCCTGCTCAGTCGAGTTGAATCTGTCCAATTTCAGTTTGGCAACGGTCTTAAGGCCTTTGATTATATTTCTGTCAGGAATATTGTCCTCCAGCATTGGGTTGAGACCATAAAACATGTACTGGAATCGCTCCAGCTGTGCCTCCATCTCAGCGTCCTTGGCATCCTCAGCGCTCAGGTATCGCTGCTCAAACTCCTTCACTAGTTCGTTGTAGTTGTCTCGGAACTCCTCAACACCTGCCTTGTAGGCATGGTTTCTCTCGCTGAGAACGTGTCGGATTCTCCACATGGTGTCGTTGATCTGGTCTGATACGTTCTGAAATCGGTTCTCGCTGGTGAACTCTGTGGCCCAAGACTTGAAAATCTGGGCCTCCCGCAACAGAGAGTTTCGTTCTCGGAGACAAACATACCACAGAGTATGCAGGTCCTCAAAAGATTTCCGTCGCAATTCCTGTATAGTCCATGGTCGGCCAATATTCTCGAGATCCTTTAGTGGTCGCATAAACTGCTTATTGTGGAAAAACTGCCATAGCGGATGATCATCCTTCACAGCCAAATTGGCAGCGCGTGGTGTAATAGGTGCCCGAAGTTTAAGGTTCCGGAACCTTCCCTGTGCTCGGACAGCACTGTGAAATTGCCTTTTAATCATTTGATACTGTGAGCCAAATTTTTCATCTACGAACATATTGCACACAAACTCCCAAGTCACGTGATGCGAACACTAATTATACACGCTCAACACGATTGAACTTCATCACCGCTACAATGCCAGACATTACAAGTGAGCCTTTGGATCTGGTGCGATTGTCGCTGGACGAGCGGGTGTACGTTAAGCTGCGAGGCAACCGAGAGCTGCGAGGCAAACTGCATGCCTACGACTCACACTGCAACATGGTTCTAGGAGACGTGGAGGAGACGATATATCATCTAGAGGACGATGAGCCCAAGCCAAAAGTGAGTATTACTATTGCTATGAGAGCGAAAACTAACCAGACCACTACAAAAAGAAGCGAAATGTTGTTTGTTCGAGGCGACAGTGTGATTCTCATCTCACCACCAACAAAAGCTTAGTATTTATTCTAATCAAATAGAGTTTCGTCGCGGCATTGTTCGCCGGACTTGGGTCTTGTGCAATCCAGCCCCTGGGATCTCAGGCAGCTTCTTTTCAAACTTCCACTTTTCCAACAGGTCGTGGGCGAACTTGGTTGAAATCCGGTAAATTTCGTCAAACTTGCCAAAGTCCAGAGTGGCATAATTATCGATTGGCGGTCGAATATACAGCACTCCTGGGGTATTTTTTGCTGCTTCTAAAGCACCCACTGAGCTCACGTAGGCCAGTCGCTGCTGAATCTCAGCCAGACTGGGGACATTTGGCTGTTGCGAGAAAATGTTCCATCGGTTGAACAAAACCCAGAGACCAGACAATGAGTCGCCGTACGTCATTGGTGTAGTGTCATCAATGCTACCGACGTCTACCGCAAAAATGACCTTTGCGCCCATAGACCGCATCTCCGCAACAGGCAAGTTGTCCACATAACCGCCATCCAGAAGCATGCTTCCTTTGTCAGTGAGAGGAGGCAGCAAGCCCGCCAAAGACATAGATGCTCTGATGTATCTCCAACTGTAGCCGCTGGTGTGAATATCCATTCGCGAGTGAGTAATATTGGTGGTGTTGTTGAAGTACTTGATCCAGAAATCCTCGATTCGGGTGTCACCAAAAGTCTTCCAGATACCTCTATTGAACTCGTGACCAGTGGTGTACGAGGTGGCAGGATACGTCAAGTCAAACACCATTCGCCATAGACTGGAAACCCGCGAGGCAAACTTCTTGGCTCGGCCGTAAATTGGCACCAGGTCGTACTCTTTAGCATATAAACCGCCGACGAACGCGCCAATAGAGGTTCCACCAACAAAGTCAATAGGAATTCCATTCTCTTCAAGCGCTCTGATGACACCAATATGTGAGATACCCCTAGCACCACCGCCACCCAACACCAGGCCAATAGCCTGACCAGACAGAATTCTAGCCAGTCGATTGAAGTCACTCTTGTAGACGTAGTTGCTCGAGTACACAGGCATTCTTCGCGACCTGTATTTGGTGATGATCTCAGACTGAATGGTCTGAACCTTGTGTCGCCATCGTTCCAGTCGGCCAATGTGCAGTGGAAGATCAGCTGAAGGTTGTGAGACCTCCATCTGGACGTGATGGTGCGAGTGAACCCAAATTCGACTCTTGAGCCACACTGCCGTGGAACCGGGAGCAACGTATCGGTCCGGGTGAAGCAAAATCAACTCAGTTCTAGCCGTCGTCTTCATCTTAACCAAGAGTCGCTCGTACTCGCCGATATCTGGCTGGCTCATAGCGTCCGCCAGAAGAAGAATACAATCAGCCTGAGAAATGCAGGTTCGAGTCCAAATAGAGCTGACCGGGGTGTCGGCCACGTAAATCACACTCTGATACCTCTCTTCCAAATCAGCCAAGTAGCCCGTCATCTTGAGTCGTCCCATCTTGTTGAATGCATGACGGCCGAGGTAGCTCAAAATTGCTGCATTGTTGAGCATAACAGCGTTGTGATTGATGTCTTTGTACGCCGACGACAGTTTCTGGCCAAACTCTGCGACTGGCAATCCCGAATTGATACCGATAACAGCGATTGTTCGATAGTTTTTCTGCATCAGAGAGCCGTCGAGCGGACTAATCTCTCCACCCATATTATCCTGTCCCAGCTTCTCTCTCACCCGCGATGCGACCAGCCGAGAGAGCTCAAACGTGATGGATGGATGCTGAAGCGCAAGACTCTCAAAAAGCGTTCGAGGAAATCTAGCCAGTTCAGACTCTCGGATTGCATGCAAAGTGTATGGGCATTTAGACATCGTCAAGACCTCTAGCTCACCAATACTCTCACCGTGACCATATTCACCGATAACTTTACTGCCCTTACTGCCTTTGGCGACTGAACGCAGACGTCCGTTCAATACAATATAAATGGCGTCCGCATCATCGCCCTCGTGGAACAGAACTTGTCCGGCCTGCACGTGAACCCATTCAAGCGCAAAGTCCAAGACCAAAACGAATCTGCTCAGCACGCTGGTGAGGGACTTGGCGATATTAAGGTAGATCATGGGGTGCTTGTCGGCGACCTTGTCAAGATCTTCTCTGCTGAGCACAGCCAAATATACATTAGTCTTTGCGGTGACTGTCACAAAAGATCGGTAACCCATGATGGTGCCAGTGTATCCCGCCATGCCACCAGGCTTGACTGTGTATAGCTCATGATATTTCCCTTTCTTGTCGTGGTAGCCCACTTCTAAAACACCGTCCACCACGTAGTACAGGCCATCGCAAACCTCGTTCTGCTTCACGAGCTTGCTGCCCTTTTTGTAGAATGCAATTTTAAGAGAATTGGCGACATCTTGTTGAGCGCTTTCGAATCGCCTCATCATTGCGGAAGCCGTAGTTTCGTCATCAGCAACGGAGCCTTCCTCGTCATAGATGCTGAGGTTGCTCAAAAGATAGCCGAAAGAGCTCTTTTGAAGGCGCGTGTGAGCGTGCAGGCTGTTGCGGGATGCGGAAAACTCGCTGCCGGAGAACATTGGACTGTTATCGCTCGTAGGGGCCAGTGAGGTTTGCGTCGTTAGCCCAGCGGACTTGAGAGATCCGTCCAGACCAAGGAACTTGAAAATGCATTCAGCCAGAGCGGTTCGCAGAGAGGCGTCTTCAGTCTCATCGTCACCAGTGAAAGACTGAGTAGTCCGCCGCAACAAGGGCGGCGCGTCAATGATGCCGGCGTCACGTCGAGATAGTGGAACGTTAGACAGCAGGTCACCTGGATGAGAAGCGTCTGGCTCAAGAACCACTAGCCGAGATCTTGTGGGTGTCATGAGCACAGAGCTTCGCCTCTTCATACCGTTACCCTTGGTCAGGATCACATGATCGCCATCATACGGCCGATTCGCCAGCTCGTTGAGCCGCTGCACAGCACTGTCATGCAAGTAGGAAGGCAGCTCATACTTTGCCTTATTGTTGAGAGTGATTTCAGGCTGGAAGATCTCTGGAGTCAGACCGAGGTAGTAATGCGCTGTTTGGAAGGTGACTCGCTGGAATCGAGCGAGGATCACCTGGATGATGTTTGATGTTTCTTTTGGGTATTTTCTAGTTAGATTTCTGAACGCCTGTTCGGGGATGATTGCAATTGTGGAATTCACAGAGGCTCTAGCGACAATTTCCTCCTGCAGAATAGACGCATCAGATCGGGTGACTTTCTCGTTATCGTCCAAGGACATGTCGGGAATGTCACTGCCAAAGTTCTCGTTTAGCTGGATGTCCTCAGTGAACAGGGCCAGAATCGTAAACAGCGAGGACATCAGGGCTCCACGCTTGACCTCGTTCAACAGCAGGTACTTCTGGCCCTCTGCGTCCTGGTAATCGTGGCGTGACTCGGCGCCGGACATGTAGGTGGACCCTGATTTGGCAAAGATCTGGACGCAACCCTCCACGACAATCTTAAAGCCCTTCTCATCCTTAGCCCACAGCGTCTCGCCAGCGTCTAGTTTGTACGTCTGCATCTGCTTCGTCAATTCGTGAAAGACCCTCCGATCTAGGTAACCAAAGATCTCAATGGCGTTAAGGAACTCGTCAATGTAGGTCACACCGGACTTGCGTTCCGAATCGCTCTGAGAGTCCATCAAGAGGTCCATCTTGGGCTCCTGCCGCTCTGGCGCCTCCGGAAGGCGAGAGTACCTGGTAAGGTACTTGTACCGGACAATGGAATATGCAATCGTCATCATCACCATCATGGTGATTAGCCTTGTTAGATTAAATCAATCAATGTGTACTCACAATGAGGTAAAACTCAGGGTAATGCTGAAGGACATGCCTAGGAGCGGAATGAACAAGGCAATAACCTTGAGTGGTACAAATAAGACCACCCTGGTCAATACCTTAGTTCCAGTCATGACATCATCGGTCGAGTATGTGGGATACCACCCAGTCGTGTTGTTAAACTCGCTCATTATGTGTCATGAATCGATGGGAGTTCTATGTTGCTAGTCCGAAAATCCTACTTCTCTTGCTATGCACATGACTTAACATGGGGTTCGAGCCGCACATACATTTTCACGAAGCACGAGCACAGCGGCCTAATAATATTATCAGCTAGGCTGATATCTAACAAGCAGTGGCAATTGCTAGTGACGTCATGTTGAGGTCACGTAGTGTGTTGCCGTTTCTGTTTAGGCGCCGGTACGCCACCTTAACGGTGGATCCGAGGGCGGCGGAAAGTTTCACCGACCTCAAGATAGAGCCGGCTGTTGTCAATGCTTTGACCACGGCATTCCCTGAGGTGAAGGCGCCTACGGGAGTGCAGAAAAAGATGCTGGCGCTGCTAAAATCAGACCTCTCAGTGTTGACGTCGTCTCCAGCAGGCACGGGAAAGAGTCTGGCCACGGTACTCTACCTGCTATCTCATCCGAAAGAACAAGACAGCATAACGAGCCTGATACTGGTGCCCACTGCGAACCTCGCAGTGCAGTACTATCAGGTTTTTGAGAAAATACTGAAATCGTCGCCGTTGGAGATACCTGCCATGGTCCAGCATATATACCGGTCAACGCCAGAGCACGAAGCCAAGCAACTGGATCTATTACAGCAGCATTACGCCCCGCATGTATTAATCTCTACGCCTACACGACTGTTAGACATTTTGGCGTCCGCAGACAGGTCAAACGTGCCGCTCATGAACCTGTCCTGCGTAGCCATCGACGAGTTAGACGCATTATTACCAAAGCATCGATACATCAGGTCACAAAAGTCCACCAGAGGCCGACAGCCCACGGATATTCTCATGGGCCACCTTTTCAACGAGCGAACTGCGTATCTGAAGAACAACTCCAAAATTTACAGCCCGCTGCGATTCATCATGCAGTCCTCGACGTCCTTGTCATATGTGTGGAGAATGCAGCCGTCGTGGTTCTGGCTGGAGGGGCGGTCTATTCTGAACGTCGGTATCAACTTGGACGATAAAACGACGTTTCCACGTGGCTGCAATCACTATTATGTCACGTATGACGGTGAATCCTTTGCTGACATGGATATTGTCGTCCCTTCGCTCGCTGAGGCCCAGAAGATCCAGGTTAAAGAGTTTGTCGCTAAAAGCGTCAAAACCTTCACCCCAGACGAACGAAAACAGTACTGCGAGGCGTTTGCAAAGCTGTACGAAAAGGAAGAAAGGCCTAAAGCAGTCGTGGTTGTGCCCATAAACGCCTCCAAGCACGAAATAGCGTCGGAACTTGCATCCCGTGGAATCAAAGCCGGAACGTCCACGCTATGGGCTGGCGGGCATCCAATGGACTTCAACGGGCCCGTAAACCTAGACACCTTTTTCACGCAGTCCAGTTCTGACAGCCCCGACGTTCTGCTGTACGACCAGCTCACCCTCAGAGGACTGCACATGCCTGGCCTCAAGTCAATTTTCGCTCTAGGCTGGGGCTCTGTGGGCTCTGAGATTGTCCTGGCAAACCTGGCGGGTGCCGCTATCACCTCTACCGATGGCGAGAAAAGCACCGATAATGGCAAACTTATTGTCGTCGAACTGACTGCCAAAGCAGAACAGGCACAAAATGCAATCGCCCTCGCCCTCGCAACCCTAGACACTTCACCCAACGTATATATGAACCTGTAAATAGCCTAAGCATATGTCCTCTTCGGAGGTGGTGTGTAGGATCGTGAGCGTGATCTGTATCTGTCTCTTGATCTGGAACGTCCCCGTGGACTCTCTGACCTTCTCGAGTACCCTGGCGACCGTGACCTCTGCCCATCACGACGTGGGTTGTAGCTATCAATCCTTGCATTTCTCTCATACCTGGGCTGGAGGTCACCCCAATTGTCTGCCTTCCTGTATGGGCTTCTTCGCCGTTCGCTCTCAGTGCAGATACGAACGTTAACCACCACTCCATCAATGATACCGCCATTGAAATGCTCCACTGCGTACTTTGCGTCTTCGCCATCATCAAAGTAAATAGCACAGGAAGAATAGCCGCCAGTCAGGAAGCCGAAATCCACTCGATCAATCCTCCCGTAGGCACCAAAAATCTCGCGAATGTGCCCTGATTTGACATTGACGGAAACCTTATCGATCTCAACCTTCGTCCTTGCAGGGGCCAGCCTCTTTGGACTTCGCGAATCGCTTCCACTTCGCGAGTAGCTCCGACCTCGAGAATCGCTCCTTGAATAGCTTCTCCCGCGTGAGTGACTTCGTGATCTTGAATAGCTCTTATCTCGTGAATTGCTGCGACGCCTGCTACGTCCTCTAGAGTCACTGCGACTGCGTGATCTGCTCCCTCTAGGCTCATCTACTTCCATCCTGTCTGCATCAATCGCTTGGTCGTCAACCATAGTGAACCCTGCACTCGAAACTTCAGTTGGGGCTGATCATAACCCCCAGGCAGCAAAAATAATTTATGCAAAAAGAACTCCGATACGGGGAATTGAACCCCGATTTGCACGGTGAGAGCGTACTGTGCTAACCATTACACTATATCGGATTTTTGAAAAAGAATTTTTCTCCTATAAGTGGCCCTTGTCTACGCGCCGCACGTTGTGCGGCGCTTTTGTAAATTTGGCTTTTCGGAGCATTGGATTGGACTACAAGGCTCTTTGGCACGAGATCAGATGATGTCAAGGGAGCGATTCTTTGCTAAACTATTCATGGGTGAACTAAAGTGCTAAACTGCAAATGCCTCCTTCTTGGTACCATTTGGGTCTGCTTGTTTCAGAAACTCCTGTTTTTGCTGCGAAGCATAGTCGTGTCTCAAATCGTAAAGTGTAAACAGGTTGAAGATAGCTGTAGATTCCAAGTTCTGGTCTGTAGCAAGACTTTCTAGCAGTGAAATCGCCTTGCTTAGGTTACCCTCGTGGATCTGAGATACAGCTAAGTTGTTGACGACTTGAGCGTATCTCTCATCGTCTTTCAATGTCTCCTTAATCTTTTCCCAGTCAGCACTTGAAGACGTCCAGTCACCGTCCGCAATCCAACAGATAGCCAGAAGAATACTTCTGTTGGCCTCATCATCTACCTTTTGGAACCACTCTCTAGCTGACAGGGTGTCTCCAACATGAAGGTAAGCGAGACCTAGGATAGTGCGTATCCGTTCTAGGTAACACTCTCGCGATGCGTTGTGATGCAGGTTCTTGAGGTGATCAATGGCCGTTTTAGTGTCGCCCATTGCAATCAGCATCGCGGCGACATATAGTCCTAGCTCTTGTAGACGGTGATCCCATTCTTCAAAGTTGGCGTAAAAGACAGAATTCTCCGTTGGAGGCTCTTGTCTGTCCTTGGCTTTACCCAGTTCAACCCTAGCTTCACGAGCCAGCACATAGTACCGACTCACGCCCAGTTGGCTGTTTCCTCCGGCCTGAACGCTCACCAGTAACAATCGAAAATGCCAAGGCGCAATGCATGTGCCGTCTGCTAGTCGATACCTGTCAGTTCCCAAGTCGCCTAGATGCCTGGCTTCCTCGTGTGAAACTTGGGTGAGCCTGGCCTTGATCAGGGCCGCTATTCGCACATGCCACAACGCAAATACTTTGGGGTCCTCCGGTTTCAAAGCAATGATTTCGGCACGTGATCTTTCAGCGGCTAGGTGATACAGCTTCTTTTCGTACAATTGTTGTGCATCGAGAGTATCGATTTCCTCCAGTGTGATGGTAGCCGTCTCAGGGAGTTTCTTGTTAGCTTGAGTGAGGATTCGTACTTACGTATGCTGGTAGCGTCTGAAAGCATCTGGCGTCTACCAGATGGTCCAGAGATAGTTTCTTGGGCCTTGTTAGCTTTCACTCTTTGATCCTACTCACTCCTCCATGGTGTGTCCCAACGTCAAGCTTATCGCGCATCCGATAACTTTATGGCACTAATGCATCTAGCGGAGTACAGTGCAAAACAATAAATAACATACATGATATATACAGATAGACCTCACTCCCTGAAGAAAAACTGAACATAATACTGATAAGTATCCTTATCGTAATAAGTCCAAAACTTCCCAGGCGAGCGGTCAATTTCCTTATTCTCCAGTTTGAAAGAAACAGTCTCGTATGGCTCGGCGGCAATCAACAGATATTGCCAATTCTTATCTGGGGTCTCCACTTTTTGTTCAAATGCACTCATAAACCTGTATCGCGGAACGATATCCTTCCCCAGCTCTGGGTACTTGATCTGAAATAACAGTCCCAGTCTTTTCGATGTTCGGTCTCTAATCTTTGTGATCTTGTAGCCCGGTCGTCCAATTTTGACAACTTTCTTGATTGGTACGCTCTCGATATGCGCCAGCTGTTCCTGTTTCTTTTCCTTATTGTCGAGTTGCTCTCTTTTCATGAGATTCTGCTGGTGCTTCTTGCCCTGCGTGTGTGACAGATAGGAGCTGTCCGAAACATGTGTGGTTAGGCATAGTCGGCATTCAAATGAACCATAGTGGTTTTTGAAGATGTAGGGATCCTTATCGAGGTTGATGGATTCTAAAGCGAGCTGTTTTAGTCGTTGCTGTCGCTGAGCGTTGATTTGACTTGAATCAGCGACTCCACCACCGCCACGTCGCGATCCAACTCTATTCTGGTAGTCCATACTAATCTTAAGTGAGGTGAGGCGCCGCTGGGAAAACTCGTGATGCGCGTAAACGCGACATGTCAACTCGATATACACATGGCGTGTAGCTGGCCCCTTTAATACCACGAATAGCGCGTGACATACAGACAAAATACATCCAAAATCCAACTATAGTTGTCTGATCAGGGGATGTCGTCGCGACGACGACGGTTTAGACGAAGAGCCACCACAGAACCGCCGACGACAACCACAACATCTAAGCCGCGTGAGGAAACCTCCTATCTTGAGTACTATCCAGACTTTTCTCCATCAAAGCCTTTGAAGCTATATGTTGTCGATACAGGCCTCAATGGTAGCGCGACTCCCAAGCTTAATGGTCCCAAGTCTCCGCGAAAGTCTCCGAGGAAACACCCAATTTCTCCTAGGGTATCACCCCGCAAGGTCTCACCAAGAAAGTTAAGGTTCACGCCAGTTGTTGAAGTTAATGGCGAGTCCAACGGTAGAGCGGAGGACCACGGTTCCGTGGAGGGGAATGGCAAGGCTATCGAAACTAAAGGGTTTCGGCTGCTAGATCAGCCCCCGCAGGATGTGTATGTCGACCGAGTCATGGCTGCCGTGGGATTTCGCGAATCAGACGTGTTCAACATGCCCGAGAGCTATATAAGAACGCCGCATCCCAATGAAATTGATGAGGACACAAAGGCTTTGAATGTCGAGTACGATATGGACGAGCAGGACGAGCACTTTTTGGCGGGCTTAAACGAGAGGAGGTACAAGGAATCAGCAACCCAGATATCGAAAGAAGTCTTTGAAGTGACTATGACGCTACTGGAGTTGGAATGGTACTTTTTAGAGCGCAAAATGCCGGAAAAGAAGAAAACTGCAGTGATTAACGAACTCTCAGACGCCACGGACGAACAAAAATGTTCAGTTTGTGACGACTCGGAGTGCGACAACAGCAACGCGATTGTGTTTTGTGACGGCTGCGATATTGCCGTTCATCAGGAGTGCTATGGAGTTCCCTTTATTCCTGAGGGTCAGTGGCTGTGTAGCCAGTGCTCTATATCGCGGAAACGGAAAGCTTCATGCGTGCTGTGCCCCAACAAGTCTGGTGCCCTGAAAATCACAGATACAAGACACTGGGCACACGTCATGTGTGCCCTGTGGGTGCCTGAAGCGACGATACTGAGTCCAGTCAAAATGGAGCCGATAAGCGGGTTGGACCGAATACCTAAAGGCCGGTGGAAGTTGCTGTGCTATATTTGCAAGCTGCGGATGGGGGCCTGTATCCAGTGCGCCAACAAGAACTGCTTCCAAGCGTTTCACCCCACGTGCGCCCGAAAAGCGAGGCTGTTTCTCAAAATGCCCATGGGCGCGCAGGGTGCCATACATGATCCCGGTTCGCTGGCGGCGTTTTGCGATAAACACGTGCCGCCGGAGTGGGCGGAGAAGGTGGATGTATCCACTGCGGTCAAGACTGCGCAAGACCATTATGCTGAATTCCGCGATACGTTTGAGGAAACCGACTGGCAGACCGCACTGAAACACAGCATAGAGCCGGCCAGGGAGACAAAGTTTGTGCGCAAGCAGAGCGACATTTACAAGCAATGGCGGACGGCCCAGGGCACGCCTGCTATTCCCAATGCTGTGGTCAACAAAGTGTACCATTTGACGGCGCGGTTTGCCATTTTGAAATCGCGTGAGTACATCACCGAGGTGTGTCGTTACTGGACTTTGAAGCGGCAAATGAAGAAAGGCGCTGCCTTGACCAAACGACTGCAAATGGCGCTCGAACAAAAGCCAGCAGAATCCACGGGCACCCTAGACGACCACATGAAGAAACTACAGCAGCTCAATTATCTCCGCAAACTGACGTCGATGCTCAAAGAGCGTGAGACGATCAAGCTGGAACAGGTCGAGACTCAAATCAAAATCAATAATATCGTCTACTTCCCTGTGACGCGCCTAATACTAACCGCATGGAACAAGATTGTTTCGCTGAACGTCAAGAACAACTACCTGCAAGGCGACCCCCAGCTCATGGCTGACGTGGAAAACAAAGTGAAAGGGAACCAGTACAGGACTGTGGATGCGTTTGGCGAGGACTTTCAGGCCATGTGCGACGCCTACCTCAAACTTCAACCACTCGACTCCCCGGCATACAAGAGCATACAGAGATTTTCAAAGACCATGGGCCAGGCCATTATGGCTGCCGGCGAGAGGGTTCTGCCTGAGGAATTCAATTTCTCCGCGTTTCATCCCGACGGCCTCGACATTCAGGAAGAAGAGTGGATGGGACTTCGCTTGCTGCGAGAAATGACGCCGCTCAGCGACCTGGACGACGAGGAGCTCAACAGCCTGGAAGCGGGCATCAAAAACTAACGAGACGTATGCTATTTATTTATTTATTCTACTCAACCTCTCTAGATTGTCGTCCGTGAGCACGTACGCCGGCTTGTACACCGACTTGCCATTCTCCTGCGTGAGCAGCTCTGGGTTTCTTTGCGTGTTTGTCGTGCTCCCTAGCGAAGTGTATCCCAAGTCGTACAGGATGCAGTATGGGATGTCTGCTCTGCGTAGAAAGTCCCATATCTCGACGTAGTGCCACTCGAGGACCGCGTGGACTCGCAGAAAGTCTGGCCAGCCGTGGTCGGTCTGCTGAATATGCTGCAGATGCTCGCCGTGGGGGTCCGTGCGCCTGATGCCCACCAGAATGGTCTTGATGCTGGGGTTGCTGTCGAGGTATGTCTTGAGAGCAGGAATCATGGGTGGCGGCAACCGCACTGTATCTAGCCTGTATTCCTTGCTGCACTCTTCCACAAAGGCATCCACCTCGTCGAAGGCATTGTCAAAGTGAACATACACTGTGGGGACTTGGTCTATGCTGACAAAGCCGGGCTGTTCCAGTTCTTTGTAGTGAAGCGTGGCAAGGAAGAGAACTAGCATGACTAGACAGTCCTTGCCGCCGTTGAAGGAGACGGCTATCTCATCTATGTTGTTTCTGTCGAGGGCGTCTTTGATGATGCTGATGCTGAGTTGAACCTGTGCTTTGCCGCTCTCGGGTGCCTCCCGGAGATACTTGTCGACGTAGCCGGCGCACTTTCGGCAGATGGTGATGAGAGGGTCTCGGCTCATACTACGAGCGAAGCGAGCAGTGAGCGTGTGTGTTGCGACTCGGTCTTTCTGCAGTGTCTCAGGCCGCGCTCGGCTGTCGGTGTATAAACCGGGTCAAACTTAAGCGCAGCATGCATAAGGGTATTAAATCTCTGCAGGTGCAAATAGCTCAACACGCTAAGGTTAAAGCAGTATGTAGATCCCTATATGTACATGGTTGCAGCGGGGACTGCGCTGGACTAGTGATTTTGCGTGGCATACGAACTGACCCAATTCTCCGACTCCTGCTGCATCAAAGCCTTCGCCGTCCTCAGCCTGTATTCATTCAAACTCTTCATTCGCCGCGAGTCTTCTCTGTTCCACAAAGAAGCGCTACCGCCCTCCACGCCATGTTTGGCAGCAATGTACTGCCTGTGAATCTGCCCGATAATGTCAACCGTGTCGTTATTACCCGCAATGGCGTTGACGTAAATCTCCGACATTAGCGACTCCACAGCATACAGGTCCCTGTAGTAGTTCCACCTGACCTTGAGCATGAGGTTGTACACGTCGATAGTGCATGACGCGGTGTAGTATTCTATGCCGCTGCGTTTCGAGAGCTCAAACAGGGCGATTGCCTCCGAGGGCGCCCCAAAGTCATTAATCAGCAGCTCTAACGCGTGGCGCAGGTACAGCGGGGCCGTTGTAGCTGTGACTGGTGGGCGCTGAACCGAAACGGGGACTTCGATTTCTGAAAAAAACGACTCCTTGTTGGCTGACTCGACAATCTTTGTGTAGTAGTCCACCAGCTCTCGGTCTGTTTCAAATGCAGTCATGTGGTCGAGCACAGGCTGAAGGTCCTTAATCGCTATTTGCCCGAGTGAGGCCTGTTTTTCCAGCAACAGGCCCGACGACAGCGGAAGCTTCCGAATATCGTCAACCGTCGTCAGCTCGACCTCCTTCTCGAGCGGCTCTAGCGACTGCTGAAACAGCGTCTGCAGACTTTTTGGCTGGTTGTTCTTTTTCGAAGTGACCTTGTGTGAAAAAATGCTCTCGAGCAGCGTCGTGAAGATTAGCTGCTCTTTTTTTGTCCCTGCGCTTGAGGCCAGACTTGGGTCTGATCCAATAGGCCTGTGCACGTGAAACGGATCCAAATCCTGTTTTCTTATAACCGGAGGCACGTCCTCCTCGAACGAAGGCCGCTGTTCTTGGATCTCGCCGTCCACAATCAGCTTGGAAAACCGATCAATCGGCTCCGTGCTGGCAACCACATCCTTATCCCTCTTCAACAAGAAGTCCCAGTCGCTGTACAAGGGCTTAGTGCAACAGATCCTCCTAATTTGATGACCGCTCCGGGCTATGCCCCGAGCTATAGGCATAGATCGTTTCATGTAACCTGTCAAGTTTCCGAAATGCGATGCGCTGCCGTTGTGTGTATTCTTGCTGTTTATCGTCTCTCGTACGCTGTCAAATACCTGTACAGATCAGTTTCCCTTTGCTAGAGTTTTGTGTGCTAGAGTGCTGGTGATGGACACTCCCAGGCCAGCCTCACCGCTGTGGCCCATCACTCCAACCTGGCCCTCACAAACCTGGACACCCAACTGGAATTGGTCACCTATTAGGAGCCCCAGACCACGGGAACCCAGACCAAAGGCCAAAGCAATGGCCGGAATTGTTCACGCGTCGCCCTGGGACGAAGGCGACGTCCAGTACTTTGTGTCTCTCAGCTTTGGTCGCGACGAAATAGCGCTATACGAATCCAGGCAGAAGACCGTCCGCGAATACGACATATCCAAGAAACATTCGTCAAGCGACTTGGAGGCGATCCAATGCTACTCTTATGCCCCCGCATCATTCGGTCTGGTAGCGGCCGGTCTCTCTAATGGAACGGTCAACGTGTGCAACCTCCTGTCTTCCTCTGTCAGTCGTCCGTACAAACTCAAACCCAAGCAGTCGCGACCGTGCAACAGTATAGCCTACAGCAAGTCCGGACTGATCGCAGCAGGATACGATAAGGCGCGAAGCGACAGCAGTTTGTACATCTGGAACGCAGAACACTGCGTCAGGCTGGCGGATATCAAATCAAGCGGCAATGCAATTGACGAAATCGCAACTACACCAATCATGTCATATCTTCAGAATGAGGCCGTCACGTCGGTGTCGTTTCTACCTGAACACCCGCAAATCCTGTTGACTGGAAGCTACAAGCTTATCCGAGAGATGGACATTAGGTCGCGCGACCCCAGTGTGCAGTTTGTGGCCAAATGCTCCCAGGGCATCACCGTCAACCCATTCAACGACTACTATTTCGCGACCTACTCACAGGACGGTGCTCTCTGTTTGTGGGACCGGCGTCAAATCAGGCCAAACACCGCGCCCACCGAGCCGGTTCTCAATATGAGCCGACCGCCGGGTGAAACCAGCAAGAAGTCGCCGATTTGCTTCCGGTTCTCGCTCTCGCACAAAAACGAGTTCACAGTGCTCAACGAGGGATCTTCGCTGCGAAGATGGCAGACGGGTGTTCTGCCCGGCCCTGAAGCGCCTCAGACGCGGCCGCTGCCGCCGAGCGAGCGAAGTTCGTCGACAAGTGATTCTCTTTTTGTCACCAGCGTCATCGACTCTGTCACAGATTTCGAACGAGTGGTCTCGTTCGACTATACACATGACTTTAGCAGGAAGAACAAAATCGCCTTCATGTGCATGAGGCAGTCGGGCCAGGTTTTCAGGCAAGTAATCAAGGAGAGCCCCGACGCCATTGCGTTCGACCCCTACAACAATGTCATGTTCGCCGACCAGGAAGTAGTTACTACGTCCACGCAGTTTGGCAGCTCGCAGGATAAGCGTAAGCACAATGACGAGAAGCGCCGGAAACAGGAAGAAGATGCCGAGGAAGAGGAAGAAGAGTACAGTCCAGATGTGGACCAGCTCCTATTTGATCACGTGTCGCTTCTCAGAGACGACATCTCATCGACAATCCGTTACCGGGCAGCAGAAGGCTACTCGCTGGACTGCGCCAGAAACCTGTCGGTGCTAGAAGCGGAAACAAACTATCTTACATCCATTCGTGAAGCCTGGAAGTGGCTCGAGCTGGCGGAAACCCTGGAAAGAAATAAGCAAATGATCACAGACAAAATGGATCTTGGTTTTGAGGGTACCGTTGGTATATGGGAGGGTCACAGCGGGCTGGCTGGTCAGATCCGGTATTTCGACAACGACGTTACAGAACGCATGTTTGCTGAAGCTGTTAACACCATCGTCAACCGCAGTAGCAGGCGGCCCTTCATCTCTTCGTCGGTGTTGCGGACACCAAAAGTCGCAAACCGAATGCTTTGTTTGACTCTCGCGGGCTGGAATTTCGACTTGACAGAGTTGGAAGAGAAGCTTTGTCAGCTGGAGCGTGACGGTTCCCATGTCAAGGCAGCTGCTTGGGCCGTGTTCCACGGCGATGTTCCTCGTGCTGTGGAGTCACTGGCAAGATCGAAAGACGAGCGACATCGGCTCATGTCGACCGCTGTCGCTGGTTACTTGGCTTACAAAGACAGTCCCGGCTCCAGTCCATGGCGCGAGCAGTGCAGAAGGCTCTCTGGAGAACTCGACGACCCGTACTTGCGGGCGGTCTTTGCCTTCATCTCTGATGGTTCTTGGCAAGACGTTCTAGACTACAGTTCACTGCCGCTGGCAGAACGACTAGGAATCGCGTTCCGGTTCTTGCCTGATGACGATCTGTCCATGTACTTACGGCGTGTTACGGCGAGAGCAGTGCAAAACGGAGATCTTGAAGGCATCATTCTGACTGGTCTCACCCCACGAGTTGTGCCACTACTGCAGTCATATGTCGATAAGACTACCGACGTTCAAAGTGCTTCTCTCATTGCGGCCTTCGGCTGCCCGCGATATTTCAATGACCCACTAATAGCGAATTGGACAGCCGAATACAGAAGCCTCCTGAATAGCTGGGGCATGTTTAACCAACGTGCGAGATTTGATGTGAAGAAATCGCGATTAGCACTCAACCATCTAGGAGAACTGATGGATAAGCCTGTGCCTCGGCAAGTGTATTTCCGATGCATCAAGTGCAAAACACCAATTGAGCCTGCCGAACACAAGCTCGGAAACCACAGGAAACAGATTTTCGACCCTATTCGCCGCTGCAAGTCGTGCAACTATCCTCTCCCACGCTGTGCCGTGTGTCAGCAGTCTATGGGTGCCATTGACACTGCGAAGGGAGCGGAGATTCTCAAGTCGCAGTTTGAACAGTGGGCCACCTTCTGTCTGACTTGTAACCACGGAATGCATGCGGGCCACGCTAAGGAATGGTTCGGAAAGCACGATGTGTGTCCTGTGGCTGACTGTAACTGCATGTGCAATCAGGCCTAACTAACTTTTTGTATGATCAGTACTAAATTATTCAAGACTAAATGCTAAACCTTTCTTCAGCCAGCCTGGTCTCTTCGTCCCAGCAAGACTGCACCCATTCTGAGCTTACTATCCTCACCGGCCTTTCCATTCCCTGTCTCATAGACTTCACTCTTCGTTTATCTGCAGGGTCCACCAGTATTAGTGAGGCCTCCTCCACTTTTGTGCAAGTCTCTGCGCCACAGTATTCCGCCAGCAGCTTAAGATTCTGAAGACTCTGTTCAATGTCTTCTTCGTCCTTAGCAGTCGACCCTTCGTTTGATTTGGACTTGCCTAACGACGGCAAATCGAAGTAGAACTTGTCATAGGGGAAGAGAAGACCAGGTATACTGTCAGACTTTGCATGGGCCAAGTCCAAGCAAAGCTCCCGGAGCTCATCAACCGCCGCGAGCTCAGGCTCCATACCAGCCACGAGTTCTGTCAGTTCGTCGAAGTCGATAGGTCGACAGTACGAATCGCCAAACCGGTCAACATTTTGTTCCATGACCCGTGCCGTTTCTGGCGACGCATTGAGCATGAATTTCGGCTCAAGAGGGAGGACCCGGTCGTACTGTATACTTTCCACCAGCCACTTGGGTCGAAATATGTCTTGATCCGACTTGTTCAGCACTCCAGATACGGCAGCTGTTTTTCTGTCCGCGATGATAATCAACTTCATCCCAGATATCGAGCTCGGCCTCTGGGTCAGCTGTCCTCCATGCTCTTTAACCAGTCTCTCGAGCTCTGACTTGGTCTTACGTGGAGACATCATATCTGTCATCAAGCAAAACACGTGGTCAGCAAACAAGGTGCTCTTTGAGTGAACCTCCGAGAGGTTTATCTGGTGGTCGCTGTTAAGCATTCTCTTTTTGCGACCAGCCTGGACGCTCACCTTGACCCTGGGTTCTTTCTTCTTCTCCTTCTCTTGAAACTTTGTGAACAGCTCACTTTCAAATGCTCTAAAGTCGTCTACCGACAGCGAGGACTGCCAGTTTTTATCCTCTCTGAGAGACTTGAACCGGGGAAATCTGAGCGTTCGAAGCGTACGGAATGAGGACGAATCGATAACCTGACTTGCTTTGACCTCAAAAACGAGTGCGTCTTCTTTCTTGATCCAAACATCGGGGATCTCTTTCTTCGGTCCGTCCGAAAGTAATATGTAAGGCGGGGGATTCAATGCGTCCCACCTGTGCCACTTGTTGTTTGTTTCGTGGCGAATATGTGCTAGATCTCTACCCGAGAGACCACCCCCAACCTTCACAAAACTCCAAAAATTGTCCTCTTCGTCTCTCAGAGCACACAGGAAACTAGATATGGCGTTTCCTCGCTTTCCGCTACCGTAATAACCGCCAACGACTAAGAGATCCAGCGTTTCCTCGTATTCGTCGACATATTCAGGCTTGACTTTGATCCAGTCATCGGACCGCTCGCCCAATCTGTATCGAGATAATGGGTTCTTGATGACCAGTCCCTCAGAACTCTCCTGCACAACTGCACGTAAAGCCTCGTCAACGTCAGACTCCTTCGATCCATGAGTATACTTGATGATCTCGAAATGGCCTGGCTTAGGCTTGAATAGCTTTTCGAGCGCTGCCTTTCTGTCCTTCAGAGAGTAGTCCAACAGCGACTTGTTGTTGACCAACAAAACGTCAAATACAACATAGAGCGGTCTAGTGGAATTTGCTTCTCGCTGTTCATTTTGAGCGGCCGTTTTGAGCGATCCAAAAGGAACAACAATGTTCTCGTTCGGGTCCCAGGCTACCATTTCTCCGTCCAAAATGCAGTTTTCAATCTTGTCGTTAAGCACAGACTTCAAATGTCTCGTAAGAGAGCCTGTCCTGTCATCAAGGGACGAACCATATAGATGGGTATAATCTTTAGAGTTCCTGCTGAAAAACTTGAAATTCTTGCCAAACTCAGCCATGTGCAGCTGTATTCGCTCCCCGTCCATTTTCTCCTCAATATAAAATCCTTCGGGCATGACGCTAATTACCTTCGCTGTAGTGTGCTTAGGGAACGCCGCTAATTGCGGGACAAAACAGTTTAGCAGGGTGATGTCCTGGGCCTCGTCTGTCAGTCTCACGGAGTCATCATATAGCTCCCAGCACACACGTTTGAGGTTGCTAGTGACGTTGAACAGGGCCAAAGCATCAGGATGCCAATTAGCAAAAAATGTCTTTTCCGTGGCGCCAAAACTCATGTACCGTAGGATGATACGAAATAGCCATTTCAGCTCTTCTGCGTTCATTCTCTGACAAAACGTTGTCATGATGGCATTCTGTTGCTCTGGATCGGCCAATTTGTCCAAAAGCTCGTTGACTTCGTCTATTCTCATTTCGCCATACGTAGACATTGTGTCTCGCTTTTTGAGGAGCTCGTACGCCCGTTCCGCGAAGCTTCCAGCGTTCACAAATTCACCTTTCTTCCATTGAATAAGTGCCTTGCCATCTGGTGAATCTGGGGATATGTTTAGAACCTTGACTAATAACTTTCCCAGCGTAGTCTCCTTCAGCCTGTACATCTGACGGTCACGGTCTTTGTCAGGCAATATAAGCCTCATTGCCGGGTATATATCATTGCCCACATCTTTCTTCCATCTCGCAATGAACCGCCGTATAATCTCGTTCTTAACTTCCTGCGGACGCCGTTTCGTCGTTCCCTCGGTGTAAAGCGAAATATTCTGAATCAGCGGACTGAATAGACCCACAATCAAATCATGGAAGTAAGGAATCTGCCCGTGGTTTACTGGGGCCTTCAGCTCTTCCGCCACTGCTTCATCCATAGGTTATCGCTGTGGTTTCCTTATCGCGCTGCGCCGCCCTGCCCTGTCCCGTCTCAGCCTCACTCATCTCACATCTCACAACGTCCAAGGTATAGAATGACATCATTTCTTTCCAAGATCAAAAACTTGGGGGAGCATGACTTTTCTACGGCATTGACAGACAAGCTGTTCAAGGTCGATGATCTGGCACGATACGGCCTCAACGGTCTAGTCACTACAATGACGTTCGATCCTGTCCAAAGTCTATTGGCCGTGGCAACTACGACAGGAGATGTCCACGTGCTAGGCCAGAAGAATGTCGAAGTGGTCTTCAAGGTCGACAGGCCTGTTCGATTCATTCGAATCGTCAAATCGTTCTTTCTGGTGGCCATCGACGACCAGCATAAAGTTAGCGTTTTCTCAATGGAATCGCTTAAGCTTGACTCGCACTACCAATGTCCCAGTCCAATCTCAGTCATTGAGACTGACCCTGCCCTTGACTGGCTCTTCATTGGCCTGGAAAACGGACAAGTTATAGTGTACGATATCGACCGTGGCGTGCCCGCGCCATATAGAATCGGCAATCTACAAAAGAGTGTCAATGCAAAGTTCCGCATGTCTCCAGTCAACTCCCTGGCAATCCATCCGCGAGATGCCTCAGTTTTGCTTGTTGCTTACAATGACACCGCTGTGATGTTTTCGCTTGTCACCAGCGAGATTATAAAACATTTTCACTATGAGGTCCCTGTCAATGCGCCAGGCGGCGAGGTTGACCCGGTCAACATGCGAATGTACCGGGCACCGAAATTTCTCAGCGCAATCTGGCACCCCAACGGACATCACATTTTGACAAGTCACGACGATGGATCGCTGGTGTTTTGGGACGCGACACAAGGAAATCTGCTCCAAGCGCGAACACTCATCGAGAACGATGTCAACCTTCCTCGACGAGCTGTAACAAACCTCGAGTACAGTGGAGACGTTGTTAGGGACCCAATCAGAAAAGTCACGTGGAACTGTACCAGCAACCCAGAAGACACATCCATTTTGGTTTCTGGCGGCGATGTGGTCCAGGGAACTGTGAAGGGCCTAACCATGCTGGATTTTGGCTCCACTCCAAGCGTGGCCATCACCTCGTACGCTGCCATGGGCCAGCACTATGGTAACCCTAAGCGACACAAGATCTTTCCAATTCCTGAAAATGTCGACGTCGTGGACTTTATCATGCTACCTAGGTGTAACCCATTCTATGCAGGCAATCACGACGCCAGCCACTTGTTGGCGTTGCTGTCGTCAGGTGAACTGCTCACTGTCAGCTACCCCGACGGATTCACGGTTACTGACCCCACATTCCTGCCACCAGTTCTCAGCTGGCTACATCCGTACATCACCTGTATGGCGACTGCCCTCGTGCCACGAGTGCAGTGGATGGGTATGATGGCCTCTGTGAGGGCCACTGAACCCATGTTCAAAGGTGGTGCTCCTGCTAGAAGACATCTAAGAAGCTTCCAGGACCGGACTGCATTGTGTACCGGCCACAACGACGGCTCCGTGCGTGTATGGGATGCATCTCACGGCGAGATTGAGGATACAAACGTGCTCGAAGCCAATGTCACTTTAGCGCTGAAGCGACACACCCACGTTTCTGTCACAAAAATCTCCTTCGCTGGACCTGTCGCCGAGCTGGCCGTTGCAGTCAATAGTGGAGAGGTTGTTTTGTTCAACTTTGACGTCAACAAAAACAAAGGACTCAGCTCAGCCATGAGCCGGATGAACCTGGAGGAGGCTCCGCTCATCCAGGACATTCGTGACCGGGCTCCACCAAACCTTAGAGAAGGCTTCATTCCACAAACACTAATTACGGCAAACGCGGGGCCGGTGTCGGCTCTGGTCAATTCCAATATTGGGTTCGTGGCGGCAGGTTACGTCAGCGGAGAACTCCTGATTCTGGATAAGCGTGGCCCGGCCGTCATTCATAGGTCAACACTGCAGCAGCTACAGGGCAATGCAGCCAAGCGACGATCACGAACTTCTACTTTTAATAACGGCGTCGCTGAGTGCGCAACTGCGCTGGAGTTTGGTATCTACGAAGTCGGCAACGATGGCTACTCGAGTATTGTGCTCTCAGTGGGTACGTCCTACGGTAACATCTACACGATCAAGGTTCTCCCGAGCCAGCAAGGTGGTTATGAGACTCAAATGGCAGGTCTATTTAACGTCTCCCAGGAGCCAATCGTCAGCATTGCACCCATCAACGCCGCTACAGGAACTTCAGCTGTTGCCATGGCGGAAGATCTCGATAAGCTTGCCAGAGGCGTTGCCATCCCCGGCTTCATCACTGCTGTCACTAGGTCCGAGGCCAGAGTGTTCAAGCAACCAGACGCCAAAATCACGCACAAACGGTTCAACTTCCAGTGTGCCAGTGCCGGTATTGCATATCTGCGAGAAGGGGACTCTCTTGGACTGGTGTGCATCACTGAACAATCGGACTTTAGAGTGATGTCGGTACCTGGTCTGCGAGACATTTCCGTGCGACAACTTCCATTCCAGCTTAGCCGAGAGTTTGCCTCCGAGTCCATTGTTATGCGAAGCGGTGACGTGCTTCTGCGTCCAAACAAGTCTCTAGGCGCTCTTGTCAAAATCTGGGGCCGAGGTATCAATTTTGAGGACATTCCATCAGATGCGCTGTACGATGTCATGAAAGTTCCTCCTGCCAGACCAACCATTAGCACCATCCAGTGGGTCAAGGGCAAGCAGTTCACAAAGATTGAAGAACTGGATGAGATTCTCGGTGGTCCCCGAAGACCAAAATCTAAGCACGCTATTGAGATGGAGCGGGCACAGGCTGAGCAGCAACGGTTGATTAAGCAGGGCAGCGGAAACAGCAGCAGGACCAATACGTTCACTGAGCCACTAGAAGAGCGAGGAGAGAAACTTAGTGGTGTTCAGAACGTGATGAACAACTTGGAACAAACAAGCGCCGAATACATGAAGGGGCTCAACGATATGATTAAGGATGCAAAGACATCAGCCTTGAAGTCAACTTTCAAGGCTAAGTTTTTCTAGTTTATTTACACTAACATTCACAATTTCTTTAGTCGTTGTAGTCGTTATAGTCGTAGTCGTGACTGTGGTGGTTGTGACGGTCTCTGTCTCTTCCTCGTTGAGGGCCTCAACTTCTTCCTGGTCTACATCCTCCTCTTCATATTCTTCAACGTCAACCTCTTCTTCTTCAAGCTCGTAATCGATGTCTTCTTCTTCGTCGTATTCTTCTTCTTCAACCTCCTCTTCTTCGTCGTATTCTTCTTCGTCGTATTCTTCCTCTGCGACCTCTTCTTCTTCTTCTTCTCCCACCTCCTCTTCCACTTCCTCGTCAAGCTCTCCCTCTTCCTCCACCTCCTCCTCCTCCTCCTCCTCTTCCTCGGAATCCGAGGGTGGTAACTCGCCTGGAAGACCTCGCTCTCTGCCACCAATCCTAGGGCCCCTGCTCTTTTCCTCCTCCCTGGCGGCCACCTCTTGATCTATTCTGTCCAACCAATCGTTCTGCGCCTGCTTGATGCTCTCCACATCAGTGCACTCCGCGTATACCTCCAGCAGCTCCTCGTTAATCTCCAAGAACCCGTGACCCCACGAAAAGTGGCCTAGAACCTCCTCAGCCCATTCGAGATGACCCGTGATGGCAAAACAGGCAGCTAGAGCTTCCACGCAGTTCAGTTTCCACGGCTTACCGTAGTTAACCGGGTTGGCAGCGACTAAATAAGGCAACAGCCGCTCGTGCTTGCCGCCAATTTTGTTGAATGGAATTTCTGCAATTCTGGCCCAAGAGGCCTCAACCACTGCAGCTCCGTACTCCTCAACAATATCACGATCATTGGGACAAACGGGGTCTTTTCCATTGGGGGAAACGACGATTCCGCCAAATTTCTGTCCAACTCGCAGCGATTTAATCAGACCAAGTCGACTCAGTTTCTTGCCGCTGCATCGTTTGGGATCACAGTGGTTGAAGTCCCACATCGCCATTTGCACAGGGAAGTCTGAGGCCTTCTCATCGCGATGCCTGACTTCGCGAAAATTCTTTCCGCCTCTTTGTGGTTTCTTGCCCATCGTTACGAACGAGACGAGTTGTAACTCAGCGTGCGGGGTTGTGCTGTACGATTAGTGGGCCCGTGTCTGCTTCGGTGGCGTTGGAGGCGTCAATTGCGTGCGCTATGGACTGCCCGATTGCTTATTGTAATCCTCTATCTCCAGAATACAAAACCAAAATTCCTAAACGGCTATCAAGATCTAACGGTTAATTTTTCGTCCCAGCCGCTCACTATCACACGTGACCAGCCCTACTGTCTGGGAGATCATCGATAGGGGCCTGGCACAAGGACTAGCAGACTAAAAGAGTACACAACCAGAACACATGTTATGTCCTTTCGCTCTATGAACCCTCTGCTCTATGCAATCTTCAATAACCCTTTGCCCTCCAACAAAATTAAAGACCTACGCCAGACGTTATGCAATTCCGCCGCCTACACTATTCTCGCCCCAAGCACAGAGACGCTTGAATGGTCCATAGACAGGGAGTCGCTTCTTCCGCTGCGAGATGTCTGTCTCCAGGAGGACTTCATCTACTCGCACATTATACAAGTTCCGACTGCCATGAGAAATCACCAGCGGGCGCGTTACTTCGGTACTATCAACGGCAAGACGGTTATCATAAAGGATGGATATGTGTACACACATAAGGGGTACAAGAACTATGTCAAGAGTGAGATTGTGTCGGAGTTCGTCTTCAATCCGGGAACTTTTGATCTGCCGATAGACGCCCAGTTCACGGTCTACATCATCAAGGTGCCACTCGTCGGGGCGCCAGTGCCTAGCAAGGAAGTCTCGCCCACGATAGCCTTCCCACAGCAGCTGGTTACCGTTTCCAGGACAGCATCTGTTGAGAAAACTAGGGACTTTGAGGTGCTGCTTTCTCGGTATCCGGACGTCAGCAAGCAGGTTTATGGCGGCATTCTAGAAATTGTGGAACTGTTTGATGCAGGTAGTGCCAAAAATTCTGAGGACCTGAAAAGTTTGCTGGACGACGCCGTAGAGCGCTGCATAGACGTCTTTCAATCGGCCGATTTGAACACCCTCAACGGTCTGGCCCAAGACGAGGACCTCAACGGCAACGAAATCTCCACGCTCATCTACAGCTATGTCGAAAAGAGCGTTTTTGAGCGGATATGGCCAAGTTTCAAGCACTTCAACAAAGAGCAGGACCAGGAAATACAGACCTCGGTGGCGAAACTGCGGCACGCCGACATTTCCCAGATTGGCCTACCAGACACAAAAATATCAGAAATGATAGTGCTGGATAAGCTTGTCTCTGAGGCTGTGCTGAAGATTGACGAACTAGAGGGTACAGTGGGCGCGGAGAAGAAGATAGAAGTCCTGCTGCAAGCCATTGACGTTTTAGGCGGTCGGGCAGGCGCAGATGAGGAAACCAAGATCAAAACTACAATGAACGCAGACACATTAATCAGTCTCATGGTACTGGTTCTTTCGCGGTCGTCAATAAAATCTCTGGGCTCAGAACTCGACTACATCAAGAGTTTCACCGTCAAGGAAATCGATTCGGGCCACGTGGGGTACGCCTTGCTGACGTTTGAAGGGGTTCTGGTGCACATCAAAGGCGACAACGATAAGCTCAAGCAGTTGTCAGAGGAGAATCATCAGCTTCATCAGCAGTGCAGAAACCTACAAGATGGCGAGCTCAATGATTATCTGCAGCAGCTGAAGGAGAGATGCAGTGACTGGCGCACCGTAATTGCCAGTAGAGACCCACAAGGCAATTCTGCCGTCTATTCGACGATACAAAGCAAGAGCGTACCAGACCTGGCGTTGCTATTAGAACACACAGATGTGTTTACCGAAGACTATATTTTGCATGACCGGAATCACAATGGCACCTCCTTGTTAATGGCAGCTGTCGAGACCGAGTCCAAGGAGATTGTCTCGCTAATATTAGACAGAATTCGAGACTTTTCTGAGGCTGATCAGGCCGCTTACTTTTCCATTGAAGACAAGTGGAAACGGTCGATTGCTCACTACTTTTTCCATGCTCCGTGGCTCATCGAGGAGCTGGGAAGCGTCGTATCCTGGACGAAGAAGGATATCAACGGACAAACCCCACTATTTGCATTATGCCGTTCTTACGACCACCCTGATTATGAACAGCTACTAGCCATGGGACTCGGCTCCTGGAGACAGTCCGTGAAGCGAACAGGCGGTGAAGCTCACGTCCTAGACCATGTGGACAACAAAGGAAACAGTTTACTACATGTTGTCAAGGACAAGACGGCACTGGAGAGGATTCTTGAGTGTAAGGTGGATTTGAATTGGCCAAATGAAAAGGGACTGACGCCACTAATGATATACAGCAAATTCTCCAGGCTGAGTCCTATTCTTTTGCTAGCTCAACAGCCTGAGATAGACCTGGAACGATGTGAGAACCGAGGACTGAACGCTCTCGATCTTGCAAAGGATGCCCAGACCTTCAGCTTGCTGGACGGTGAGTTGTCGACTCGTCGATAAGACTAACTTAGAGCTCTATTTATATTCGCAGGAGCCCATTAATGACGGCACCACGGCCATATCGCGAACAGTCTTTTTTGAAGGAGAGCTCTTTTTTGTCATCAAGAGCGGAAAGCCGCCTAGCTCGGCAAGTATATCAACAGTTCGACGAACATTCAACGACTTTGTTTTTCTTCAGAAATGGCTCGCGTATGAGCACCCATTCTCGTGGATACCTGCCCTGAAGACTCCGCGAAACCCTTTCGCTATTCCTCTCAAGCCATCTCGTCAGGTTATCCAAGAAGTCCGAGCGCGACTGAATGCATTCATCCGCACTCTCCTCTCTCATCCTACATTTGCATCACATGAACTGTTATGGGAGTTTCTACTAATACAGGACTACTCAAAGTCTCAGTCTGTGGAGCGATGCAGAAGAAAGTTGGAGAGCAAGCGAGAGCTGCAATACGAGGATATCATTGTGTACAGCAACAACGACCTTCAGCTTGTTGAGGTTTTCTTCCAACATGCCTCAGCCGAGGTCGAAGCCCTATACACCGTCCTTTGTAACCTCACTAGGATAATCTTCGGCCTCAGAGCGAAGTTTCAAGATTATTCGGAGGCATACCAGATATTCCACCAAAAGCTGTCTGAGGTGTCGTTCCTATCTGAAGAGACACAAGCAATCAGCCCCATTTTCGAATACGCCTTTGCGAATCAGGACACTCCAGTAACGAACTTCTCCTACAACTGGCTTTGTATGGCAAATACTGCGCACGCAGTACTGCTCACGCTCACCCAGCCTGCTGGCCTAATCAACGACCTGCGAAATCACGATGTCACGCAAAACAAGAACAAACTGCTACTGGAGAAGCTGAACGGAAAAGGCGGTTGGCCACTGGGGATGTTTGAGGAGAAGCGGGAACGAGACATCAAGGAGGCTGGGGATAAGATATACATCACCCAGAGCGAAATTAGAAGGCTGAGCAGCGACATCAAGAATGCTCATGTTACTGCTGCCTCCGAGCTCGGCGGATTTTACAAGTCACAGGAAGATGAAGTGAGAAGGATACTAAAGGAATACACCAGTGTCATGATAAATGACAACAAGGAGCGTTTACGAAGGCTGGAACGAACAGTTAAACTGTTCAAAAAGAATTCATCGTCTCCAGAAACAGACAAAAATAACTAGTGCCTCAGAAAAGTATGTAATGTGATAGGTTAATCCGCATGATGCCTCTAGCAAAAGTTCTAGGAGAGCCTCGAAAGACTAACATTGAAGCATTTTGCTGTCGGCGAGTTCAGAATTGCAGAACCTGATGTTCATCATAGGCGTTATTCAAGTCCATCGGTGAGAATCCTCCCAGTTCTAGTCAATCATTTATCATTTAATAGTCCGTAAAATGCGTCATTAGATTATTTTGGGGCATCACCGCTTGGGGCACCACCAAACATGCCGCCCATGTTCTTCGCCAGATTAGCCAGCTCTGGGTTGTTCATAATGTCAGACATGTTTGGCATCTGGCCCTTTCCAAAGTTCTCAGCCATTTCCTGCATCTTTGGGTTGCTCATGAGGTTCTGGATTGCTGGGTTGCTCATCATGTTTCGAGCCATGTTGGCAATCTGTGGGTTGTTCATCAACGAAGCGATATCTGGCATACCACCGCCACCAAACATGCTGCTCAGGTCTGGCATTCCACCGCCTGGAGCGGATCGAGTCTGCTGTGGCTCGGCTTCGGCAACCGAGTTCTGTGGAACGCTGGACTCCAGGTCCTCCTGGACTCGCTTCTTGGCGGTCTCGTAGCCCCGCTTCATACCGTCACTAGGAGAGTCGCCCTCAGCATCCAGACCCTTCTTGTAGGCCTCCATAGAGCCCTTCGCATCTCCCAGAGCATACAGAGCCAGTCCCAATCGGGAGTAGGCCTTGGAATAGGCTGGATCAAGCTCGATAGCCTTCTTGGCGTCTTCAACAGCATTATCGCTCTGTCGCAGCGAGCTGTAGGCAGCGGATCTGTTGGAGTAGTAGATGGCGTTAGTAGAGTCTATGCTGATGGCTTTGCTGTAGCTGTCAACGGCGCTCTGAAAGTTCTGCTGGGCCATGAATCTGTTGCCCTCGACCTTGAGTTTCTCGGCCTCCTTCTTGTCGTCCTCAGAAACTGTCTTTGTGGCAGGGGTAACAGGGGTGGAAGGGGTGGCAGCAGCAGGAGCAGAGCTCTTGAACTTCTCAAACAAAGAAGCCAGGGTCTCGTTGCCTAGCAGCTTCTGTCGGTCGGCGGGGTTGACGCCGAAAACCTCAGTGATGCACTCGACGGCGACCTCAACAGACTCCTTATCGTCAGCGGCGACGGTGCCGTCGTTGATGGACGCATTGAGGAAATCGACGATTCCTAGAGCAATTGCCTTCTTGTCGGTCATTATGAAATATCTGTGGAGGTTAACGCTGACTGGGACTTTATATGGAGGGGGTGGCGCGGGAAGCTTCTGCGTACTTCCACACCATAAACGCGTTTCCAGCGCCACTGCCCAAAATTTAGCAGCACGCTTCTTTATTTTGGTGGGGTGCATGGGCTTAGCTTCAACGGCTAGTGTCCGTGATGTGTCATTTGATACATAACACATGTTATGGTAGACTTTGCAGAACGACATGTCTTGTTCAGACTGAGTTTATGATAGTATGCCATCGCGCGGCTTTGGTGCCCACATTATCCGTCGGTGAGATCAGCTCATGTCTCGGAAGCTGGGTAAGATTGTCGCTATTGTGGTGACGTTCGGTCTCGGATCAATTGCTGTTACTGTCTAACGTTGCTCTGATCGCTTTAACCCCCTGGTTTTTCTTGCGATGACCGCAAGTTACTGCTCTTCGCATTGATTGCTGTTTACGTGGAACAAGACGTATATAAACTCGACTGACCCATCTGACACTATATTTATTATGGATCTTTTTTCGCTAAGCGGTCAACAAGCCCTCGTAACTGGCGGTACCAGAGGCATTGGTGCCGCTATCGCCATTGCCTTAGCTGAGGCTGGTGCCGACATAGTCTTGGTGCAACGAGACTTGTCGAACCAGACAACCAAACAGGAAATTGAAAGCCTCGGCCGCAAATGTCATATCGTATACGCTGACTTGGCGGAACGTGAGCAGGTCGATGCAGTCTTGTCCAAGACGCTGGAAATTGTTCCCAGAATTGACATTTTGGTCAACGATGCCGGCATAAACCAGAAGGAAGCAAGTCATGAATTCCCCGACCAGTACTGGGACGAGGTCATGCAAGTCAATTTGACACAGGTGTTTGTTCTTTGCAGAAGCGTTGGGTCGTACATGTTGACTAAGGATGTCGACCCGATAACCGGCAGACGAGGAACCATCATCAACATAGCCTCTCTACACTCGTTCCAGGGAAGTGCAGGCGCACCTGCCTATGCTGCCAGCAAGGGCGCAATCACTATGCTGACCAAGTCCCTAGCGAATGAATGGATGCCAAAGAAGATTCATGTCAATTGCATCGCTCCAGGCTACATCAACACAGACATGACCAAATCAATGATGCGTGACCCGGAAAAGAGCGGAATGATCGTGGAGAGAACACCAGCAGGAAGATGGGGTCGTACAGACGACTTCAAAGGACCAGCTATCTTTCTAGCCAGTAAGGCATCCAATTTTGTTAGTGGAGAATCGTTGGTGGTGGATGGAGGTTGGCTGGGAAATTAGGGTATATAAGCATTCCCCACACAATCAAACTCACACTCTTTCATCTCACTTTATCAACATGCTTCCAAAACTCAACTCTTGGGCATCTGTAGTGACTGTTGCGACGCTCGGACTGTTTGCGGCTGTGAACGCCATCAACCCAATTGCAATCAACGGGCGTCAATTCGTTGACTCTGTCACTAACGAACCTGTGATTATTTCACCTATCTCTGCTCGGCGCTAATGTAGTTTTACCTCAAAGGAGTCGATTACCAACCTGGCGGTTCGTCTGGATACCTAGGCAGAAGTGACCCATTGTCTGACCCCGACATCTGCGCCCGAGACATATTTCTCTTTCAGCAGCTGGGCATCAACGTGAGCATTCAGTCTACTGACGGCGCTAACATAGTCAATTCGAGTCTACACCGTGAACCCTGATTTGAACCACGATGAGTGCATGACCATGCTGGCAGCCGCCGGTATATACCTGATTCTGGACGTCAATTCCCCAAAGATGGGCGAATCATTGAATCGATACGAGCCTTGGACTACTTATACTCCAGATTACCTAGAGCATATCTTGAAGGTAGTTGAGCAGTTCTCAGGCTACAACAATACCCTAGGTTTCTTTGCCGGAAACGAAGTCATCAATGATGACCAATCGGCCATGGTGAGTGTCAAGAACCATAACGATATCTAACGCAGAACTCCCCCAACTACGTCAAGGCTGTCATTCGAGACATGAAGAGTTACATTTCTCACAACTCACCCCGAAAGATTCCTGTTGGATACTCTGCCGCTGATGATCTGCGATTCAGAACCTCGCTGGCCAGATACCTTGAGTGTGGAGACGAGTTGAGCAGTGTCGATTTTTATGGCGTCAACTCTTACCAGTGGTGTGGTGAGCAGACCTTTGCGACAAGTGGTTACGATGTTCTCGTGGCCGACTATCAAGACTTTTCCTTGCCATTGTTCCTGTCCGAGTATGGTTGTAATGAGGTCCTGCCCCGAAAGTTTCAGGAGGTTGACATTCTGTACAAGAGAGAAATGACGTCGGTGTTTAGCGGAGGCCTGATTTACGAGTTCACTCAAGAGCCCAACAACTACGGACTGATCGAGCTTGGCTCCGGCGGCGATGTCCATTTGCTCCAGGACTTTCACTCTCTCGCTGAGAAGTACAATTCAATTTCCGATGCTGATATCGACCGCGTTACACCGAGGAAGGTTGATCGACCAGACGAATGCCGAGACGTCTACGAGAACATCAATGCCCGCAGCTTGTTGCCAGACAGTTTCGCCACAAAGATGATTCAGAACGGAATCAAGGTCCCTCGAGGCAAGTACACCGAGATCAAAATTGAGAGCACTCGACACAGGATTTTCGACGTCACTGGCGACCTTATTCAGGACAAGTTTATCAGCTACCTGCAAGGATGGGGAACGCTGTTGTTGGCCGACGAGAAGCACTCACAAAGTAAAGGTTCCGCCAAGGAAAAGTCGTCTGGAAATATGCCACCTGCAGGCTCATCCGGCCAAGCACCTTTCATGATTAAAGATGAAGTTCGACGGGACAATGTCGCGGAGACGAGCGAGCATGGAAACAATACCGCCAAGCCCTTGATTGAGTTCAAGACTTCTGGTGCATATGCACATACATTTTACGTCATGTCCCTGATTGCGCTGCTTCCAGCGGTGGCCATCGCATGGACAGCTTATCATGCATAATGCGTCGATCACGCCATCATATCCGCGGGATTCGAAAGTCTCAAGCCATCTGGCTAAAATTGTAATTTATCATTTAGTATCTAGAAATACATGGTTAACATTAGCATCATCAATGGTTAGTATACAATATGGGTCCGTTGTCTAGTTTGGCGGTGACTTTACAAGGCGTGTCTCCAAGGCCTGTTTCCCAATCAGCTTTCGAGAGAGTTGTTTCGGGAATGTCACAGCACGAGCAAGGTAAGGTGGCGATGGTGAGGTTGAGGCAGGCAAGGTGAGATATCAGCTGTGTTGTGGCGAAAATCTCGGTGATGAAGGAGTAAGGCAGCACTATGGACAATCGAGTGATGTTTGGCTGGTTGGCTAGCTCTGCGAGTTCATTGACAAAGTCTGCGACAATGTGCTTACACTGTTCACTTCTCGGATAAGCCGGCTCTGGGCTGCTACAGCGGGCAATGATTCCGCCAGTTGAGTCTGTCACGTCATCGTCTTGCCAGCAGTGAGGGTAGAGTGCCGTGATTTTCAGTCCCGTGAGTGAGTTAGTCTGGGCAAAGTAGGCCAAGTCGTACTTGTTCATCGACAATGCCAGATCAGTCAATGCCGGGAAGGACCTTGCGAATAGTGAGGGCGGTGCTGACAGTACGCATCCCTCCAGGTTGAGGTGTGTTAAAGTTTGGTAGGTTGAGGAAAGAAAGTCTTGGGAGACGGTTGTGTTTCTTAGTTTGAGCTGGGTGACATTGAAAGGTGAGAGCATTTCCTTCTTTAGGGCAAGTCGCCAGCCCTGTTCTGGGATCAACGAGAGCGACAGGTCGTGAGGGACGGTCGAGGCAAACTCTGTGAACCCAAAATTTGTGGGTAGTTCCTTCAAGGTGAGGTGCGTGAGGTTCGGTAGGAGCTTAACTATGCTGAGAATCGTTGTCGAGTCTGTCTTGAACTTGACGTTGGCGTCCTCGAAGCTCTTATGGACGTAGCCCACATAGACCATGGGCGGCGCAGCGTCGGAGACAGGGTTGACAACAATAAGGTTCTGCACGTACTGTGCGTTGGATCCCCTCTTGATGGACTTTATGAAGGACTGTGCTTGGGCTTTGGAGCCAAGCATGACCGTCCGGTAGAGCTCTTCGGGCAGGATGATGGAGCGCATGTACTTGCAAGTCGCAGAGAGAGCAAAGACCGTCTTGAGAAAGTCTCGCTGGCTGCACGAGTCATACAGGTCCTGGACGACCATTTCGAGGAGCTCGACAGGTAGGCATTTTAGCGAATGTCCACGGGTGTTGCGAGCCTTCGGGGGCTTCTTGAAAAACTTGAGGAGTTTCATAGAGAGACGACCGTGCGGAGACCGAGAGAAGTGGTTTCAGTCGTGCTGCACAACGAAGTCGAGTGTGGTGTGTGGTATTAAACCTGACGTTTTGATGTGGGTCGCAGCGTCAGGAGATAAGGAGACTGATAAGAGTTGTATGCTCTGAATCAATATCTGCTGGTCACGTACTTCTTCCCAGTTTTATCCTAGGCCTCTGCCGACTTCTTTGACGCCTTACAAGCGTACAAAACGTAGTGAATCAGCCGGTCAGCACACAGAAAATTGTATCCAGGAGCCAAGCTCAGCCGTGCGTGCGGCGTATAATTTTCCAAGACAGCGTTGGGAGTTTGGTTAGCGGGGTGGCGTGGTCAGGTGACAGAGCAAGTGCCTTCCTGACAAGAGATTCTAATTGATCAGACTTCACAGGATGGAATACAAAGTGAGGGACCTGCTCACACCGAGCGCGTGCTACTCGCAAACTGCCATCAAGTCATTTCTGAACCACTCGAGGGCTCTGTCTGACGACAACCTGGCTAACGAATTACCGCGGACAGGATCTTGCGCAGAGTACTTGGTCAAGACTCTCTACCCAGCTTGGAGTGACAGAGATGTCTTGCTGAACTACTGTGAAGGGGTGGCAAAGACGCCAGTGAAGCCAGCCGAAGAGACACATGAAGAACCCGCGCAGACAATTGACCCTAGAGTTGACTCGTATGGAGCGCGGAATCAACAGTATCACGCCGCCAGTAAGGAGGAAGAAATGCAGGTGTGGGTGAGAAACGAGAAGCGGATAGAAGACATTATACGTGGAGCCTCCTCGCGGTTGCTGGCGAGAAAGTGCGGCACCCTGGCGACGAACGAGGGCGCTTACCTAGCGGCTTTTAAGGATTTTGAGCATGAGCATGACCGGAGGAAGCGTTAGCCACTTAATATCGCCATTGCATTACGAATGGGCATCATCCACCAATCTTGTAAATACGTATTTATTAAGCATCAAGTGATTACTACGCTCGCAATTCCGCAACCGATTATATTTGCAATTCATTATCATTATAAATACAGTCATAACCAGCCGAGGGGTTTTAGTTAGTGGGTGATCTATTGATCTTTTGGGGCCTTACAGGCAATTTACAGACGCAAGGGGACGTTTAGTAAACGAATCCAAGGATCTTGCCGGCAACGTGCTTTCGTCGAGCCTCCTCGTGGTCCATGATACCAGCAGAGGTGGTCAGGATAATGTAACCAAACTGTCGGGATGGCAGCAGGTTGGTAACCCACTTCTCAATGTCGTCAATCTTGACGTTGAATCGTGGAGAGATAACACCAGCCTTGTTGAGTCGTCCGTTCAGCTGGATGACAATCTTGCCGGATCGGTGGTCATCGACGTACTCGAAGTCTCCAATGTAACCTTTATTAGTCTTGAACTTCAACGCCACGTGAACAAGTCACATGACAAGTTAAAGGAATGTCATGGGAAAATAAACGAACTGAAAGACTGAAACTTCCAGTACGTGTAAGAAGTATTCCCTTGTTGATTTTTCGAGCACTTAAAAGACAGTATGAGACTGTATACTGACACACCATCCAGTTATCAGCTCGAGACGCAAGGCGTCAAATCCTTGTGTAATACTCACCGTGCTTCTGCATAACGGTCAGGACCTTAATGATGACCTTGGAGGATGGTCGGATCAGGACCTGTCGCTTACCAGCCTTCTCGGCGTTGGTGATGGTCTTCAGGGCATCAGCGAGGACAGAGGTTCGGGCCATTTCTAATGTTAGGGCTGCAATACAAATGAAAGCAGTCTCCGGCTACACGATGAGTAATGGTAACATTTCCGCGATTTCGGTGGAATTCCACGTGGAAGAGTTGTCTTGTACAAGACCGCCCGAGAGTGTTCTTGAATAAATCCAAGAATTCTCAGACACCATTTATTCATCGGTGTGTCAAAGCACTTCACTCTGCAATTTGATTAAACCCAAGACAACATTGTCCTAAGCCAAATCACAAAACAAGAGTAACGCCAGGAGACCGATGTATGGTTCCACTTACTTGTTTGTTGGTGGTTGTTGGAAATTCAGAGTGGTGATGTTTTATAGGGATTGGGACAGCAGACTGCGCGTGATGAGAGTTACGCAGCAGTCACAAATTTTGTCGGCTTGGGCCAAGGTAAATGTTAGGGTTTACCAACGATGATGGTGGGGGACCATAGCGATAAGATATAACAGTGCTAACCGCTTTTTCACACAAACGTAGTAAAATTGGAGTTGATCAGCACATGTAATCGGCTCTGCTGAACTTATTCGCTTCATTTCTTATTCGCTTCATTTTTTGTCTAGGCTGTCAATTCTTTTCTCTCTCACCAGGTCAAATGCGGTATCGGTAACACTTGGGAAGTTGTACACCACTCATGTTACATTACAGTTATAAGTCGGAAAGATTACAACGATTAATTCATTGCCTTTGTTTGCTCCCTGCTGTAATCCGTTCATAAAATTTCAATCTCCCCAGAAAAAACAAGGTCACGTGACTTGAGCCTCATCAACGCATCGGCGCTGAAGCACAGACATGGAACAATATACGCGGCAAGCTTATAGCAAGGTGGGTGCTCGGCAAACTGGGAAATACTAACAAGATACGCCCATTATGTGTGGATCTGTCGCGGCTGACTATTGTGGACGCTAATGTGTTCCAGTCTTCGGAAGCTCTCGTTGATGCGCTTACAAATCTATTGAATGGGCTCAAATCAATAGACCGCCCTGAGCTGGTGTGCAATGATGAGTTTGGGCGTTATGTTTTCATGCCAATTGACCATTTGCTGGCCAAGGACACCTTGAGCGACCGTGTCCGAGAGCGAGTGCTACAGATTTTGGACTTTCTGATTCGACACTGCTGGAACACCAGTCTAAATGCGCTCTCCGTCAAACAATTGAATTCTGTCATTGTTAACCTCTTTTCAGGGAAGGAGAATATGTTCAAGAGCGTGTCCAAGGAGTTTCTGCAGATTTCTGACGAGACCAAGTTAGCAGGTTGCGATGCTCTAATATCACTTTATCAGCTGGTTGGCCCGTTTGATCCGAAACCAGAAAACAAATACGACCCAGTGGTTTTGTTGCCTTACGTTCTTACCATTGATCTGTATTTGATTGAGCACTCAAGAATGGTTGAACTGCAGGTCGCCGCGGTGAGGTTACTTAATGTTATTCTGGACATTGTGTCCTCGGGAGAGAATATGTCGGAGGTTCTTCCTGGAATCATCTCAACTTATGCAAAGCTTTTGTTGGGAAAGTTTGGTGTCTGTCATTATAAGGTAGCCAAAGAGGTTTACAGGCTGCTTACTCGGATTCTTTCCACGGTGTTTAGCGATATTGACTTACAATACCCTCAGACAAAGCGAACGGAGGCATGGCTCAATGCTAGCAAAGAGCAGGTCAGAATGTCAATGAAGAACTTGTTGGTGCTGCGGCATCATGATCGGATGGATGTGAGGGGATGTGTGCTTGATTTCTGCACTTCACTGCTTACGAAATGCGTCAGGTCGCTCGACACCACTATGCCGATGCTACTGGATACTGTGGTCTTGTATTCATCTACACCAGAAAAAGATCAGGTTCAACAACAAGCACATGTCTTCCTCGCTGAGCGCGTTTATAACGGTTCTACCATCTCTGGCCTGCTCAAGGAGAAGATTTACGACTGGACACTCTCTATCCCGCGAGTGCTGACCTCGCACGACGACACTCAGGCCATCAGGGTGATCGACGCCATCAACTCCTCTGTGAATTTATTTGACAGGGACTTGTCTAGTTCGCTGAGCGATGACTTAGTCAGAGCCATTGCTGACGGAGTGAAGGTCAACTTATTCGAACAGCGGTACACTGAAAACAACTTCAATGCGCAAAAGCTTCTAACAGACAAGCCTACAGATTCTCTAATTACACTAGCAGAGACTGGTGCGGTGGCGAACATATCGATACCGACGCAGCGGACACTCTCAAAGCTTTTCGGCACTCTTGGTTCCACGAAATTTGGTATTCAATTTTGTGACTCTTTACTTGGTTCCTTGGGCAAGTCCCCAGATGTAACGACGCTCTGGATGACAGTGAGTGCATTGAAGGGCTTGACCCAGAAACCTGAAAGCGATGATTGGTTGTCGATGACTGACAACCTTGCACTAAATACTGCCGAAGTAGCAGACCTCGCGCTTGAGTCCATGGAGTATTTGTGTACTCTGCTGGCTGACGCGACCTCTCTAAAGGTCGATCGATCAGACCCCCTACAGGACGACGCTGTCGTTTGTTTGGCTCTCAATGGATTGTCTGTGGTAGCCAAATATATGGGCCGTGACTTTGAGCCTGAGTTGATCGACACCATCTTTCCCGTGGTGAACTTTCTGGGCTCGTCGAACGCCCTGGTGCGAGCTCAAGCGCAGAAATGCATCGTGGAAATGGCACACGCTTGTAACAAACCGAATGTTCAAGAGCTACTGGTAGAGAGTATGGATTACATTATCGATGGAGTGGCAATGAAGCTCAATACTCTGGATATTTCACCGCAGAGCCCGCTGGTGCTGACTACCCTTATCAAGATGGTTGGTCCATCTGTGGCACCGTACATGGATGATTTGGTGACTTCAATATTCGTCATCCTGGACAACTACCACGGTTATACCAGTCTCACTGAGTCTCTATTTTCAGTGCTGGACGCGCTAGTTCAGGAGATTGGCAATGGTTACTCTGGCAAACTGCGCATCACATATAACGAGGAGGAAAACAATCCAGTGCGGGAGAAGAAGATTCACAATGTTAACCAACTTATAGATATGCTGTCAAAGAGCAGCAACGTGGATATCCCTGAGGCAGACATTGACCTGCCCGAAACGCATCAGAACAGGCCGTTCGGCGAGCACCTGCCGAAGAAAGAGGAGCCAACACTAGAAGATCTGGAAGCAGAGGCCGAAGGAGGTGGCGTTGACGAGCCCATGGACAATCCCGAGGAGGAGGACCTCAAGAAATGGCAGTCGCCTGTGCCCAAGGGCACTTTCGACAGTGTTAAGAAGATCACTGGCTACGCTGACACATACCTGACTAGCGAGTCTTCTGTGCTGAGGAAAAACTTGGCCGGCTTGCTCGAAACCTCAATTCCAATATTAGCCTCCCACAAGGAGTCTTTTCTACCCAGCGTGAATGCGTATTGGCCAGTCTTGGTATCACGGCTCAAAGATTCTGAGGTCTTTGTCGTTGAACAAGCTCTGTCCACTATTGGCACTACGTTCGAGTATGCCGGTGACTTCATGTCCTCGCGATTCAACGCTGTCTGGCCGGTCTTGCGTACGCTCCTGCCGAGAAAGTTGCAAGCGTACAGTGTCAAAGGCAAGTACCCGGCATATTCCAATGAAACGCGGTTATTGTTTGGGGTGGTTGGCTGTATAGCGAAGGGCCTCAAGCATTCGAGAGTCAGCCCAGAAATTTTTGACGATATGGCACAGCTGCTCGCTCCACTGTTGGGTAACGAGGACATGAGTGAACTGAGGCTCGCACTGAATCATGTCAACGAAGACATTGTGTGGTTGGAGCTCCACAAACTTAAGCATTAGCATTACGGCGAGCAAATCTGTCTCAGCCTGCATAGACTATTTATTCTGAGCATATAACAATCACGTATCATCAGTACAACGGCCCATTAAACGGGCAAAGTGGCCTTCGTTAAACCGTGACGAGATGCTGAACATTGGAGCCTTTGAGCAGGCCCGGACGCTGGCGGAGTGGGATATCATTGAGTTGAGCGAGACCATTCGAGAGAAGGACAATTGGTGGAAGAAGTACAAGGTCGAAGCCTCTGATATCGTTCCGTACCAGCAGCGAGACTGGTGGCTTGAGACTCACCAGAACGATGAATGTGCTGCTAAGCTACCGCTAGAGCTAGTCCAGGAAGTTGCGACCCAGACGAAGGGTGTTATTAGCTGGGAGGAGGCCAAGAACGTGAGAAAGCAGTTAATGGCTGAAAGATCATTCCACGTCCAAAAAAACATGTCAGGCCGCGCCTCTATATAAACCCCGCTATCCACTCAGCTGTCCAAGCAGCATTGATGATGCCGATGCCCTGCATCGCAGCCTTACGCCATCACGTGCCACTTACAGAACAGCCGTATCCAATTAGTACAATCGACAAGGAACCCCACATTGAGCAACTCGAGCAACTCCAAGCGACTGCCGAGCACACCACATACACGCACAGTGTAGCGCAGCGAGATAATCGCATCTCCAGCTGCGTGATGCGGTCATCGGATACCGGCTATGCTCGGCTAATCCGCCGAGCTACTCACATGGACCCTTTTCAGCCTGCCACACCATACGGGCCTCACGTCCTAAAGGTTAGGGCAGGTGACACAATAGGCGATCACCGTTGATATCCGACCGAGGTGCCACATTGGGAGTCGCGCATATATATACGCTCCAACATTAATAAGCCCAACAATTGCATACACTACTAACATACACACAAGGAAAAGGCAGCACACAAGATGAGAGCGCCAATCCCGAAACTTGAGGATTATGACGTTTCCCCGGTAACCGGATTTCTTCCAGAAGAAGCGCCTCTGGAAAAATTAGAGGACCCCTACTATGCTCCGTGGGAGAACCTCGCTGCGAACCTGCCGGCGCTTATTCTGACCCGGCGACTCCGGTATCTGGTAGACCGACTGCCGCTGTTGACCACCGACAAGCTAAAGACCACTCGAGACTGGCGAAGAGCTTGCGTTGTGCTTGGCTTCATTGCGCACGGCTATGTATGGGGAGGCGATGTACCACAGGACCACATTCCCAAGCAGATTACTGAGCCATGGCTCAGGGTGGCCAAGCATCTCGAGCTTCCACCTATCGTCACATATGCCATGGTCTGTCTGTGGAACTTCAAGACTCTGATACCTGTTGACCCTGAAGAGTGGGATCTTGATAACCTGGCGACTTTGAACACCTTTACCGGTTGCATCGACGAGTCTTGGTTCTATCTCGTTTCTACGGCTATTGAGAGGCAGGGTGCTCCGTGTCTGACCACTGGTCTCGAGGCTATTCAAGCCTGCCGAGATGATGACGACCAGCACGTCGTCAACTGTCTGCAGTTTTTGGCCGAGTGCATTGACAAGATCAACGGCACTTTGACCCGGATGAACGACATGTGCGACCCACATACCTTTTACTTCAGAATCAGACCATACCTGGCTGGTTGGAAGAACATGGCCGATGCCGGCCTGCCCAACGGTGTCATTTACGGCGACGAGAAGGAGCCACGATCTATCGCCGGTGGTAGCAATGCACAGAGTTCTCTAATCCAGGCGCTCGACGTGTTGCTTGATGTTGAGCACTTCCCTACCGGCGAGAGACCTCAGCGGCCATCGACGACTTCTTCAGAGAGCGAAAAAGAGGGTGAGCGAAGCAAGGGAAAGAACAACTTCATTTACGATATGCGAAGCTACATGCCGGGACCACACAGACGATTTTTGGAGGAGCTAGCACAGGTCTCTGAGATTCGAGACTACGTGGTGGCAAATCAGGCAAAGAACCCGGCCTTGGTTCTGTCGTACGATGCCTGTTTGGCCATGCTGCGAGCATTCCGAGACAAGCACATTCAGATCGTCACGCGATATATCATCATGCAGAGACGTGAGGCCCAGCGGCGCAACCAGACCTCGCTCACGAAGAGAGAAGGTCTTGCTGCGGCGGGAAACACGGTGGCAGGCGTCAAGAAGCCAAACAGAGGTACAGGTGGCACCGCCCTGCTGCCGTTCTTGAAGCAGGCGCGTGACGAGACTGGTGACCCAGCTGCTGGTTCGTGGGGCAAACGACTGCTACAGGAGACTAATATGACACTCCTCCAGAAGCGACGAAATTCCAGTTCCGATGAGGAGAATGTGTTTCAACAGGCAAAGAAGTCGTTCACACGGCTAAGGCAGGAAGATGGAAACTCTTCAGAAAACGAGGTGGGTCTGAATGGATCGTGGACAGCCGGTGACAACACGACAAAGGGTATATCCCACTGGTAGCGCCATGCACTCATTCCTTACGAACCAATCATACACATCACTCATAACATGTCATGCCATACATAAATATAAAATGTCTAACGTCTATCAATCAGTTGCCGTGCGTGCTGTGCTCGTCATCGGTGGACGCGCTCTCCTTGTCGGTGTCGACATAGAAGAAACGCATCATGTTGACCTCGTCAGTCCAGTGTCGTAGCCGCTTGCCGTAAATATACATGGGTATTCCTAATGCGCAAATAATTATCTCGATGCAGCCAAAAACAACGAATTCCGTTCTAGCGTTTGTGTTCTCCAGAAACTTGACCACAAATAGTGAGAACAGGAATCCCAGTCCGTTCTTTGAAAAGTTGAGCGTCACGAGTGCCTCGGCGGCAAACATTTTGTAAGAGTCCACCACGTAAGTGATGGCGGTCGTTGAGCCTAGGGAACAGCCAAAGCCTAGGAAAGCAAGAAAAATGGCTGGAACAATCCAGTGGTCCTTGTCGAAGCTCGACCAGCCAAAGCCCATCATGCCGACAGAGACAGTAATAGCGACAGGGATGATCATGACCAGTCGGAACTCTGGTTCGTAGATTCCGCCATTCTTTCGCGCCATCACTCGCACGATAACGTCAGAAAGTCTTCCAGCAATGGCCGAGCCCAGACAACCGCCCAAGAATGTGCTAATGTAAAGCAGTCCAACAGATGTGGCCGGGAAGTGGTAAGGAGCTCCTCCAAAGAGTTTGGAAATAACCTCTGAAATGACAATGAGGTAAACCACACTGAAGGCGTAGATGAGCGTGGAGAAGAGAACGGGTGGGTATGCATAAAGGACAAATGGTCGCACAGCGACCATCCACCATTTGTCTTGACAGAGTCGACCGTAATAAATCTTGAGGGTTTCGACATAGGTCTTCTTCTCGGTCGTGGCCAATTGTGGCGGTGGGAGGTTGTGTTTGATGTAGAGCTGGTTTGAAGCAAGGGAGACTGTAGACAATCGTGCTACCATTGGAGGTCGTTCCACGTGTGCCTGGATAGTTTCATCTTCAGCGAATCTGGCGTGGTGCTCAGTCTCCTTCTCAGGGTGCACTTGATCGAACTGATCGAATTGCTCCTCAATACCTAGTGTATGGCCCTCTTCAACTTCTGTGGCTGGGGTTCTAGCGCCAGAGGGCAAGCTCCTGTGGGACAGCGGTAAACTCTGGTGGGACAGCCGAGACATCAGCGAGTTTGCACGGGCTTCACGAGCCAGCTGAGTTTCTTTGAGGGATCTCTTATCGGTGGGGACAGCTGGCCGCACGAAAAAAGTCTCTGGCACAAAGAAAAATGTCAGAATAAAGTTCATGCCGACAATCATTGTGAGGATCCAAAAGAGCCAGTTCCAGCTGAGGCCACTGATGACAAAGCCAGCCACCATGGGCACCAGGTTCTTGCCTCCCAGCATCAGCAAGGTGTACAGGCCAAGTCGATACGCTCTTTCATGCAGGAAATAAATTTCGGCGATCGACGAGCTTGGCAGTGCTTCCGTGGGGGAACCTCCAAGGCCCATAATAATACGCGCTCCGAGCAAGGATCCAAATGTATTGGAGGCGCCGGCCCAGACGGAGCCGGCAATCCACAGCAGCTGTGCCGCGAGGTACACGACTCGCTTACCGTACAGCACGGCAGTGGGCGCAAAAATCACTGATCCAACGCCCAAACTGAGCATATAGCCACCCACTAGGAACGACAGGGTGCTCAGCGAGACGCCAAACTGCTCAGACATGGAGGTGAAGGCCGTTGCGAGGATGGCGGTCTGGCCGCCAATGATGAAGGAATGGAAACCAATAACCGCCAGCGCCAAATCTCGTCTCCAGGATGGCCAGTTGAGCGGATCATTCGGATCATCAACGGGCTGTGGATTCAGCACGATGCCTCCAGGTGTCCGCTTGAATCCGTCGTCGGCCGAATCATTCTCACTGTCCTTGTGCTCCGTCATCATCACGACCGTACCAGTGACATCGCCGTAGTAGTCCCTCGGCTGGGAGATGAAGAGGTTCTTTCGAGTCTTCATTGTATGCTGTGAGAGGAATGTAAAAGATCAGAATGATAAGGGGCACGTTGTCCCCAGATCCGCCGCACGCTCCAGACCTGGCCTATGATGTCACAAATCAGGTGATGGTTTCCTTGGCAACCTAGCCTGTGGGTTCGTAATAAATATACAAGAGACTATAGGCAAATGACGATACTGTTGCTCGTCGTTTGTTAGCCGATTGTAATCAAACAAGTGCAGCCGGATTAACTGTTGTGTGCGGTCCCGAGGAGGGTAATTTCCAGGTTGGGACGCTCCCTTCACAACGGTGGGTCCACCGCATTACTGCATCTGAAGATCTGATTAGTCGGTGACGGTGAGGGATGGGAAGGGGGAATATCTGGGCATGGTATTTATAGGTATTACATTTTTGGGTGAGGTTGAATTGTTGGCGGAATTGTTCAGGGGTTTTAGCGGGTGGTCTGTGCTTGAGGTTTGACCATGCAGTACGGCAGGGGTGAAAAGACAATCTCCAGTAGATTTCGGTTTCCTAGATTGATGTGGTGTTTTGATTTAGGGAACCGAAACGTATTGGTGGACAGAATACTGCGACTGTCTCTGATTTTCAGGCCATCGAAGCTAGGGACGTTCGTTTTCCCAGTGGCCATCTCATAGCAGGGCCCACCACTCAGTGGCCACATATCTACCGGTGGAGTTGCGGTAAAGAATCACATTGATGAAATTGCGATCGATACCGGATTCAGTAGGCAGGTGGTCATTAGCGCTAAGCATCACTCAGCTTATGCTGGTCTATTGGTGATGACGGCCTATCAGACATTGTCTTATCTCGAGATTTTGAACGGCATCATATCCCTGCCTTTCAGTTACTCTTAGCGTACCTATCGTCTCAGTTAGCCTCTAGCAGCGCACCTATCGTCTCAGTTAAAGCAGCGTGAGGAAGTCAGGAGTCTGAGTGATTTCTGTCGGCGTCCCAATCCTCCCGCGGACTCCTCATCCGTTAACATCCCTGCACGGGACAGCCCCTGCTTACCTCTCGTCTGTGATGTGCTATGAACTATAAGAGGGGATCTATTGACACTGTGGCCTCTAGACACCCGTCGCTTCTCTCTAACCGACTACGTTTGACCTTGAAACCTGCTCCACACCAATGCGTAAACGTGCATGACGGCTGTTATTATTACCGTAGTTCCGGATACCGGCCCTTGTTTGTTCTCTCCGCCACCACTATAGAGTTTTTACGAGAACTGTCGCGAACACCTACGTACACTGCTCCAGAACATTCTACATTGCAAACGCACGCGATCGAATTGGGCGGTGCTGGCTGTGTCAGATTATAAAAGCTGAGGCGCGCGCATATTGGTGGGACATTGATTGTATGACTTTACCTTAGCTGTGTAATCCAGCATGGCAGACTATAGGCCGGTGGTGAGTATTTGCGGGCGAGTCAACACACTAGGACGGATTGCAACGCTACCCAGGCTACAAGGCCCCTCTGTGTGAAAAGCACAAACAACTCGTCACGTGAGCCGATAAAGGGGCGATAAGGGTCGAGGACTATGGAACCCGCGGTTGAGAGCCAGGCTAGAGGAGGGGCCGTGGCAGTGTTGTGTATTGTTTCCTCTGTTGTTGATGCTTGGTACGGTAGCTAATATAGGTGAGTCCTCCGCCATCTTTCCATTCGCGAGACTCTCAGGAAGAAGAACGAACTCGGCTGGCCGACACCTTTGGCAGCGACAGTGAATCTGAAAGCGATGTGGACGAGCTAGACTGGGCCGATGACCGAAACATTCAAGAATCAGGCCGACGCAACATGTTTAGGACCAGCGGTTATGAGCGAGTAGAGGGGACGTCTCAAGAGATATTCAGCATTGAGAACCCAGACGGTGAGGACCAACCCCCACAAATTCAACCACGAGAGCCAGCAAGATCTATATTCAGACCATACGCATTTGGATCGCTGTTCTCGTGGAGAAAGAGCGCCCCCTCTAGCAACAACAATGACGGTGTCTTTGCAAACCTCACAGCCAAGCCAGACGCACAAGAGAAACCAAACGAAGACTTCCCGCCGTCCTACGAGGAGGCCGCCGCGGACGCTACCCCACCGTACTGGGAGACCACCATCATGGCGGCTGGTCTGACTGATGAGCTCTTCATCGAGGGTCTTCCCGTGGGCAGCCCTATCAACTTCTTGTGGAACATGATGGTATCCTCTGCGTTCCAGTTTGTGGGCTTTTTCCTAACCTACCTGCTGCACACTTCCCATGCGGCCAAGCATGGCTCCAGAGCAGGATTGGGCTTCACATTGCTGCAGTGCGGGTACTATCTGCAGCCCGACGTGGAGATCGCCAACCCTGCTCCACCACCAAACGAGTTTGAGCCTTCCAACCCCAACGATTTCGACGTTTCTTCATATGGCACCATTTCAGGATCTTTCACCAACAACCACGCTTCAGCGGCAGCGGCGGCGTCTGAGGTCGCTCCAGCTCCGGCTGATTCCAATGGCTGGATCTCGACTCTGCTCATGGTTGTCGGCGTGATTATCATTCTCAAGTCGGTCTTTGACTACCTTCAGGCACGGCGCATGGAGACGGCTATCCTCAGCACGAACCAGGAAGAATCAACCGAGGAGACAAGAACCGCCGAGAGCATGGTGTGATATTTATTTGCATAGACTGCCCGACCGCAGGGAGGGCATTCAACGCCTATTCGTAATTGTAGACTACTTTAAGTGGATTCATCACTAGTACTTCTATTTCATGGTCTTGTTAGTCGTTAGTTACTTGAGGATGATCATAATGTTCTCATAGACGGTAAAAACGATACCGCCGCTGAACACCAGCCGTCCCAGCCTAGGCGTGGCACCCTTCCAGAACGTCTTGAGACCCTCGTTCTGGAAGACCTTGACAAAGCAGTCCAAAGTTCCTCGGTACGCCTGCTTGGCTTCCAGACTCTGCATCCGCGTCTTGACTGTGTCGATAGGCATGGTCGTGTAGACTGTAATGATACCAGCCAAGGCACCGATACCAAATGTCTCCAGGGACGACAATGGCGCATTTACGTCGGCCTTATAACTCTGGACTAGAGTCTTCATGGAATTGTAACTTCCCAGTCGTACACTCTGGTTTGCAGCTTGTCGCATAGTAACTGGAACCACACCCTTATAAATGCCTGATAGTCCCTTATCCTTAAACAGCTGAATGGGTCCCTTCAAAGCTCCCTGGTACTTGGGCTTGGCTGACTGCTTATCATCAATCATCGCCGTCTTGATAGTCTCAAATGGCGTCACAGCCACAACAGACTCTAGGACACCGGCTCCCAACCCAGCGATAACTCCTCGGGTTCTAGTCAACTTGCCATTCTCATCTGCCAGTGACTGTTTGATGGTATCAAAGCCAAGAAACCGAACCGCTGCCTTCACTGTATTGCCCACCACAAATGCACCACAGCCAGTATACAGGGCACCCACTCCTTGCTGTCGTGCAATGCTAGAGATTAGAACCAACGGATTCCTCGAGGCTGGCTCGGCTCCCTTTTGAACCAGTTGAAGCCGAGTCTTTGCGAACTCAAAGGGATAGGTAACGGCTCCTTCAATGGCGCCGGCAGTACCTCCCGCGACAAACGACTTCCACGCTTCAGGTTTCTCCTTTTCTGATGCCATTATCTATGTGATGCCTATTCGGTATATGCTAGTGCTCGTGTGACAGTTCTCCTGTATGACACAATGAAAATTCACGTGACCTCGGCCGATGTCGCGATAAGGAACGCGCAATCGGCTATCGGCGCCGCGTCGACTAAACTTTATTGTCGTCGTCGCTTTCGATTTCGAATTCGTCAGTCTCTGGTTCATCCTGCAGCTCGTAACTCTCGGCTGCTGTTGGGTCAGCTCTTGGTCGCAGTTGTGCGTAATTTTGCTTTCGGCGTATCTGCGACTTGATGCTCTCCGCGATTACCTTTCGGCGCGTTCGTCCTAGGAGCAGGTAGACAACGAGCACCAACACCGCCAAAAAAATGAGGGATCCCCATAGTCTGTGTGAGTGGTTCTCCAGGTAATCTTCTAGGTCGTCGTCGTCATCGTCATCTTTGTGTGGATAGATTGGCTTGTAGCTGGCGTCAAACGGCGGTCGTGGGTTTCGGGGCTCGGCAGAGTATCTAAACATGCCCTGTCCGAGTTCCGGCTGAACGCCTGCTCCTTCGTAAGCTTTTCGTTTGATGGCAACTTCGCCTGTCGCGTACAACAATGCCCTTCCGAGCGTCCATGAAAACTGTACCCCATTGATATCCTCCGCAGCCTGCAGGGGCCGCATGTATTCTGTAATGTTTCCGGCCTCCTCGACCTGTGCGTTCTCGGGGAATCCAAAACCTTCCTTTATCACCTCCAGAAGCCAGCTGGACTTGAAGCAAAACTGTTCCAGCTCTTTATGACTGAGACCGTACTCTGCTCTGTCTTTGCTCACTTCCTGCCAGTCCTTGGAACAAAATTCCTGAATTTTTGGCTCCAGAAGCACCGGATCTAGATTTCCGCCCAGCTGGAATCCCTTTGTCGCGTCGTAGTATTCGCTTACGCCGACAAACCTGTTTATGTCCCAGTCAAAGTCCGGATTTGGGTGTTCCTTCAAGTTCTGAACCATGGGTTTCAGGCCCTTAAGGCACTCCTCAAAGTTGCCTGTTCCCACAATTTTCAAATCCCCGTGTTCATGTTCATCGTCATCATCATCGTCGTCGTCGTCGTCATCATCGTCATCGTCATCATCGTGCTTCACCTTTAGTTTGCCGGTGAACCCCTTGAGCGAACACGGGTCGTTGATGACACCGTCCTGCTCTAGTCCCTCTAAGTATCTGGTTCTTGCCTCGTTCACTCCCATCTCCAGAAAACTCATAGAGTAAACGTCATAGTTCTTGTCGAGTTTGGAATTATAAGACCTAAGCCCGACCCGACTTAAGCTAGCCTGGTGCTCCTCTGATTCTGTGGCATTGGGGACAAAAGTAATCTGAGTCGACGCGCCTCCCATATCTAGGAATCCATAAGTAGAATGGTTCTTTCCCTTGTCGTACTTTGCCGGGTCGTCAATGCCGCCAATGAGATAGTTCAACCCAAGCCAGCCAAAGATACCCTCGACCTTGCCTTCGATAATGTTGAAATGGGTGTTGCAATCAGGAACATAAAACGGAGAATGAAGCTGGACGTACCGACACGACTCGTCTAGAATGCTCTTGGCCACATTGTCGTCCAACAGACGCATACCTCCTGTTGCATGGAGAAAGATGGGTGTTCTAGTCTGCTGTTCCAGAGGCACGACTTTCTCAGCGAATTTGAGCAGCTTCTTAAGATGATTCTTGCCTACATTTTGCGGTGAGAATGTGGCAATGCCTGGCGAAACCTTCTTTTTCCATTCGGGTTTGCTTTGTACCACGGGGAAGGGCTTCTCGGGCTTATAGTTTGAGCTGTATGGGCTAGGGTAGTGATAGACGTGGACACGTGATCCAGTCGAACCAGAGTCAATTACGACAATGTAATTGTAGGGAATCTCGTCCTCTTCGTTATAGTATACGGGGCCATAGTCCGGTTTACCCATGGTGGTTGCGTGGTATGCGAGTACTCCCAACCAGATATTTAGGTACGCAACGTGCACACAAAGAAACGCGACACACATTGTGGGAACAGTTGGCAGGAAACGGTTGACAGTTGTTTGTCTAGTGACTATTTAGTTTCAGTTTGATGGTGGCCAATTGTGAGTCTGGGCATGCGGGTAGCGTTGTTTATGAATTCTGAGTGCCTGATGCTACATTTGAGCGTATTGGATTGGCAAACTAGCGGTCTTGGTGAATATATAGGCCAGTAACGCCCTCAGTGTCAGTTGATTTGCTTATAGATACGTACATGCTCGTCTCAGTTTGGGCGGCCATTCTTGGACAGGGGATGGAACCTTGGGCTTACACGTCAAAGGCGTTACGATGGACGAGGCCGTAGTGTTACCATGCTGCGTCTTATGTTTACTTGCTGACTTTTCGTCACTTAATCTTGTGGCGCTGGTACTGTTTATGAGAGCTTCATGTGTATACTGGCGAACGTTCTTCCAATGCGGTGCGATCAGACGAATTGGGGTTCTGAGTGTGCTCCACTAATAATCATGGAAACCCTAAAAACATGGAGCGACAGGGAATCGTTCTTGGAGGAGTAGTTGAACTACACCAAGCAGTAGGCGATGTCCAGTGCCGCCTCTGAGAATTACATTTGCTACACACATGGTACGTCACGATGCAGGCCGGGTCAACAAAATTTATTAGACACCAGAAACATAATGAAAAGCACAAACATAATCCGACACACACAAATCACGGTCATTTCATTAATGGAATTTAAAATGATGCCTCAGTTTCGCCATACCGGCCCGCCGACGCGCAGCAAATATTCACAGTCATATAAGAACATGATGCAAGTAAAACGAGCGCACAAGGCCAGAAAAGGATATATTACGATTATAAGTATTATGAGAGCCAAACAACACGTTAGCAGCGCATAAAAAAGCCCAACGAAACCGCAAACCACTCGCGCCAGAAAAACAATCAACATGCTGTCTATTAACATCTATCGCACTACATCATCCTGAATCGTTTCTATGCTATCTTTTACCACCCACAGTTCACTCACCACTCGCTGCTCGCCCGTGACTCGTTTAGGCAAAATACTTGAGTCCACTCAGCTTGAGTTCAGCAGCGGCGTCAACGAAAGCGGCCTTGACAACAGCAGCGTCCTTGACACCGTCAACCTTCTTGGCGACAGCGTCAAGCTGAACGTCATCCAACTTCTCAATGATAGCGTCAACATCAGACAGAACCTTGTCAATCTGGTCAGCGGATGGAGAAGCGTCAAAGTAGTTAACGTCCTTGACGGAACCTCGGATGGCTCGCTTGTTCTTCTTCTTAGCGTTCTTAGCAGCCTCCTTAGCCTTCTTTCCGCTCTCTTTAGCGGACTTGGCGGCTTCAGCCTCTTCCTTGGCCTTTCGCTCAGCTTCCTCCTTAGCTTTCTTCTCAGCCTCAGCGGCTTCTCGGGCACCAGCTTCACGCTCCCACTTTCGCTGCTCCTTAGCCTTCTTCTCAGCCTCCTTGAACATCCGGATTCGAGGGTCGGTGGACAGGGCTTCGTCGACAAGCTTTCGGAGTCGAGCAATGTCATCAGTCTTAGCCTTGGCTCGCTGGGCCTTGTTCTTCTTCTCAATGTATCGCTTGTTGTCTCGGTTGGAGGTGTCATCTGGAACGTCCTCGTCCAAGTACTCAAAGGTTCGCCACGAGTCGAAAGCGTACCAGAAACCGTAAAAGTCGTCAACCTCCTTCTTGGAAGTCTCCATAGTTCCGAGACTTGGGACAGGCTCAATCTTGGAGAATCGGGCCTCAGCCTCGAAGAATGGGGTCCAGGCGGCAATGAAGTCCTCCTTGGCCTCGGCCTTGGTTGGTGCAGGCACGTCAGCCTTCTTGTCAACAGAGTCAAACTGTCGTCGCTTCTCTGGGTTCAGCAGGGTCTCGAAAGCCTTCTGGATACACTTGAAGAAACCGTCCTGGTTGATGCCACCTTCAGCAGCCTTCTTATCAGGGTGGTGCTTGAGGACCTTTCGTCGGTGACCGATTCGAATCTGCTCCTCAGTAGCCTTGTATCGGTACTTGCTCAGACCAAGCACAGCGTAGTGATCCTGCTGCTTCCAGTCCTTGGGGTCTCGCTCCAGCATCTCTGGGTCCTCTGGCTCGTCCTCGAGAAGAGCCTCGTTGGGGTCCTGCTCAATCTGCTTGACGTTCTGCTCAGCCTGGATTCGCTCATCCTCGGACCAGGATCGGCCCTTGAGGGTTCGTCGAGCGTGGGCCAGGAAACCTGGACCAACCGGCTCAACGGCCCGCTTGACTGGGGCACTGAAGGCAGAGTAAGCAGTAAAAGTCTCGGTGAACGAAGCTGGCAGAGCCGGCAATTCTGGGAGTGACTGGGTCATCGTAACACGAGTGTAGCGAGTGTGCTGGTTTGCGTCGGAGAAAAAAACGTTTTTCAAAATTTCATCCCAACCCCTACCCTGACATGGCTTCACTAGCATTGAATGATTTGACTTTGTACAGCGATGGCCTAGTTCCCTCCGCTCCATCACTCAGTCTGATTACCAGCACCCTTGACTTAAGCTTCACGTGGCTGGTGGACTTTCTCTGCGCAAAAGTCCCTGGAAGCGTCGTGATTGTGACGTTCAGAGACAACACTTCACAGCATGCCAGAGGACTCAAGAGACATGGACAGGACCTCAATGGACGGATAAGCCTGATTGACTTTTCACAGAAGCTATTTGATTCCTCCTTCAAAGCCGCGAAGCTCGAGACCCTGTTGGATCAGATCAAAACAAAAACCACACCAGATTGCACAATCTATATTGAGAACCCAGATTACCTCCTTGCGTCGAGCTTATACAATGCCCTGGACCTGGCATCGTTCATTGGACAGCTCCAATCCCTAAGCCGTCATGTTTTCCTCAGCATACAGACTGATGAACCACTGTTGACCAGCGACACGCCCATTTCGCAGCAACACACCACATTTGCCACACAAATCATCCATCAGGCAAATATAGTTCTCGCATTGAGACCGTTGGAGACTGGACGAGCCGATGATGTTTCTGGAGTGTTTACGGTTTCGCGCGGGCCAAGATTGGGTGACAAGGTGAATGAGCGGGAGTACTTGTATTTCATTGCCGGCGATGCGCCAAAGCTGTTTTTCAGGTAGCGAGCGCGGCAAGTCATGACAAAGAATCGACCCGTTGACCAATAGCGCCTGAAAAATTAGCTTATATGATCGGTCACCCACCATAATTTATTCAGAAAATATCACGGACAGCCTGTCTGAGATAAACATGCAATGCGACGTAGATAAGACCTGTGCCTTATTAGCACGTGACCAGTCGGACTAGCAATATTTTATTTTCGGTTCAAGTTTGGTACAGTACAAAGTCTCGTGTAGTTTTAGCGCGTATTTTGACACTCCGCTTGGACTGGGCACGTGATTTATTTTTTTCGATCCCACTGTTTGGTTACCCTGACAACGCGAGCGCGCTTCTCCTGAAACGTCAACGAAAAAAACAACACAAACAACAAATACAAAATACCATGAGAGAGATTGTATGTATGGCTGTGGGGTGAAAAAGAGGGTTTGAGGGTGATTGTGATACGCGATTGAGTCATATGTAAACGTACGCGACGTGATTTGGCGTGTGCGTGCCGTGGAGTGAGCTAGAGGACGGTGGATCGCGTCACAGTTCACCATCGCACTGTGGTATTCAGAGTTCCTGGCCTTGCTGGACCCTCCAGAGCATTATACGCTCAGGGCGGTTGAGCGGATAGGGTCAAGGCCGCCAGTGCTGGCCAAACTAGCCGGCTAGGCGTATGGCTGCATCGAACGTCATCAGGGTACAGATAGCATCGCTATTCAAGTTTGGAACTCGCGCGGACTGCCATTACAGTCCAGTGCTTGCAATTTGAGGCAGGGTGCACCTGGGCAACACCCTCACTGCGTTCGGGTGTTTGGGCGTTAACTAATTCAGATCCACGTATCCGCTGGTCAATGTGGTAACCAGATTGGTGCCGCCTTCTGGCAGACCATTTCCGACGAGCACGGAATCGACGGCTCCGGAAAGTTTATGGGCGAGAGCGATCTCCAGGCTGAGCGACTGAACGTTTACTACAACGAAGCCAACGGTGACAAGTGGGTTCCACGATCCGTGCTGGTCGATCTGGAGCCAGGTACCATGGACGCTGTTAAGAGCGGTCCATTCGGCAACCTGTTCCGACCCGACAACTTCATTTTCGGCCAGTCTGGTGCCGGCAACAACTGGGCCAAGGGTCACTACACTGAGGGTGCTGAGCTGGTTGACCAGGTTCTGGACGCTGTCCGACGAGAGTCTGAGGGCTGTGACTGCCTCCAGGGTTTCCAGGTGTCCCACTCCCTTGGTGGTGGTACCGGTTCTGGTATGGGTACCCTGCTGATTTCTCGAATCCGAGAAGAATACCCCGACAGAATGATGAGCACGTACTCTGTCGTCCCATCTCCCAAGGTGTCTGACGCCGTTGTCGAGCCATACAACGCTACTCTTTCTATTAACCAGCTGGTGGACAATGCCGACGAAACCTTCTGTATCGACAACGAGGCCCTGTACGACATTTGCCAAAAGACCCTCAAGCTGCCCCAGCCCAGCCACGGCGACCTGAACCACCTCGTCTCCGCTGTCATGTCTGGTGTCACCACCTGTTTGCGATACCCCGGTCAGCTCAACTCTGACCTGCGAAAGCTGGCTGTCAACCTGGTGCCTTTCCCGCGACTGCACTTCTTCACTGTTGGTTTCGCTCCACTGAGTGCCCTGGGCACCCACTCTTTCCGATCTCTGACCGTTCCAGAGCTGACCCAGCAGCTGTTTGATACCAAGAATATGATGGCTGCTGCAGACCCCAAGCACGGACGATACCTGACCGTGGCCACCTTCTTCCGAGGTAAGGTCTCTGTCAAGGAGGTCGACGACCAGATGCAGAGCGTCCAGCAGCGAAACTCTTCTTACTTCGTTGAGTGGATTCCAAATAATGTGCAGACCGCCATCTGCTCTGTCCCACCAAAGGGCCTCAAGATGTCCGCCACTTTTGTCGGAAACTCCACCTCCATCCAGGAGCTCTTCAAGCGAGTCTCTGACCAGTTCTCCGCCATGTACCGACGAAAAGCTTTCTTGCACTGGTACATTAACGAGGGTATGGACGAGATGGAGTTCACTGAGGCTGAGTCCAACATGAACGATCTCATCTCTGAGTACCAGCAGTACCAGGAGGCCACTCTTGAGGAGGATGAATACTACGAGGAGGAGATTGCTCAGGAGGAGATCTAACTTTGCCCAGTCTAGCGAGCAAAGTAGCAATAATTGAGCTAATCTGTTAATCTAATCTAAACCATAGTAATTTATCATGTGCAACGTATGGATCGGAGGGAGGGGACGGGTATTTATAGTCTCGGGAGTACGACGCTGTGGATGTAATACGACAAAGTAGGTGTTGCAAGCGCAAATTACCTCCGCTTCTGTTTCGCTTCATTCAAAACCTTACACAGCTCGACCTCGACGCCGGCGTTAATCAGGAAATCTATCCACACCTTCTGCTTTGACGACAGGACATCGTTTTCTGATTTGACCTCCACAAACTTGCACTTCCCCAGGGTGGAGTTTATCAGACTTGTTAGCCCAGTTAGCGTGCTTGTACTCACCATAAATCGGGCATTCCTGACTGGAACAAACGGTAGTTCTTGCTAAACCTCTCACAAATCGCACGCAGGCCATTCCCTAGGTACCGCGCGAGCTCTAAAAGGTCCTGCAGTTCGTATCGCCAAACGCCGTTATCGGACGAGATTCCTATACAAGTCGTTCCGTATTCCCTTGCGTAAGTTGAAGTGATTTGCATCTCTGCAAACTCAGCGGTCAATTGCCCCAGGCGAGAGTCAATCTCTTTACTTCTCTTTTCGTAAAACTTTGTACTCCACAGGTCTAAAGGGCCAATCTGGCACTCATGGTGGAAAGCCCCCTCCATCGGCATAAACAAAATGTCCCAGAAGAGCAGAGTGAACAGGTTCGCCAGTATCGAATTCTCCGAGTGCCATCCTCTCCAGCCCTGCTTCTCGTAATAGTTCAATGCGGCACCCTCTACCGAAGTTCTGACGCCGTCGCAGACCCACAATGTACGCCCAATATCAGTCTTTTCCTGGAGACAGTATATCGTGATATCCCTCGCTGGTTTCAGTTCTAAATGGTTAGTAGCCACTGATAAAATCATGAGGTTTGTGTAGTCTTTTGCCGCTTTCAAAAGCTTACCCAAGGCTTTGATTTTTGGCGCTAAATCGAGCCACAAGTCTGGGCGGCCAGAACAGAGGTGGATAGCGTGTTTGCAGGAATCCGCCGCACGCTCCAACCATAGAGCCTGTTTTGATGACTTGTGAAGGTCTATCTCAATTTGAAGTTTCCGAATCAGCCATTCTGGCTTGCGATATGCGTGGTACGGCTGCTTCTCGTCCAGGAAGAGGTGGAGACACGACCATTCCTGCTCAGGTTGCTTGAATTGACGAAGGGCTTCTGTCGCCCGGAGAAACGTCCGTACTTTGACGTATTCGCTTGAGACTCTCTTGACTGCAGTTTGTGCCTCCTTTGATGGGTCCGTGTAAGTGTCGGCAAGAAGCTTCACGACAATGAAGTACACTTGCATGAGCAGCAACGCTAGCCCCTCTGTACTGAAACTCTTCAGATCCAGTTCTGCGCTTTCAACACCATTCTCGCCTTTCAAGCGCTTCCTTTCACTCTCGCTTCTCTCTGGGCTCTCGCGCTTTTTGCTCGTGCTCCTCACAGGGAAACTCTGGCTCGAGTCTGGCCGTATAGCTCTCTGAAGGATATCCCAGCCCTCTGCAAGCACAATCTGTACTCTCTCCTCTGTCCAACTTTCATTCTCGTCGTCCTCTCTCGAGCGAACATAGTCATTGAGGTCTCGCAGCGAATCAAACAGCCGTCCACGTGAAATTGTGTACTGTGGAAAGCGAATCCTGCCATTTCGAGGCAGAAACGTCCTCTGCAACGCCTTTGCTTTCACCAGCTCCGGGTCGCCACAGTAGTATGCATAGTGCATTTCCTGAAAGCTCTTCGCCAAACTAGTGACTCTGTGCGATGTGCCGTAATAGTCCTGGATCTTTTTCACGACATCACCATCAGCTCGATCGCCATTCAGTTTTGTTTGACCGCGTTTTCCAGCCCGCATTAGACCATCTATCAGTCCTTTTCTGACAGGGGAGAGCTTCAAGTTGCACAAAAGACTAACCTCGCGGAGTTCTTTCACTGTCATCTTCTCAAGAACAAAGCGTAAAGTCTCTTCATTTGTTATACGCCCATCTTCAACGAGAAACCCCGCTTGCTCAAGCTCATGCACAGCATGATCAACGTCCGTCACATATTTACTATAGTCGCTTCTCCGTATGCTCCCGTGCCTCCTGTAAAACAACCGCACGTACAACCCCTGAGCAGCGTCGCTTAGACAAAGGAACCGCCAAACATTCTCGGCATCAAACAAATATGAAATCTCAGTGACTGCCTCGCAAACAATCTTGGTGAACGCTCGAACATACGACTCATTCCTTTCCTCTTTCCAGTTTGGCTTGTGCTCCACATCACGTTCACTCAGTTCATCCAATTCATCCAAATCAGGTTCCTCTTCGAGCTTGATAGAACCCTCCAGGGAATCCTCCTCCTTTATATAGTCCTCGCCACCAGACGGTCTCGCCCTCGTATGCATCTTGGCAGTTACCCCACAAATGTCGCTGACCTCCAATTCCACTCCAATTTCTCTCTTGACCCCTCCAAGTCCCTCATCCTCTGCCTCGAGCTTAACCTCTGCCATCCCATCTAGTCTCCCACGTTATACGCGAACGGGTCAAGCTGCAGCTGTCGCGCGGCTTATGGTTTCAGCATACGTCAAGTCACGAACACAATAGCGGCCGGAGGGCCAGACACTCTACGACACGGTTAAGGTTTGGCTACGACGCTTGTTTTATATTATATCCAACGGTCTCACGTGTGGTATAACGGGTCTCACGAGCGCTTTCTTTTGCCTACACTACACCTTGAAACGATTGGCAGCGATATTATTTACCACCTGCGTGTCATTTGCTGGCGCTAAGCGACATAAGAGAAAACATTCCTGCTCTCTGATTGACGGATAACTTTTCAAAAGAGCGGTATTGTGAACCCGACCCCTGAGCTATATACGGAACGTGATCCCGAGCGTTTGCATACAGCTGGAGTATTGGACTAGACTGCTGTTGATCTGAGTGATCCGGCTGATTTAGCGGTTCCTAGTTCGAAGGGTTATTGAATTGCAGCCTGTTTGGCTGAATTCAGTGAAGGGTCCTGCGGCCTCTCAACCCCTACGTTGGCTTCGGAGAGCGTGGAGCCAAATAGACAGCGACAAAGGAAGATAAACAGCACACCCACAAGCATAATACCAGCATAGACTAACCTGCATACAACACTAACGATATGGATCAGAAAATCTACTACAAGCCCACTGCAAATGTCACGCTGCGGCCACAGAAGCTTGTTTATAAGAGCAAATCAACCGACGCACAGGGATTGAAGCTTTACAAAGTGAAAGAGCCAGAGAAGCCATCGGAGAAACCAGGACTCAAAGTTGCCCCACGTTTGCTGCGGAAACCTTCCTCCGAGCTCAGGTATAGACCCGTCACGCCAGAGACAAGGGTCCGAGCAGTGTCTCCAGCTAGAGAGCCGGTCCGGGAAGGCCCCGTTCTGGTCAGAAAGGTTTCGTCACAGCATTTGCGGGTCCCTGAGCGGATAAGCGATGATAGGAGTGTCGTGAGTGATTCACCCAGGCTATTGGATAAGCCTTTCGACCCGAGAGACTCGCCCAGAATAGATTTCGCGCGGGTGGAACGACCAGTCATGGACTCGCCTCGGTTAGACGGGATCAAGATGATGCCCAAGGCACAGGCAAATGCTCGACAGGGAAGAAAAATCATGGACCTTGAGATTTCAAATTCGTCTCTCATGGCAGTCAACAAAGTTCTGGAGAAACAAGTGCGCAAGCAGGCCAAGGAAATCGAGTTTCTGAAAGAAGTCAAGGCGAAGTACGTCAGTGCTGACGAACCATTCGAGCAAGAGTTGCTCGATATCTATGCATCTTCAAGTGAAGAGGAAGAAGAAACGGTGGAGAGCGATGACGACTATTTCAGCACAGTTTCGCAACCTATTCCCGACACTGAGGAAGCCATTGACAGCCAGACAGACAAGATCCAGGAGCACGTTAAGGAGCATTTGGAGTTCCTGCAAACGTCTCAGAGAATATCGAGTTCTATGAGAAAGTGCCTACTTATAAGCCAGACTCTGCTGCGGGAGGCGGCTCAGTCCCTAGAACTGACGGTGAATCCAGAGGACATCTGTATGAAGATGCGAGTTCTGGAAGACGAAACTTTTGATGATACTCTTGATGATATATAGCATTGCATTCTTTAATTTTAATCACGTGAACTGAGTATCTATTGTCATCTCTATTCTTTCATCTATTGTTACATTAAATCATCACTACTGCTCAGACTTGCCGATGAACGGCAGTCTGCTGGGCCAGCCAAACTTGTAAATGTAAATCGGGCATCCAATGAGCACGAAAGAAATGGAAAAAAACGCCTCCAGCGGCTTTTCAAAGATTGTTCGCGAGACGAGGAACAATGCAATGCAGCAAAATGTGATTGGCGTAGCAATCCAAGTCTTGTAAGGCCTGTCCAGCTCCGGCTCTCTGATTCTGAGCACAATGACACCAAAGACAGTGAGGAAGTAGAACAGGTAGCCAGTGACACCGTAGAACGTGAGCAAACTGGTAAATTCTCCCACAACGACGAAAATGGCAGTCAGACCCGATTGAAGCAACAGGCCATTGACCGGCGTGCCTCTAGTTGGGTGCAGCTTTGAAAACACGGTGGGAACGAAACCCTCCTCCGCGGACGAGTAGACCAGTCGGGCAGAGGAGAAAATTGTCGCGTGTAGAGCACCAAAACATGAAATGGCGATAAGAATCGCAAAGACGATCCCTCCAACTCGTCCGAAGATTTTCGTTGCGAATTCCAGAGCAACGGTGGTCGTTGACAGCACTTCTTGCTTGGATAGAACCGCGAAGTAGGAAATGTTAGCCAAGATGTATGCGATAATGACGATTGGCATGGCGAAGTGAATGATTCGTGGCAGGTCTCGCCTTGCATTTTTCATCTCTGCCGTGACGTAGTTCATGTTATCCCAGCCATCGTAGGCCCACAAACCTGCGTACAGAGCGATTGCGTAGTCACCTACCGACTTTGATGCTCCCTCAAAGATATTTGAGCTCAAGGCACCTTCCTTTCGGAAATGGGGAAGGGAAACCAATCCCATGACTGTAATTGCGATGAGCATGGCGACCTTGATGACTAGGAACAAGTTACTAGCACGAGCACCGAGTTTTGTGCTGTAGCAGTTGATACCCGTCACCAGTCCGAGACCCGCTAGAGCCAGTGCCTTTTGCACCCAAAAGTTGTCGAAATTAAAGCTTTTGCTGACATATTCGCCGAAAATGATTGCCAGAATCGCCGAAGAGCCTGGCTTGAGCACTGTGGTGGCAGTCCAGGCAAAGAGAAATGATGGAAAGGGACCAAAGATGTGGTTGAGGTATGCCTGAGATGAACCGTTCAAAGGAATGGCACTTCCCAGCTCTGCAAAGGAACTGGCACCAGTCCAGGCTAACAGACCCGCGATAACCCAGACTAATAAGGCCGTCGCTACTGATCCGGCATGTGAATTGATTTGACTAGGTGAGGCAAAGATGCCTGATCCAATCTGAAGACCAATGACTAGACCCAAACCGTGCCACACATTCAGACGTTTCTGCAAGTCCAGCGGTATAGCTTGTGAGGCCAGAAGGTCATTTGTGGCTGTTAGCGTGAATAAGTGATCTCCAAGGGTACTGACACTGTGTCTTCGATCCGGTGTTCCGAATGGTGTTCCATCTAACGGTGAAAGGCCTCTCGAAGAGACAGATCTTTCCTCATCGATTGATGATGATGCTAAGCTCTGGAGCTCTAGAGAGTCTCTGGCGTCTGACTTTTCGCCAATTTTCTTGTATGTGGCCATAGCGGTCGTTGATTAGAGTTGGCCAAACTGTGATTTTCTGATTCAGATCAGATGTGATGAGATCGATTCACCTGAATCCGTCCTGGAAAAGTTAGTTGATTGTTTCCGATTCCCTTCCTATTGTATCGTACAAGTCGTCTATACAGGGATTATTGTATCGCCAAGTAAGGGTGTCCCAGTCTGGGGAACGAGCTCCGCGCGCACTGGCTTATTGTAATATCTAGTCACGTGACGGAAGATTTTCTGGAAAATATTACTGTTGCTGGAGCCCCTGAGAAGAGCATCGCGCGCAGATATTATTACATTGTGAATCTGCTGACAAAGGATTGTTATGGAAGAGCTAGCAGAGGCGGGTAAGCGTGAAATGCGGAGATAACAGAGTAATAAGGTCAGATTAGTTTGCTGTCTTTGTTTATTCTGTCAAACCGACAACCCTGGTTTAAGGCACTGCTGCATGCATATGCAAGGCCAACAACCTATCCCTGCGATATGAGTGATCATCGAGACCCAAACAGCCAGTCAATTTATAAAGCATTGACGTCATGTTGGATTATTTCTAATGCTGTTACCTGTAATTGCCTTTTTAATTAGGCTAATTAATTAGGCTAGGCAGCATATAAGTAAGCCAGTTCGCAGACAGTGAGCGAACTAAAGAATCTCAAGATGCCCACCAACCTTGCCCCAAACACATCCATCATTAGCACATCCTCGCGAGCCAGCTTGAGCGGTGTCAGCAATGTCCTACACACTGTGTCGTCAAACATTCACATTTTCTTTGACCCTCCGAAGGCTAAGGAGAAGAGACGAAACTCGAGACAATCGGTCTCCTATCCTATCGCCAAAATCATGTGACAAAGAAAAGCCATTAGATAACGAGCTCTAATTTTATAACCAGGCTAATGTTCCTCAACGTGGTGTTACCTACCGCCTTACTCCACATTCACGTGACCCAAATCATATCGCGCTGATAAGTTGTGTGATAACTAAGCTTGGCCACTGCTCCATGAGCATACGGTACAGATAGAAAGATGGACTATGAGCAGCTGAGAAAAGAGATCAGTCAGCTTCCTTCGAAAGAAGAGGTTGTTTCTGTGAATCATAGAGCGTGAGTGCAAACAAACCGAGGGAGTAAAGGACAACAACTAGTAAAAAGTATATGAGAGGTTCTGGCTCGGGGATGCGAGGATATGAATATGCAAGATGATATGGTGCCGTGTTTGCATGTACGGTTCTTCTAAGTTTAGGTTCGCGAAGCTCAGGGGTCATAAGTTTCAGTGGCGAACTCTATACAGAACGGGGTACTTTGACTGATCAATTGCGATTTCCTGAGATTTGTAAACTAACGAGACTGATTACCCGAACTCTTACAAAATATCCCGTCGACTATGCACTGTATCGAGAGCTTCTGCAAAACAGTGCAGATGCTCGTGCCAAATCCGTGGTGATTTCGTACCAGACGGACCCAATTGAGGACATTAATGCTATTCACACAGCACCCGTCAACCGACTAACAGTCAAGAACGATGGAGAGCTTTTTGGCGAAGATGACTGGTCGCGGCTAAAGGAAATTGCAAAGGGTAACCCGAACGAAGCCAAGATTGGTGCCTTTGGTGTTGGATTCTACTCGGTGTTTGAGGTCACAGATGAGCCTCTTGTGCACTCAGGCGCAACGGTCATGTCGTTTTACTATGTGGGTGACCAACTGAGGTATAGAAGGAACAGTGTGGAGTCGAGCAAATGGACGGTTATTGACCTGCCCTATAGAACTCCTGGCGTGATCCCAAATTTGGTCACCTTTACTGCATTTCTGACCCAAAGTTTCATGCTTGTTCCTCTGATGAGCGTGGAGCTGCAAGTGAACGGAATTACGCTGCTTCAGTTGAACAAGGTCTGCTCTCCTGCCAATGACTTAAAGTTGAGCGGATCAGTAAATCGATATTCACCCAACAGGACATTGAAACTGGAAAGCGTCGACTCTGAATCATGTCAAATCTCAATCAAGTATATGAACGTCACTCAGACTACGCATACCAAGAACAATCTTCTGAGCCTGGGTAAGAAGCTGTTTCCACTGTTTACGGCAAAGGAAGACCCCAAGGAAGTCACCGAGGTTGTGTGCTTTGTCAGAAAAGTTACGGCAAGGATAGCGGTAAGTGTGTCTTATGGATTCGCACAGAAGATGAAGGAAACAGTCATGAAACCACCACCTAAAAACGCAATCATTTCCATGTTGATTCACAGCCATCAAGAGAAACAGTTAAGTGAGCTGAAACCGCCATTGTCAGACTACATCTTCCCAGACACTGACGACGCCAAAATCTTTATCGGATTCCCCACCAAACAATCCACCGCCATGAAGTCACATCTGGCCATGAATCAGTTGATTCCCACTATGGAACGTACTGCGATTGATATGTCCAACGCCTTTGTCAAGGAGTGGAACGAGCAGATGCTTTACATGGCCGGTGTTCTCAGCCGAGTCATTTACGAACATGAGATGCTGTCGTTGACCCATTTCGCCGAGAAGGACGGCAAGGTCAGCGAAACGCTTGTTAAAGAGGCTACTTACACTATGGACAGATTCTCCTTCAAGCGCTCGACACCAGACGCTATGGTGGGCAACTGGATAGCCAGTGGTTTTTGGCGTTCATCTTCCAAGCTGTTGCTGCCCACAATGTCCAATATCAAGGATTCTTCTGAGATTCGACTGCCTGGAAACGCAAAGTTTATTAAAACAATGGACATTCTACCCATCGACGTGATGGAAAAGGCCGAGCCCTTTGTCACGCGGGCCGTGGAGCTGGGTATTCTTAAGCGTGTATCTCTGGCAGACATTATAAAAGAGCTGCAGAGTCGCACGTTGACTGTGGCCGAGTTCAAGTTGTTCATCTCATGGGCTACCAGCAGTCTGCGGGACAAGTCTATCACGCCCAAGGACCTAATGGCTGCCATGAACGAAGCCGTTGTCGCAGACAAAACGCAAACGGTGCCCCTCGCAAAGATTCGATATTTCCAAAACAAGCACATTGTTGGCGACGAATTTCCCTTGCCAGACACATGCTTGAAGCATACATTGTTTGCAGACATTTCGCCGTCTGAGCTCGAGTTTCTCGGATGGAAAGAACTTGGAATTATGCCCTGGCTGGAATATGTTTCTCAGCCTTCGCTGCCCATTGAACAGAACGTGTCAGTCTCGGCGGACTTTTCCATAAAAGTGCTCGCTAAAATCAACGCCTACTGGTTTTCCATGGACAAGAATGCCCAGGCTCACATTGTCCACCTATTCAGCCCTCTAACCTGCATTCCAACTCAGCTCGGTATGAAGAAACCTGCGGAATCGTACCTCGTGGAGATCCCCATGTTTCCTCACCTGCCAGTCAAGTCACCTCAACTGACGGCTGCTTCGGCTTTCCTGTTCACTCTGGGCATGCGAGAGTCAGTGGATATGGCGTTCGTGCTAAAATTGCTGCATGAAAGAGCTGAAGGCGGCGAAAAGACTTTTGCCTGGTCGACATACGATGTGGTTAAGTATCTCACGCAACACAAAAAGACACTCAAGAGATCCGATTGGGAGCTGCTCAGAACCGGCTCTTTCTTTGAAGCGGAGGATGGAAAACTGTACAAGGCACATGAGCTGTATGCCCCAAACACAGATCTTTCCATGCTAGGCTTCAGAACACTAAAGTGGAAGGCCTGGTCTGAAAGTGCGCCAGAGGAGCGAATGCTCTTTGAAATTGGTTTGCGTAAGTGTCCGCCTATGGTTGATGTCCTTACAAAGGGCAGCGACGGACCAGTTAAGTCTGGTGTAGCCTTGCGGTACTACATTGCAAACTACAAGATCAATGGATACAACTGCAAAGAGGCCGCGAAAATCACCGCAAAGTGTATCCCTTGCAACGTCGAGAAGACGGAAGGCTCATTTGTGACTCACATGGAAGCGCCTGGCAAGTGTTTTACGGACCCACAAGTTGGAATGTTTGGTTTCCCGGTTGTTCAGGAGTCTTTGAGAGTCGAGGCCTGGAAGCTGGGAATTGCGCCAGCTCCAGCCATGTATCAGCTCACAGAGTCAGTTGTGTCGCGTCCACCTCAAAGTCAGAAAGAGGCGGAGAGGAAGTTCATCTACCTTTCTTCCAGGCTGAGCGAAATCAGTGAGCGTGATAGGGAGCTGTTTGGTAAGAGCAAGATCATTCCTATTCAGCGAAACGGAGTCGTGGAGCACCAGTACCCGACGCGGGCATTTCTGGACAAGGGCGAGGATGTCAACGAGCGGCTCTCATTCTTCAAAACCATGTTTGACTATCTCAGTTATTCACCGAACGCAATTCCGTTCTTGCTCAAGGCCGGTGTGCGGTACCGTCCCAGCATTCCTGAGATAGCGGCTATCACCATAGAGGACCCTGCCAGAGTGTACAAACTGGGTGGATCGCGGGCGAAATACGAGCTGTTGCTAGAAATTCTGTCTCAAAGCTGGAGTGAAATCAGGACAGACCAGGCTCTTGTGGCCAGAATGCAGAAGAGCAGGTTCCTGCTAGGTATCTTGTACGAGCACACCAACGAGGGTGAAGACAGGGAGGTAGAGAAAGTTGCGCTGTACAGCGCAGGCGAAGTGGCCATTGTTGATGATGTCATCCAGTTCAATCTGTTCAAGTCGCACATTGCCACTGCACCCCAGAACACCGATATCGAGATGATGTATGCGGTGCTTGGTTCTCCAAAGCTCTCAAGGACGGTCAGAGAGACGCTGCATCTCGGACGGGGCGCTGAAGACGATAAATACGTCGCTCACGTCAAGAAAATGATTGTTGAGCGTGGAACGCTGTTCATGGAGGGACGAAAGGCCAAAGAACTTGCAATCAAGACCAGCGAGCTCAGCAATATCCACATTCAGATGCTGACCAAGATTGAAGTCAGCAGATATGCCAGTCTCGCTAGAGTCACAACGCCGGTTATGCGAGAGCTGATTACCGCTACCTTTGACCCTCGCCACAAGGCACATTTGTACGTGTCGCAAGGCACCGACTGGTATGACCTCAGCCAGGCGCTGGTCAAGCATATACTCTTGAAGCCAAATCCCGAAGCGGTCCTCATTCTGGAGACGTTGCTCTCGTCACAGCTAGGTACTCTCAGAAGAAAGGGTATCAACGTTGACAGGCTACTGAGGGAGAAAGAAAGAGAGGAAAAGTCATTAGAAGAGGCCAGGATCAAGGCAATTGAGGAAGAGCAGAGGCAGCAGGAGGCGCGGCAGCAAGAGGCCAAAGCGCAGGAGGAGCTGAGAAGGCAGAGACAAGAAGAGCTGATGAGAGAAGAACAAGCATCAGCGAAGCTGAGGGCTGAGAACCAGCAGAATGGATCTGTTAGGGCGCCAGTTCCACCAGTGGCGCCTCAACAAGGACAAGCAATCTCTGAACCTCCATCGTCGCATCCTCAGGACACCACTCAGTCTCCTCCACCAGCATCAATCACAGACTCTATTTTGACATCAAACTTGTTTAATCGCATCAAAAAGTCGCTGATTGATTCAAAGCCAAAGTTCGAAAACACCCCGCCTCCCAGGATGCCTGGCTCGTTTGTTGACCCCCAGAGGGCGCCATCGGGGTCTCATCCAGGAGGAGCCGGCCTAGGTGGAGGACAAGGATTCAGCCCCGGCCCTGCCGACCCCGATAGTCTTGTTCAACAAGGTCTGCAGAGATCACGGCCGTTTAACTCTTCGTCGCTCAAATCCCAGGCTCGACACGACGTGGACGAACGGGACGTGACAGTTGGATGTCAGGAAGTGAATGCCCATGACCTGAACTTGGTTACAAAACTGGAGAACGGACCGGCGTGCTATATCGACAAGAATACGGGTGCCGGCTACTCCGAGGTGGAAATGATGGAAGCCAGACGATTTAGAGGCATTTTGATGGCCATGGCTAGGGTGAGTACAACAGAGTTTTGCTTGACACTGACATAGATTTACAATTGCCCGTGGGAGTCTTTCCACATCTTCCTTCAGAGGAACTCCAAAACTGTTGCATTCAACTTCAACGGTTCACTTTTCTTCAACTTGCATTATTTCATGACGTCGAAGGCTCGTGGATCCGACCGAAGCCCAGGTTCTCCGTGGGACCCAGTCGACAGTCTCAACTATTGGTACCCCGTGGTTGCACACGAGCTTGCACATAACATGGTCACACAACACGGAGCCAGCCATTCTTTTGTGGCTGAATCTTATGTGCAGTACTTTATGGAGAACTTCAAGGCAGCTTCGGCTTTGGCGCAGGAGTTGCTCTAGTAGTATAGACAGTGATAGACAGGTAGCATTATAATGTTTGCATTACTCGATCTCATTAGGCAGCCGAAAAGTCTGGGACGAGAGCCCAGATAGTACCCACAATGGCCAGGGCAGTGAAGACAATCAAAATTGCCCAGTCGATGATGAGCTCGACTTTGGAGATTTTGCCTCTGTAGATGCACATGTAGAAAGCAACAGGACACAGCACGCAGATAATGATGCAGAGGGAAGCACCAAAAAGAGCAATAATCTGGTCGAATCGTGGAAGGAAGATAGAAACCAAAACGAATGAAAACACGACAATCAGTCTAAGGGCAATCTTGAAGAAAGATTGTGCTGCCTTGCCTGGGGCAAAACTGTATCCTGCGTTCCCCAGTCCCAGCATAGTTTCACATGTGGCGACCAGTGGCCGGGCCATCAATGGAACCTTTGCCAATGAAATCAGCGAAATCAGGACCGCAATAATGTATGCCGTAGAGTCTGGGTATCCTGGCGTGATGATAATGTTCTTGGTGACTTCTTCAGAAACCATGGTGCCAAACATAAGGAAACCAACGATACCCGTCAGGCACTCGACGCTAAAGGTTATGTTGTATGTTGTCTTGAGGCACTGTCTGTACTTCTGAGGTCTTCTCATGTCTCTGTAAATGTTTGGGAAAATGGCGTGGCCACCCCATGGTGCCATAAAGATACCAATTGCGAAGGGTAGAGCGTTCCAGTTCTTTGGGAACCACCAAGTCTCCATAGGCTGCAACAGCGATCCTGGCGAAGTGGTCTTGTAGAATCCGTCAAAGATGAGAATGACGAGGAGACCCGTGGTGCACAGGATTCCCATGACACTAGAGATGGAAAGCACTCGTAGTGGCAGGAAGGATGTGGGTGCGATCACGAGGAACGCAATGTATTTGAATGCCGTGATGCTGATAGATGGGACCAGAGCGTTAAGTGAGTCCGCCAGCAGGATAATGAGGGAGACCGCGGCTCCCAGAAGCTCAATCATGAACGTGATGGACACGAGGAATCTTCCTCGAGGACCGAATGCAGCGTAGCCAATGTCGGCATATGTGACGATAGTTCTGTCCGTGTCGAGACACTTCTGCAGCAGGATAGCAGAGTAGAACGTGGACACACCTGCCAGCGCCAACAGCACAGTTCCCATGAAGATACCTGCGTATTTGAATCCCAGCGGCAGGGAGAGCACACCCACGCCCAGCAGCACATTGACAGAGTTGAATGTTGTCTGAGGAGCCGTCGACTGGCCTACCACATACGTCGAAATCTTACCTTCGCTGTCTTCGATAGTTCTCACAATAACCGGCTCTGCCTCAGAACAGGCACCGGCTGCAGTCTCTTGCAGCAACTTGGTTCCCTCAGATGGAGGAAGCGTGTACCGCCGCGACCGCTTCACGTACTTGCCTGTTCCGCCGAAGCTCGAGAAGTCGTCTTCTTCGATAGCAACGTCGTCATAGTCCCTGTAGCCCTCCTCGTCGCTGTAGTCTAGAGTGTCCTCGATATCATTGTTCAGGAAGGTCCGCCGCCTGTTTGGCGGGTCGATGGCAAGGAAGCTCTGTGCTCGTGAGTAACTAGAGGCAAACTGTTCAAGCGCCGAGGCACGCGAGCTCACGGAGCCCACGAGAGGCTCTTCTTCTGCTGGGAATGAGTCGTAATCAGTCATGTCGATAGAGTATCAACAGTATTACTGGCACGAGACTGAAGTTCTGTTTACCTGCCGTACCACCGCACTGGCCACTTACACGTAGCTGTTATCGCGATATCCCAGACCTCCGAGTTCGGCTACCGTTGATCTGCGTTAACGTTCCACCGCGCTTTGATTCTGTGAGACAGTAGTGAGTTCGCCCTTGTGTCGAGATAGTCTCTATAAGTACCCGCTCTCGCCCACTCCAAGTGTTCCTCCGTATCAAGTGTTGGCCGTCGGAGCGTATTTGTCAAATCGAAGTTTCGTCCCCTGTATAAATTACGTCCCCTACCTACATATGCATGCTCCCAACACTAGTACACTTGGGGAGAATCAGTCGTGTGATCAGCCTGATCGAGGCCGGCGAAGTAGCCGCGTGTTGTAAAATACACGCAAGCTCTGTCTATTTATTTTTCACTATCTTTAAATCACGTCTGTAGCTAGCCGCTATTGTACCTGTCGGCAAACTCGGTTGATGTGCCCGCCGCATTCAATCTTTTTCTGCATATCAAAAAGAAACGGTTGGGACTATTGTACATCAGTAGAAAATATAATAGGTGACCACTTGCCGCCGATAGCCAGGACTGAATGACTAATGCCGAGGCGGCTAAATGGTCTGCAGCAGAATAAGCTGTGATTCACGGTCGAAGCACGAGACAAGATTTTATCTCAGTAACATTGCTCGTATTAGTCACATTACAATACACAATATAAACGTCATTAGAGTATTGCCAAAACCTTCGTCAGCGAAGAGTTTTAGGTATTCAATCAGGTGGTGCCCGCCACTTCCGTCGGTTAGTCGCCTAAGCCTGCTGCTTGACCTGCTCAATAATGTCAGTGACGACGTTAGGGTCGCTCAGAGTAGAGACATCACCAATGCTGTCGGCCTCGCCAGAAATGACCTTTCTCAGGATTCGTCGCATAATCTTGCCGGATCGAGTCTTTGGCAGATCCTGAACGATAATGACGTTCTTTGGAGCAGCGAATGGTCCAATGTCCTTTCGAACATGCATAATAAGATCCTTCTTCACAGCCTGATCGAAGGACTCGGTCTTCAGGGCAACGAAAGCGACAACAGCCTGTCCAGTTAGCTCATCGTGGATACCCACCACGGCACTTTCGGCGACAGCTGGATGGTGAATCAGGGCAGCCTCGATCTCAGCCGTACTCAGTCGGTGTCCAGACACATTGACAACGTCGTCGACTCGTCCTCGGATCCAGTAGAAACCATCCTTGTCTCGTGCAGCACCATCACCGGTGAAGTACAGGCCTGGGTAAGGCTTCATGTAAGTATCGAGGTATCGCTGGTGCGCGCCGTAAACGGACCGGGCCATAGAGGGCCATGGAGCTCGCACAGCCAAAACACCCTCGGTCTCCCCTTCCAATTCGTGGCCGTTGACTGGGTCAATGATGACCAGGTCAATACCGAAGAAGGGGAAGGAGGCCGATCCCGGCTTCATTGGGGACACTCCGGCCATCGGGGCAACAATATGCGAGCCGGTTTCGGTCTGCCAGTAGGTGTCGGAAATGTGACACTTGCCCTTACCGATGTGCTCGTGGTACCATTCCCACACATCTGGAGCAATTGGCTCACCAACAGAGCCCAGTGTTCGCAGACTAGCCAGAGAGTGGGGAGTGATGTAAGAGGTGCCGGCCTTCTTCAGCAGTCGCAGGGCAGTTGGAGCGACGTAGAACTGAGTGACCTTGTGTCGGTCCACAATCTGCCAGTACCGAGAAAAGTTGGGGTAAGCTGGCGTACCCTCAAAGATGACCGAGGTAGCACCCAGAAGGAGAGGGCCGTACAGAGCGTAGGTGTGTCCAGTAATCCAACCCACATCACCGGCAGTGAACAGAATATCTGAGGACTGCACGTCAAAAACGTATTTTGTAGTGGCGGCAGCGCCCAGCAGGTATCCAGCGGTGGAGTGAACAACACCCTTGGGGCTTCCGGTAGAACCAGAAGTGTACAGCAAGAACAGTGGGTGCTCAGACTCGACTGAGACTGGACTCAAGTATGGTCGCTGGTCCGCAATCTCCTCGTGCCACCAGAAATCTCTGCCCTTGGTCCATGGAACATCTGCAGAGCCAGTTCGTTGGAAGACCAGCACCTTCTCGACAGATGGAGTCTCCTTAAGAGCCTCGTCGACAATCTTCTTGGTGAAAATAGTCTTGCCGCCTCGCTTGCCCTCGTCAGTGGTGATAACGACCTTAGACTTGGCGTTGTTGATTCGGTCTCTCAGGGAACCGGAACTGAAACCGGCAAAAATCACGGAATGGACGGCACCGAGACGCACGATGGCCAGAAGGGCAATGATAGCCTCTGGAATCATGGGCAGGTAAACGGCAACGGAGTCACCTTTCTTGACGCCAAAGTCCTGCAGAACGGCAGCGACCCGGCTAACTTCTCGCAGAAGCTCTCCGTATGTGATGACTTTGAAGTCAGTTGGCTCATCGGCTTCATAAATCAGGGCAGGCTAGATTAGTATTGAACATCAGCATCTTGATAAAGGTGCCCCTCCCCCTCCGCGCAACCCCTCCCAGTACCCCTCCTCCAGCGTTACCTCACTTTAGACATGCACGTAGATCCCAGACATCATCTGACAAACTCGCTCAGACACACCAGGACAAAGGTACAAATGTCGTAGTCCTGCTTCGGCAGTAGCCACTACAAGATCACGTGACAACCCGTTGCGTGGTCTCTCGTAGAGACATCCTCTTCGAGATGATCACCTGATGCGTGTCTAACCTTTTCTGATCAGATGCTGTATGTCTATCATCAGTTGCTCCGCGATCGGGTTGCAGGGGGGTCTTGATAGCCGTGCTCGGGAGCCAGGCTAGCTGCGAACCCAGCACAAGCCAATCCAACGTTCCGCCAGCCGTATCAATTGTCGAGACTGTCCAATGGCGTGCTGCACAACGGCTGCGCATGACCCAACAGATGTTTCATTTCTTTTGCCAACAGGGGAGGTGGGTGCAGCTGCACAAAATGGTGGGGTACTTGCTTTTCCATAGCTCGTGGCTACTTACCTTGTCCGGATTAACTGCTGCGTGTCGATCAACGCAATTATAGGACGCATTCAATTGGCCCTCCAAGAACCAGGCCACGTCTCCGTGTGTGAAGCCGCCAGACTTGACGGTCCTAAAGTCTCGGTCCCAGGTGAGCAGCTCTCGGCCCATATTGCCCCAGAAGGCGTCTGGGTTCTTGATAGACTCGTTGTAGAGCTCTTTGTAGTGTTCGAAGCCATTGATGTGAGTTTTGGATGGGTGGTTACTAGTTAGTACGAGCGAAGCGAAGCGGCATATTTCTTGGGCGTTCTTTGTAAAGGGCCGCGTAAAGCTTGATCAAATCAGCCTGTACCCGGCTTGATTCAAATTGTTGAGTTTTGCCCTGTTGAGACGTTGACCTCTCAATCCCTTGAGCAAAACTAAACCATGCTCAATTCATTCAATTCTCAAGAGTTGTCACCCTCAGTTTAGCCGCTCGAGTTCAATATTTAGCGCCAGTTAAGCGCCCAAGCGCCTGAGCTTGTGCGATTTAAGCGCCCAGATCAGCTAGATCTCGCCATTCAGCGAGCCATACTCACTCGTAAAACTCCTTGGGAGTCTCGCGGGCGGAAATGTCTGATTCAATCAAAGTCATGTCCACCAATCGCGCTGATAGTAATGTAGTGGGTGAGAGATAAAACGATTGGCGGCCACCACCTTTTATAGTCTGCAATGTGCGCGCGCAACCCCACAAAATACGTCACTTGTTCCTTCCGTCCGTCGCGCAGGTGGTTCCGCTCATCCGATCAGTTATTAAATGATGATTATTGGCAATTGACTTTACGGGGCTGAGATTATCGTTGCTACGGGGATCATTGTGGGTATCTCAATTGCCGATTCACGTGGTACGCCTGATTGCCGTTGTGAGTGCGTGGTAAGCGAGCGTTGCAGCCGTTGTGTTACAGTAGCACCGTAAGCAGGACGAAAGGCGATCATGCGTGCGTTCCCCGGATCTAGGGCCCGGATACCCCGGCCAGACCATCATGACGCGGTAAAGCGGTAAGCGGAAGCGAAGTAGGCAATATCTCCGTGTTTCGGCCTCGCCGAGACCTGGGGAGCATCGCGTGGAGTGTAATACAGCGGAGGTGATTGGCCGTACGAAAAGGTGTTATTTGTCGTCAGTGTATAACATAGTCGCCAGTATTTTGCTACTGTTAGGCATAAGCTAGGAATACGAGTCAACCACCTGACTACGACACTAAAGCCAGTTACGCATGCCCCACGTGATCGCCAGGTCCAGCTCGTATGTGCATTAGTCTGGTCTGATTGGGGCAGCGGCGTAGTCATTGGTATGGTTCAGCGGAAGCGCATCCGGTCATCGGAGTCCTATGACCACGCTTAGTCTTTGTCGTTGTCATGATATTGTACATCTTTCGTGGTTTATGGCTTAGGCTAGTAGTCATGCGCACAGGCCCACCAGGGTCTAACCGAATACAGCAAGATTGTGACGTCAGTGTGATTGTCATTTCAGCGCCAGAATTCTCAAACAAATCACTAGAATACGCGTGATATAAATCTATTAGTCGTCAGTGTATGAATTAGGCCTAGCGTGATTTGCTGGACAGGGATAGATAGTGCGCAGTGGACATGTAGTGAGCTCAGCTCGCTTCGCTCACTGAAACTGAACTAGCAAGCACAGTTCTGAGCCTCCTGGTCCATGTTAATGTCAATAGCATCAGAATACTCCTGGGCAAAGTTGTGCGCCTCGTCCTGTTGCATGGCGTTTCTGCAAATCACCTCAAATGCTCTGTCCACACCATTTCCGTCCTTCGCACTCGTCTCAAAGAATGGCAGGTTACCCTTGGACGCACAGAAGGCCTGCGCCCGCTTCTGAGAAACGGCCCGCTTGGACTCCTCCACGTCGATCTTGTTGCCAATGACCACAAATGGAAAACTCTCTGGGTCGCTGGGGTTGGCCTGGATCAAAAACTCGTCTCGCCACGCCTCAAGGGTCTCAAAAGATTTGGCATTGTTCACGTCATACATCAGCACACAACAGTCGGCACCTCGGTAAAAGGCAACTCCAAGAGATTGGAATCGCTCCTGGCCAGCGGTATCCCAGATCTGAAGAACAACCCGTCGGTCGTCAACATACAGCTCCTTAGTCAGGAAATCGGCACCAATGGTGGCCTTGTATTGTGTGGAGAACTTGTTGTTGACGTATTGTTGCATAATAGAGGTCTTTCCGACACCGGAATCGCCGAGAATCACAACCTTCAGCATGCTCTTTTTTCTGTTGGCGGCCATTGTTAGTAGTTAGTGTCGATGTGTTGGAGTGGTAGGAGTTGGGATCTAGGGAGTTTGCAATGAGGAGTACAAGGGTTGTGGCAAGGGTTGATTTCGCGTCAGGGGGTGTATAAGTGTCACGTGCAGTGGTCTGTAGTAGTTTATAACTTTAAGCACTGTAGTTTGTGGCGTAATTTCTTGTCTGTAAAGCTGAGAGCAATAAGGAGGTCACAAGGTGCGTTGGTTGGGACTTTTGTTGTCTGGGGAACGCCACTGCATATGCGGCGCCATGTAAACTACTTGTACATACACAAACTGAACTGGCGCGAGGGGCTACAAACTGGCGCTGTTCTTAGGAGCAAAACTTTTATATCGCGTTTTCTGAGTTTAAGCCCACAAACGCAACGTTCACTAACTGCATGTCGATGGTCTTGAAGTTCACCATCATTCCTCTGAACAGATCAAGCAGTTCTCTTTCTGCCAGCCGTTCGGCTATGCTCTCCAGTTGGAAGTCGCCCTTCGCAACGTCCAGCACGTAATCCGGTAGCTTGCAAGATTTTGACCGACGGCCGGCTCGTGCACCTTCTTGATGAGTACGCAGCGTTAGTCTCAACGTCTTGGGTTTGGCTATCCACTTGTTGTCTTCGATGACATCGACATGTGCCTGGCGGAACAGCGACAATGCAAGCTTCTTTAGTTCCTCTTGTACACCGTCCTTAGTGGTCAGCCCGTTCTTCGGGTATGTGTCTTCGACAGAGAGAGTTCCAGGTACGCGGGTAGTCTCTGAGACTGGATTCTCATCGATTCCGTGTAGCAGGTTCCAGAGGGTTTCGTTATTGTGAATTCCTGTCGTCAGATTCAAAAACTCTTCCTTGCTAAACTCATTCAGGACATCCTTGACAGTCGGACTAGCGACATTCAGCTTGTGCGCCACCACTTCCATGCTCTTATGACCGAAATACGGAATCTTCTGAACCGGCCTGTCTACTAGAAACTCCTTCTTATGACCTCTTCCAAGTGTGGTAAGTCCGCTGGGCTTATTACTGGCACCAATCATTTTGCTCAATGTTTTGTTCTCAGCCACGCCAATCGAGCAAGAGAAGCCCTTGTCCAACGCAATTGCCTCCTTGATGAAGCTGCCAAGATGCGCCGCAATGTACTCAGGAAGATGTCCACTAGAGTAGATGCGTGGCACTGAATAACTTTTCAAATACTCGGGGAACGTGTTCCCGGGAAATGTAAAGAAAAAGTCATCGCAGGATATAGGCTCAGCCTCAGGATCTGTACTCAGGTAGAGATCTATGCATGCTGCATCGTCATCGATCTCGTCGTCTCCAGATTCTTCTTTCGCCTTCAAATAGTCTAAAAGACCACTGTCCTCCATAATTTTCAAGTTGTACTCCACAACTTCAGTCAGATCTATCCACATCTCTTCCAGACCAAGCCGTTCAACTGGACAACCCTTCACCAGATCCTTCACAAAATGCCACAGCTCTTTGCCCTTCTCTCTATACTTGGCCAAAGATTCACCGTTAACTTTTCTCAATTCAGGGAACCGCTTCACCGCGTCGCTGACTAGGCCCAGCTTCTTCAATCCTAGCGCTCTAGCTGGATAGCTCAAAGTCGCGATAACATTCTTTTGTGTGACAATAAACGCAGTGTCCTTCAGCGTGGGGTCGTCTAATTGTTCTACCGCACAGTAAAACGCATCAATGTCAATCGATATAATCATGAAGTTCGTACATCGATAACGATGGAAATAAGATAAGCTCAATATATTTGATTTCAAATTCATGTTGACTGGGTTAGGGTGTCACGTGATCACAAAAATGTAGTTTATCCTGGAGGGTCTCACCTGGCACTCTCTATCTTTGCTCTAAATCTACTTCTTTTACCAAACTTCGTCGTCAACTACATGTTTACATGAGATGAGATAAGCGTTTTTGACAGTTGAGTTGGGTCAAATGCTCGGTCACGTGATTCAGACGATGGTGGGGAACCGGGTTGATATTTTCCCTGGTATCAAAACTTTTTTATCTCACATGTCGTTCAACAAGCGAAAGAGAGGTGAGCTTACAATCTTGTGATTTTACTAACTTAGAGGGCGAAGAGGACCCAAGGGCCCCCCGACAATCGACTTTTCAGCGAATTATTTCGCGTCTTCGACGTGAAATCGTTGAACTGGGTGAACCATGTCGGTACAGTATTCCCGCCATGATTCAACACCTTGGCCAAGGATTGATTAGCCTAGACACCGCTGAGGGCAAAACTGCTATTTTGAGCACCGTTTGTGCTGTAGTGATTGAACAGCCTCACAAGATTCCCATGCTGGCTGGATCCTTTGTGTTTGCCAATGTCAAGGCCCCTACTATTGGCCAATTCATTGTGGAAATGATCCACGCTAAAGTCCAGGAACTTATTGATGCTGGCCAAGTCAAGCTTATCAAGAACTATGTCCGGTTTCTGGCTTGTCTTCAGCCAGTCATTGACGGAGACGGCGTTGTCAGTCTGATGACCACCTTACTCGAGAGTGCAATTGAGTTGCAAAAGGGTGATTCAAAGTCTCAGAGAATTGCTGAGGAGTTATATGCTGGCGTTCTTCTTGCGCTGCCTTACTATGTCAAGTCTGGCGAGGATGTAGTTGGTAAGGCAGAGAAGGTGTTGGAGTTGTCTCGAGGTTTCGAGATCAAGGAGGGTCTGAACATCATTAAGCCATTCATCGACGGTCCCTATGAGCAGAGGCGGTTTGTCGAGCTGGTGCGAATCGCTCTGGATAAGGTGGAGGAGTCTAAGTGGTCTTTGGAGAAGCACATCAACATGAACAAAATGCTAGCTGAGATGCCTGAATACGCTACAAACGTGGACAAGAAAAAAGCTCACGTGTTCCCACAGGTCAACGTGTCTACTGAGGCCCTGCTCAAGAGCGAAAAGCTCAGCGACAAGCTGTACTACCAAACCTTCCTTCCTCAGAGCTTTGAAACTGTCCCTGGCCCCGACACCTACGAGGGTGTTCTATTCAGAGACATCTCCAATGACTGTGTCAGCCGAATGGACTTCAACCGAAAGGAAGTGACGCGACAGCTCATTACGCTTGATCTGTTCTTTGACCAGGACGCGTTCGCTAGTCCAGGCACTCCTCTTGATAAGCTAGAACTTATCGAGCCGGGAAGAAGCACGTGGAAGGTTGAAGATGTCGCTGTCGAGGGTGTTTTGGACAACCTTTTCAGACTGCCTGAAACTGACTTTGTCAGCGTCTACTACCATGCCATCCTGATGGAAGCCTGTATCATGGCCCCACAGGCCATTGCTCCTGTTTTCGGTCGAGCTATTCGATACCTTTACGCCAACGTTGAGCAATTCGACGTTGAGGTTCTCCAGCGATTTATCAAATGGTTTGCTCACCACCTGAGTAACTTCGCCTTCCAGTGGCGATGGACCGAGTGGGCCGATGATCTCAAGCACGAGACTCTCCACCCGAAGAAATACTTTATCCAGCAGCTGATTCTGCGAGAAATTGCGCTGAGCTACCCCGCTCGAATCAAGGAGACTGTTGGTGAAGAGTTCCACCCACTTATACCCGTTGTTCCAGAGGAGATCAAGTCCCAGTACGAAGAGGGCCCATACGCGGAGCTGGTTCAGAATTTGACCAGTCACTTCAAGTCTGAGGATGAGGACTTTGAAATTCTCAACGAGCTAAAGGACAAGGTCACCAGCGAGAGTATCGGCGGCCGTGCTGATGAGCTTGAAGGCAAGGTCATCGACATCCTGATCTCGACCGTGCTGACTTTGGGCAACCGATCTCTTTCTCACGCTGAGAACTGGGTCGGCAAGCTCAAGGCTGGCATCCTGAAGGTTGTTGAGAATGAGGAGCACCATGAGCTCGCCATCAAGTCTGTTCTGGGCTATTGGAAGGAGCAGCCAAGCGTCGGCCTAGCTATTCTTAACTTTTTCGTCAACAACGAAATCATCTCCTCTCTGTCTGTGGTGAAATACTTGCTCGCTCACCAGGAGCTGTTCATTTCAACATTCGGCTACGACTGTCTGGTCAAGCACATGAAGGGACAAGCTGTTTTTGTTCTCAAGACTCTTTCTGAGAAGAGTAAGACGGACGACAAATGGCTCGCCTGGTGGTGCACTGGCTACATCAGGGCGCTCGCTCGAATGTTCCGTGATGAACTGGACGAGTCTCTATATGAGGACCCTGTTCTGAAGCCATTCGTTTCCGAAGCCCTGGCTCTTAACAAAGAGTAAACAAACATTACAATACCAAGTTCTGGGTAACCAGACACAAAAGCTCTAAGCACAAAACACAGGAACCCGGTCAATAATATTAAAAAACTAATAAACAGAGTAAAGATTATCTCCACTGTAACATCACCCTAACCCACTCAAACCTCCCACCATCACCAACGCGCGCAGGCAAGTTTTTCAACAATGCTTGCACTATCAGAAGAGACCAAGGAACGAATCTCCAAGATATTCGACATCAGCCGAGTTGCTCTACACTACGGCTGGGTTCCATTGATTGTCTACCTCGGCTGGACTCAGAGTGTTCCAAAGCCAGGTCTTATCAAGTGAGTACTGCGACAGAGGCGCACTGAACGAGCAACTCACAGCTATCAGCATGACGCTTTGATTTGCTAAGTCGTTTCATCATCACATCTGAACACTACTAACAAGGCTCCTGTCACCTCTCCCATCCCCATAAATCGCCAGAACGGCGCAAGCCGCGATACATGTACATATTACGCAGAATTTATGTTTTCACAACACACGGCCAAGTTATTGCACGCGTCAAGTTCCAAATAATCGTAGCAGATTCGCAGGTAAACAGTCCTTAACCAAATCAGCCTCTCAAGTAAGCCGGCTAACGGGGCACGTGATGTTGCGAGCCGTAGTTCCTAAGCCGCTCGAGACTTCATATTGGCCAACCACTTGCATGAATGGAAGAGTCCATAGCCGGCCTGACCGCAGGTGCGGTCACGACGCTGGTTATGCACCCGCTTGATCTGCTCAAGGTGCGTCTCCAGGTTCAATCAGAATGGGGCGCTCGAAGCGTATTAAGCGAGCTCAGATCACAAGTCCAGGGAGCGCCTGGATCTCAGTTGAAGAAGGTCCTCGAGACTGGCTACCGAGGAATCGGCCCTAATTTGCTAGGGAACGCTGTTTCCTGGGCTCTTTACTTTGGCCTGTACCGTGGCCTCATGGATATACTCCCCGGGCAACACCTCGGCAGCGCATTGATCAGTGGTACCGTCACCAGTGCGCTGACTAATCCGATATGGGTTTTAAAGACACGAATGCTGGCAACAGCGAGAAATGATCCAACCGCGTATGCGTCCATGCTCCAGGGCGCCAAAAGCATATGGAAAACCGACGGGATCAAAGGCTTCTGGAGAGGATTCTACCCCAGTTTGTTTGGAGTGTTGCAGGGCTCAGTTCAGTTCGCATTGTACGAGAGGATGAAGAAAGGCAGAAAGAAGCTGTCCACTTTGGAGTACCTATCGCTAAGCGCACAGAGCAAAATCATCTCGTCGGTGATGCTGTACCCGTACCAAGTGGTCCGGTCGCGGATCCAGTTTAAGAGCCAAAAGGCTCTAGTGGTGATGCGAGATGTGTACGCTACAGACGGCTTGGCCGGGTTCTACAGAGGACTGGCGCCAAATCTGGCGAGAGTCGTGCCAGCGACTTGTATCACGTTTGTGGTTTACGAACACGTGAAGAACTACCTGAGGGAGTAGATTGTATAGACATTGTACATAAGGCTTTGGCCACAGGCATGCATCAAAAAAACATTAATATACAACTTTATACAATAACTTAAATCTTGGGTGTTTCCATGTCTAGAGAATCTATTCTCGTTATCAAAAACTGCGCGATGGGCGTCGAAGCGGTGTCTGGCTCTCTAGTCTGGCCGCAGCAAAACGCAATGACTTAGTACCCCATCTGGAACTGCAGGCCATTGGTGCCCTGCTCGCCGGTGTGGAACAGGCTGTGGTGTGCCTGGTTTCCGCCAACACCGCCCATGCCATACAGCACCTGTCCTGATGCGGAAACAACGTCATCCTCAACCTTCTCTTTCTTCTTAGTCTCCTTCTTCTTGGACGAAGTGCCACTCTTTTCACTTCCACTGTCATCCTCTGTGAGCGGTGGATTAATTCGAGTGATCTTAACGTCCTTGCCTCGGCCCTTGATGCCCCGGTTGGAGTTCTTGTACAAGTCCGCAAAGTACTTGAGGGCTTCCACCTCCTCGGGAGTCATCATGCTGTATCCGGTGTTGACGTCAAAGTACTTCAGTCTTGCAGTCAGTGCCAGTACTGTCTCGTTGTGAAACTTGTTCTGGTGAGCCTTGAGGTTGCCCAGCTGAGTAAACGACTTGTTGCAGTTGTCCAGCTTGCAAATGTATGGTCTATGTCCCTCATGAATGAGCTTGTGTGCTCTAAAGTTTCCACGCTGTGCAAACTTCTTGTCACACTTGTCACACTTGTAGGGCTTTTCACCAGTATGAGACCGTTTGTGTGTTCTGAGGTTTCCCCGCTGAGAAAACTTCTTGGTGCAACCAGCAATGTTACAGGCATATGGCCTTTCGCCAGTGTGGGATCTGTTGTGAATCTCGAGATGGGTCTTCTGGCTGAAAGACTTGTTGCATTCCGGAAACTCGCACTCGTATTTGAGCACAACATTGGTACTTCGCTTTCCAACGCCTCCATTGAGCATACCAGGTGCAGGTATCAGCTTGGTGTCATCGTCGACCTTGAAAGGCTCGCTGGTTTCCCCTCGTCTCACCTTTTCAGCGTGGGCATTCTGAGCCTGGATGACAAGCATGAGGTTATCCACAAAGGTGGCACCAACAGGTGCCTTCTTGGACAGGTCAGTGAGCGACGAGGACCTCTTTAGTGTCGGCTGCGCTTGCACAGGTTCTTGCGTCAGCGTAGAAGGATCAAGAGTTGGCTTCTTCACTCCCTCAGAGCTTGTCTTTCGCACCTTCCGCTGCGGCTTGGCCCCCGTAGCAACTCGCTTTCCATTCACCAAGTCTGTCTCCGGCTCGGCCTCGACAGCAGCAGAGACCGACATGAGATTAGCAACCTGCGATGGTCGGGCGGTCTCCTGGTCAACCTCATGGTGATCTCGCTTGAGCGAGCTCAGAGAGGTGTGGGCGGGTTGCAGATGCTGGTACTGCTGGTAGTACTGCGTCTGTGCCTGCTGCGCCTGAGCTTGCTGCTGTGCGAGGTGGTGGCTCGCATGAGTAGCTTGCGTTTGATGTGTCTGATGCGCTTGCTGGTGTGTCTGTTGCTGGGCCTGCTGGTGTGCCTGTTGCTGGGCCTGCTGATGTGCGTGGCTTTGAGCATGCTGCTGAGTCTGGTGAGCATGACTCTGCGCATGCTGTTGGGTATGTGATTGCGTGTGAGATTGGTGGGCGTGGCTCTGCGCCTGCTGGTGGCTCGTCTGGTGGGCCTGTTGCTGAGCTTGTTGATGAGCAGTTTGAGAGTGTGCCTGCACTTGGCTTTGAGAGTGAGACTGGGCCTGCTGCTGTGCCTGAGACTGAGTCTGAGTCTGGCTAGACGACTTGTGAGGTAATGGCAGCTGCGAATAAGAACCACTATTGTAGTATTGTTGCTGCGTCACATAGCCGTGGTTGGAATTCTGAAGCGCGCTCATGTTCACACCCGTGGTGGAAGACTGCAGTGAGTCCAGGTAGTTGGCACTGCTCAGACTCATGCTGGTATTGTACTTGCTTGCCGCAGTCTGGCTCTGGTGCTGCTGGTGTTGCTGGTGTTGCTGGTAAACCTGGCTAGACATCTGGCCTCTCAGTGCATCGTAATTGGCATATTCGTTGAACATGAGCGACTGGGGATAAGCTCGGCTATACTGGCTCATTTGACTTTGAGTCTGGCTAGACTGGCCGTGAGTTTGACTGTGCGCTTGGCTGTGTGCCTGACTGTGTGCCTGACTGTGTGCCTGACTGTGTGCTTGGCTCGCTTGGTGGCTCGCCTGACTGTGAGTCTGATGCTGAGCATGTTGACTGGCCTGATGTTGGCTCGACTGATGTTGACTGTGTTGACTATGCTGAGAGTGCTGGCTAGACTGGTGCTGACTGTGTTGACTGTGTTGACTGTGTTGACTGTGCTGACTTTGCTGCGCATGTGCCTGTGCTTGAGCTTGAGCTTGAGCTTGAGCCTGTGCCTGCGCCTGTGCCTGGGCTTGTGCCTGGGCTTGTGCCAACTGCTGCTGTTGGCTCTGGGTAAGTTGGCCATGGCTCAACTGACTCTGCTGAGCGTGCAATTGCTGCTGTTGCAAATACACAGGGTTGTATTGGTACTGCGCCGCCGCTTGTGCTGCGGCTTGGGATTGGTCAGAATACCCGGGATAGTGCGGGTACCCTCGACCATAGTACCCTCTGTATTGGTTTTGAGCCGCCTGCTGAGCCGCCTGGTGGTGTGCCGCCGACTGCTGCTGGGTCGAACTTTGACCGCTACTGGAATACATCTAAGTTAGCTCGATTCAATGGTTCTTCGACGCGTCTCCTTTCTCCAGTTGCAACGTGTCATGGTGTCACCTCCATGTCGTGTCGCGTCGCCTCAGCATCGTCAAAGTTTCGCGTATAATCACGTCTCGTCGCGTCAGCTCATTTCGCTTTCATTTCGCGTAGCTCACGTACAGTAACTGAAGGTTTATTTTTCTGCGGTCTTGGTTCGTGAAATGAATAAAAAACAAAAAGAATAATCAAACCCAAAAGCAATCAAAGAGAAAAGCATTGGGAGTTACCCGGTGTGCGCGTCCCCCGCTTATCTTGCTTACCCGGCCGTTCTCAGATTTACCACTTACCCTGCTCCTCCCCCCTATCTGTGGTGGTAGGTGGCGTCGATACCTTGGCCGCGACCACTTGCTCTCTCTGGCAGTGTGCTGAGACTGTGTGCTCTCTGTATAATCTCAGATGCTAATTTCCCTAGCGAGATTTAGCGCCTGGTGATTGATTATACCAGAGAAAAAACAATATAAAAGAAAGCGTCCAAGGAGAAAAGCAAAGCAAAAAAGAAAGAAGGAGAAAGCGAGTTACCCGGTGCAATCACGCCAAAACGCGACGAAATTGCGACCGGGTAATGATTAAATTTGGTGTGTGCTGGTTGCCCACCGCGTACATGGTTGGGAGTTTACACAACAAAAAAGTTTTCCAACCTAAAAAAAGCATGACAAAAACAATTTTACAGAGACAGTACCTTATGTATGTTACACGTTAGAGAAGCCTGCCCTGCATACGATTCGCGTAGCACATCTATTTCAGTGTTTTCCGCTACAGTCTATAATATTGTCAGGTTTGTCCTTCACATACAGGCGCTGTATGAAGCAAAGACAAGAGCAATTGTACTTTCATATTCAAATTAACCGTGCACTCGCCCTCAATGTTAATAGAAAGGCAATTATCGAATATATAAGTAATGTTGCTTTTGACTGCTCATCACCTCTTCGATGACCCGATGAGCGATGACTCGATGATGAGCGCTGTTTACCTTGTCTCTCGGAAAGCTACCGCCGGTAATCCGGATCAAATATGTCAAAGCAAGTTTTACATCTAACGGTCTTGAGTCGGCTGCAACGGGAACCTAATCTGCGAGCAATAAGCAAGTTATGCGTCACGTGAGAGTTCTGATCCTACGAGATTTAGTTCAGTTAAACAATCTTCTACTACACAGAATCCTATGTAGAACAATAATACATATAAACACAACGCGTCCATTAGTCGGGAAAACGGTTAGGTCGGCATTCAGCAATAAATCAAAAGTCGATTCGGCAGCCACGTGCGTCCGGGATGTCAGTTATCGACCAACCGGGAAGTACCGCCAGATCCTAGCTCTGCAATCGCCCGAGCCCGTAGCGAACAAGTCGCCAGCAGGACTTGGCGCCACCGAGATGACGGAGTTCTTGTGTCCCTGCAGCATGAGCTGCACCTGCGCGGTCCGTGGATCCCAGAACTGCACGCCACGGTCCTTGGAACCCGACAGGATCCACTGGGCGTCTGGCGTAGAGGCGACCGACAGAACAAAGTCCTTGTGTCCAACAAATGTCTTGACGCACAGACCGCCCTTGTGCCCACCAGCCTGCGACTGCAGCTCCCACAGCTTGATGGTTTTATCCAGCGAACCGGAAACCAGCTTCTTTCCGTCTGGAGTAAATCCCACAGAGTAGACGGAGTCCTTGTGTCCGTCTGGGACCTCGAGCCTCTCCACTAGGAAACCAGTGCTGGTCTCCCACACTCGCACAGTCTTGTCGAGCGAGCCGGCGGCAACGTGTCGTCCGTCTGGAGAAATAGCAACGGTGGTGACACCGTCCTCGATACTGAGAGTCAGAATACACTGGCCAGACTCCATATCCCACATTCGCACAGTCCTGTCACCGGAACCGGAGGCAATGTGTCGGCCGGTTCGCGAGAAGTCCAGTGAGTAGATGTCCTGCTCGTGGCCGGAAAACAGCCATCGGATCGTTCGCTGCTTGATGTCCCACACTCGGATCTGTCTGTCCTCAGCACCGGTGGCTAGGTACTTTCCGTCCGGCGAGAAACACACTGATCGGATGTACAGGTCTCCCTCTCTCTCGATCGAGTCGTCCTGCAGCTTACACACAAGCTGGCCAGTTCGCACGTCGAAAATCTGGGCGCTCTTGTTGCAGCCAGTCGCAATGAAGTTGCCGTCAGCCGAGAATCGCACACAGCAAACCACGCTCTGGTGCTCCAGGTTCTGGACAAGCTCCACGTCCAGAACACGCGGGGCCTTCTCGTTGTAGAGCACGAACCAGTCGTCCTTGACTTTCTTCAACTCATTAGGAACCTTCTCGATGTCCAGGTCGCCCAAGTTGTTGCCCAACTGCGCGCCATTTCCCTTAGCTTGGGCCTGTGGCTGGGCCTGAGCCTGAGCAGGTGGTTGAGGCTGGGCCTGAGAAATTGGAGGCTGGGCCTGAGCCTGAGGGATGGGTGCCTGGGAAATTGGGACCTGCGCCTGCGGAACCTGGGGAACCAGGGGTCCGGGGTTAGCGGGGTTTGGGTTTGGCGCTAGGGCAGCTGGCTTTTTGGTCTCCGGAGAAACTGGGCCCCGGATAGTGTGTGGATAATTGTATCCGCCGTATTGGCCTGGAGCGTTTGGCTGGGGCTGAATAGGGCCCTGTGGGAGCGGTGCCTGGCCGCTCATGATGCCACCAAAGGCATTGCTGGAATGGCCAATAGAGGGGGCCACTGGCGGCTGACCAGGCTGTGGCTGTGGCTGCTGGACGGGCTGGCCTCGCGACCGCTGTTCTAGCTGATGCTTCAGCTGTTTTATCTCCTCTTCGTAACCATCTTTCATTTTTCGGTGGGCAGTTTCCAGCTCAAAAATCATTTGTCGAACCTGCTGCATCTCAGCAGTCTGTTGATTGAACTTGTGGTCGAACTCATCCTTGTGGATCCTGTACACGGACGCCTCGTTCGTCATGTTGTCAAACTCCTGGCGAATGGCATCCAACAGCTCCGAGAGCCGGTTATGCGGTGTCATTCTTTGGTAGCTCATCTTTTCGTATTCTTGTGTGTTCGTTCTTGTTGCTATTGTAGCAGTGTGTTGTCTCTACACTGCGTGCTATCGTCGCGGTGGGGTCGAACGTCCTGTATCGTGTCTAATTGTCGCGTCCTACCTCGCGTGTGCTCGCGTCCTACCTCGCGCGTCGCGTCCTCTTCGCGTATCGTGTGGTGTCCTGTCGAGTCGTGTATTGTCGTGTTGGCGCTGTCGTGTCGTGGCTGGTGATGTGTATTACGTGAAAAACTTGAAACGGAGCGTGCGTTGGGATAAAAGGAAAAGCAAACTGAAAAGGGCCCAATCGAAAAAACGCAACACAAAATAAGGCGCTGTTACCCGGCTCAAGTTAATCCGGGGCACCGCGCGCCTCACCCTAATTTGCCCCAGCCTAGCTAACATTCAACATTCTAAACAACTCTTGTAAGCGCTCTTAATCAGATCTTACACAAGCCAATCGCGACATCACGTGTTAGATCACGTGTCATATTATATACACTATCCCTCTATCAAACTATCACATACCACTCGGACCAAGCTGACCTTGTATGATCTAGTGATAAAGGGTTCAGGCGGTCCGATATCAGCAGAGTCAGTTCTATTCATACTAACCTATTGACTTTTCTAATTTCTTATCTTAACTTCCACTTATTCCTAAAGCCGAAATGAATTCACGTGACCCGTCAATGTACTCGACCGTAGCCAATCCATTTAAGCTACATGTTATGTTAGTAATCTCCGTATGCTGCTCGATCTAGACCGCTGCACTGCCTGCGCCTGATAAACGCAGTCGGTGTCTGTATGCAGCGGGTAACTCTGAGCACGGCTATCAATATGGGACCACTCGAAACACATCAAGCTCGAACAGAAGCCAGTTAACTCACCAAATGTCTCCAATTGACTAAAACACAACAGTTCCACAGCAATTGACCCTAATGGCGGGAGTCCACGCCGCACGCCGCAGGCAGATGGCTGTCTCATAATTTTTTTGCTGCCAGGTGCGCGATATAATATTTGCGCGCCACCTGCCGACAGGTGACCAGTTGCAGCCGTACGGAGAATTGATGCGGGTAGGGTGGAAGTGACGTGATTGGACGTCAGGGGTTCTGAAGTGGTGAATTTTCGTTTCGTGAAACTTTTCAGGGGCAAGATATGTCGAGGGTGGTGATCTATAAATAGATTGCAGATCGATTGGCATCTGGCTAAATCTCAGATCCTCAGATCCAGCAGTTGGCTCGACGACGTCATACCGAGGTTCTCGAACCAACAACGCGGAAGTAACAAGTTCCCATGCACGACAAGTACGCTCGGTGTCCTCATACGACAAATCGAGTACATTCTCGATTTAAGCTTGTGAAATCGGCGCTTCGGTAAGATCGTCCCGGTAACAAACTTCTTTCTGAGTGCTGCGTCAAAAATCTGGGCTGTCGAGAATTCGGCCAGGGTGCTCGATCATGGCAGAATAGATGTGGAGTGTACACTCTCACGAGTCGCAGGGTTGCTTCTTATCATTGATCCGATGCGAGGAAAATGAAGCCTCTAAAGAGACTGGAATTGCCGCGTGTTTGCATGTCGCATTAATGAGCGCAGTTCAAATTAAAGGGCTGATACATCGATCTCAAACCACGATTAACTTAGCAAATGAAAGACGTCGGCGGGGGTGACAAATTTGCTCACCGGTAGCCTGCACAGAGGCTTAATAAGACTAACGAACGTATAACAACTTACATACGGCTTTCCGTTCAGCGCGTTTTCCGCCCTTCATAGCGGACCGCTTTGCAGATAATGTCTCACAAGCCGCGTCTTCCCCAAGACCGCGCCGAACGGAAGCTATGCGAGTAGCTTACTTCCGATACCGGCTGAAGCGTAGTACGCGTGACCAAATGCTAAGACCGAAATCTCCCGAGTGCCCGTCGGTCAGGCGGCAAGGCGGTCATACAAGTCGCGGAAATGCATAAAACATTTAAAACATTCGATATTACGACATATACATTTACGTAGGAGGCTAGTGCAAGCGAACACCTTCCTCGCCAGCTTTTCATCACGATAGTCAGCTGCCCTCAACATGGGCACACTCATTTTTCATCTCACGCATGCATGTTATGTTAACATATGTTCCGTACGTCGCTTCGGGAAAATATATTCTGCCGCGTTTTTAGTGGGCGAACCTCGGCAATTTGAAATGAGATGGGATCTGAGACACCTCATCTGAGACTATTTTTATCTGACTTCGGCATATTATGGTAGTCTCGCCGAACGATAGCTCACCTCCTATGTCGACGATCATTACTGGACTCGGCATCATCAAACACGTACGCACGGCATAACTCGATTATTCAACGGTTGATCAGCCGTTCCCATATCACTGGAAGCGCGTGTATTGTATGCATGGCAATTCAACCTGACTGCGACTATGCTCATATAACTCGTTAGCTATGTACAAGACTAAACCCTCCTTATATCGAAACCACACGCGAATGCTGAACAATGCTGAAAAAACAATAACAAAACAAACAGACGCCGCATTTGGAATGAGGCGGTGGGCTGCTCAAATGCCGGAAAACCATCGCATCCCACCCTAGCCGCGGAGGGCTTCCTGCTCGGCACTGGATTACCGTGGAAAAGAAAGTTGTATTGGATATGACGTCGACATCAATGCTGGCACAACCGCTGGTACAATACTCAGCGATACAATCGGCACATGTCGCCTTGGGTTGACTACCACTGATATTGTAAATACTGGTGCTGAACTGCCATCACACTTGGCAGGGGTGCTGGAACTGGTCGCTGAATCCGCATATTTTCAGGCAACTTCCTAGGGTCCGCAGTATGCATGTCGTACCCCATTTGCGGATACATCTGATAGTATCCCTGTGATTGAGCCAGAGCCGGAAGAGAAGGCGAGTGGGGTCTCAGGCTCTCCTCCTTTGGCGTCATATCCTGAGGCGATTGAGCCGCTGGTGGGGTGTGAGGGTTCAGGATCGTTTGCGACTGCTGAATAGGCTGTAGAGTAGCGGAGTGAGCTGACTGTTGCGAGAGTGGCTGTGACAATTGGCCAGGTGGAAGCTGTCCTTGAACAGGCGGCATTTGAGGAAGCTGCAATGGGCCCTGGTCGTAGGGCAGAGGATGATAGTAGTCGTATGACGCCGGGGCAGCCGGGGCGATTGCCAGTTGCTGAACAGCTGGCAATGGGGCGTATCTGTAGCTGTTGGCGAAGTTATTGTGCTGAAACTGATCGAAAATCTCAGATTCATAAGGGGGGACTTCGTGGTGGTCTGGCATGTAAGGGTATCGTGATGGAGCAGGATATCGAGGCACAACAATGGAGTGGTAGGCACTTTCCTCCTGTCCGTCCAGCGGGAACCTGAAGGTGTTGTTCTGAATCAGTTCGTCACTGATAGCGATGTCCTTGAGTCTGGGATCCATCGATGGGCTCACAAACTTGCCCTCTTGGATATCCTTCGGTCTGTAGTATGAAATGAGGTGGTGTGGGCTGCCATTGACCGTGATTGACAATGTCTTCTTGATGAGTCCGTCCTCTTTGAAACCATAGGAGTCCACCAGGGATCCGTATAGAGCTCGGTCGGCAGCGTTCTTCTCTGAGTCCGATCGTTCCTCCTCTTCTGGGGACCGCAGCGAGTAGGGGTAGGTGGTCGGCGAGGATGGCTTTCTTCGTCGAGTGGTCTTCTTCTTTTCGCCTGGCGTGAACGGCTTTCGTAGCTGTCGGTAAACCAAGAAGTTACCCAGGATCCGAGATGGCGACCATGCGATTCCGTCCGTCCATCGCTTGATTCCGGAGACCTGCTCGTCAAAGATGAAAACAGCACCAGACTGAATGAGATCTAGTCGCTCACGGTCATGGGGTCGCCGAGCCACCGGCGTCAGAATACCGCTCGCAACAGCTTGAAACAAGAGCAGAGCATCGTGAGTTGACTGGACATAGCCCGTGAAGGTCGGCTGAATCTTGCTCATGGTAACCTTGAGCTAAAGGGGCTGCGATCAATTTGGTGTGATGGGCAGGCGGTGAATATATATGGTTTGCTGTAATTAGCAGCGCAACAATCGCAAGGCAACACCGTTACACTTGCAATTTCCGAGGGTAAAACTCGAGATCAACTGGCCAATCGAGAGTTGGATGGTTCAACTGCTGAATGAAGAGAGCAGAATCGTGAAACTTGCTCGAATGATGGGCCTCAAGAAGCACCACGCGGTTGTGATCAGTCCGATGGTGACCAGAATAGATCAAGGGAAAGAAGATCCGTTGAGCTCGAGATTCAATCTAATCTCAAGCTTCGCTAATTTCAATATCCAAGCGCTGGCTCAACGCTCAGGTAAAGTTTATCTGATGACGCTTAAAGCTAAAATGTTAAGCGCCGGTAGGCGTTAATACCAGATAAGAGTAAGCGGTTGGGCTGAATGGCAGGAACCTGATATCGTTTCGATGGCACTTTGTCGCTAAGCGCCGAGTGTCGTATCCGATATATGAAATGAAGCTGGTACCAATTATTTCTGGCGCTAGATCCAGCGCCGTCCGGATCTATATATCCAAACGATATCGCTATCTGTTGTATTTCTTTTGGTATTTTTCTTTTCGAAAAAGAATTGGTTTTTCAAAGGGTCTTCAGTGTATTCAGAGTCTGAGACAATGAGCATGCGCGTCCAATAATGTTATTTATGGATACCTTACATCATACCCTAACCCTATCCCATCGCCGATACATTGTAGTCTAAATCGCTCCAACGAGACAAAATCACACGATACAGATTAGATCTACGCCGTCTGCGCATCCCTGCAAGCCTAACTCTACCTGCATAAAAATAGCCAGCTGATCTGCGGCCACCTTGGCGGTTAGCCTTCCTGTTTCCGGCCGCCTCCATATCGCCTTGACCGCTGCTTACCAATTCTTCTTGGGCGGCATAACATCATTGGGGTCACATGATGGTCACGTGGCGGCGATGCGACTTGCCTTTTCTGTCAGAGAAGGCGGCCCGAGAAAGAGGCGGTGAACAAAATTTGTTGGTTCAGTTCGCGATCGAGGAGAAAAGCGGAGTTAGCACCTCCAGGACGCGGCGGCGGACTTAGATCAGGCCGCCGCGGCTTCTCCGCCGCGCTGTCACCGAGCATTGTAATGAGATGGAGTTAACGGTGATCGGCATTTGACATGATCGGCAACTTACGTCAAATGCCGGACCAATCAGTGTTTGAGATTTTTGTGTTGCTCCGAGCCGACAATGTCTAGGGAACGGCTGATATACGGTGGACGCATTTCCATATAGGGTAAGCTATTGCATTACCTAGGGTGCATGGGAAGGCTGTTAGTATAGGTTAGCGTGGGGCGCTATGACGTAGATGAGGGGTGGCTAAGGGCTGTGTTGAAAGGTTTTACAGAGACAAAAGACAGACAGTCTCGTAGCATGTATTCATAAGTATTATAGGATTGTGGGGTGTTTTAAGTGGGGCAGGGCTGCCCTGTGGTGGAAGGTCATAGAGAGAAGTGATATCATGAATCGCATGTTCTTTCTAGAAAGGATTTTCACCACCACGCTGTTGCCTGATGGATTTTATACCTCTCAGAAGCTGGATAGTAAACATGCAAGTTGAACATACTCGCGCCGCTCGCGTCTGCGCTCGCATGATTACTTGCTCGGAGATTAATCGTTCTTCTCGTTAACAGCATGGTATTGCCTCTGTCTCACCGAGGCCATCAAGGTTCTTCGCTTAGTGTATCCCAACACGGCTAAAAAGAAAACCACACCGCCTGTAATTTCCCAATGCTTCTTTAGCCACTGCTGTCCCTGAATTACAGCTCCCCGCACGCTATTGTGCATGGGCTTGGGCTCAAGTCTGTTAGCGACAACGGCCTCGATAACGTCCAGTAGTTTTGTTCGCGACGCGTCAATGAAATTTCCATCCTTCTCGTCCCAGTATCGACCTCCACGCTCCTCGTTAATGATGATCCAGGGTTCGTTGTGCGCGAGAGAGTCATGGCCGTACCGCGACTTGATCCACCGCTCCCAAAATATGCCGTCGATCCATGCAAATCCCACTTTCGGCTTCTGACTCGGCTCGACCCGAATCTGTTCCGCCCGTTCTTTTCCGCGCTCATCGCCCTTATCTTTAGCTTCGTCAACCTTAAGTTGCTTTTTCGCTCGCAGGGCTTTGATTTCGTCGGCCGTTTCCTTGGCAACCACATCCGCATACGTCAGCGCTGTGGCCTTCATTTCCCGGATGGCTCGTGCATGGCCCTCTTTATCCCGCGGATCCATAACGCCCAAAACCACGTATTGTGCTCGGTCCAGCACCTCTTGCGCGCTGCCAGGAGTCAGTTGTGGAACCAGCGACAGCCAAGTCTGCTTCACCCAATCAGACATACGGTTCACATCCCGAATATCCTTTGGCGCTGGCGAGTCGTACTTGAAGCTCTTCTTCTTGTCCATCACTGCATACAGCGAGGGGAAGGCCTTCACGCCAAGCTTCTCAATCAGCTTGGCGTCAGAGGTCTTATAAATGACAGCCTTGCCCACAGAGTTGATGGCCATGTTTTCAAGAGCCTCATAGTCCTCGGCGACCACAGTTTCGTCGTAAAAGTACAGCAAGGTCAGCACAGTGTTGTCACCGCCCGCAGGGGTCATAGCAGACACCTCCTTCTTGGCCAGAACCTCGTCCAGGCCATCGGCATCGATAGTCTTCAAGTTCTGGGCCTCAACCAGGGAGTTGACGTGCGTAATCAGGTCTCCGTATCCTCGCAGTCCGTTGTACTCGGTTCGAGTCTTGCCGCTGATGTAGAACAAACTGGGGTAAGCATTGATGTTGGCGTCCTTGCAGAGCTCAACCTCGACGTCACAGTTGACCTCGCCGATTCGGAACGTGTTCTTCATAGAGCCAGCCATCTGAGACCAGGCCGGAGCCATCATCAGGCAGTGGGGGCATCGTGGAGAATAGAACTTGATAAACCAGGGATCCTTAGTAGCGACAACCTTTCGAGTAAAAGCAGTATTGTCAAGGTTTTCAGAAATTCCAGAGGGGTTAGGTTTCTCCAAGTCAACGGTCTTGGTCTGCTTGGGCTGCTCAGGGTACTTGGTGTTGACAATCTCGCTAGGTCCTGGGTATTGAACAAAGCCGTTGGCCTTCGTGGCACCGGCAGCGACAGTAGACGTGGCTGGAGCAGAAGTGGCCTCCACAGAGGAAGTGGCCTCGACGGAAGAAGCGCTTGAGGTGGTCTTGGCCCAGAGCTGATAAATCGACTTTGTTTCGACTTCACCATCGTCCTTCAGATCCTCAATAGCCTCCTTGACGAACTTGCTCAGGTCGTCCACTGTTCGGTCGTTACTAGTGTAAAGCAGCTTTGGGGTTCCATTGTGGTACAGTTTCAGGTATGGGTAGGCCATAACTCGCTCATCAAAACACAGATCGCCCTCCGTAACACAGTTGACGTTAGCAAAGTGAAAGTTGTCCGCAGAAACCTCATCGCCAATCCTGGTGTAGAGCTCGTCCCATGTTGGCGCGAATTCCAAACAGTGAGGGCAGTATGGAGAGTAAAACTTAACCCACCAGGTTCCGCCGCTCTGGATACTCTGTGTAAAGTTGTTCTTGTCCAGGTGGTCTGGCTTTTTGAAGTCAGTGGATGCTGGCGTTGGTATACCAAATGCTAGACCGACAAGGGTGAGAAGAGTATTTAACTTCATTTCCACGGTTAGTTATTGTAAATTCCGTTTGGTGTGGTCCTCAAAGCCCAGATGCTAGACCTGTGGTGCAAACTGGCTTGAACAGATTTCTGCGCCCACCCTTAACAAAGAGTGAATCGTGACGTGGCCAGAACCGCCACACAAATGCTAAACCTTTGACTAAGCGCTGGATACCCGCTGACAAACCAGGTACAAGCTCAGTTTCTTCCCTAGAGATCCTTCTGACTAAAGAAGTGTCTGTCGAGCAATTTGTAAAGGATGAATGAGGTGGAGCGCGCGGTACGATGTGGTACGGCCAAGCCCGCGACGGCGGTTGAAACACGCCCGGTAGAGCTTTTAGCGGTTTTAGTAATAGGTACATTCCGCGGGCGACATGAAGTAATTTGATGAACTAATAATGCAACTTTTACGTGTTTACGATTTACCTATTCGCAAGCAGGGCGACCTCGTTGGCAATGTGGTCTAGGAAAGCCTGCTTTGAACTGTGCTCAGGTTCCCACCCAAGGGCTCTTGCCTTGATGGCCCTGGCTCGGCAGTTTCCACCGACGCTCTCTGCAAAGTCGTAAGCGCACTTGTCAAAGATATTCTTGTGTTCATTGAGGGCGTCTTTGGGGTGCTCGTAAGTGGTGAACCCACTCTCGATCAACCCTTTCTGAATAGCAGCGGTGGCCTCCTTGTAGGCGAACTCACCCGCTTCACAGAAGTAGAACCCGCTGTGCTTGCCGTGATCTTCGAGCTTGGATAACAGCAGGATGTAGAATCGCACAAGGTCGATGATGTTGATTTGGTTCCAAATGTTGAGTCCATGGCCAACGTGATAGGCCTGCCGTTCGCCAATAGCGACTTTGATCAGATCAGGAATCTGAATGCTATGCAAGTTGTCTGGTCCTCGACCAAGACCCCAGATAGTAGGCGGGGCGATGAGGCCGATCTCCACCTGTCCCTTGCGTGACTCCAGAAAGTTGAGGTACTCGAGATCAACATCTCGGTGAAACGCTGTAGGTGGAAAGTTAATGTCTTCTTCATTGTCGTCGTAGTAGATTCTGGCCTTGTCGTGCAGTCCTTTTGCGTCGTCAAACAACAGGGCTGTTCCAGATGTGTGAAGGACAACGGGGTGCTTTCCGTTCTTGACACTAAGCTCTAGACCTTCAATGATGAATTTCGTAGCTGGAAGATCATCTGCATCCGCAGCCTCAATGAAGTAGTCTGCCTGGCCTAGTTCGTGGATCAAGGTGTCTTTTGAGGCCAAGTCCCCGAGAACAATGCTGATATTGTCAATTCCTCGCTGCTTGGCCCACGACAGCACTTTCTCCTTCTTTGCATCAGTTCGAACCAACGCCCTGATCTGGAGGTCAACGTTGGCCTGCTTGAAGTGTGTAACTAGAAACGGAAGAAGGGTGCCCCCAAGGTATCCGGTGACTCCTGTAATGAATAGTGTCTTGGTCATGTTGTCAATCAACTTATTGGTGAATAACGGCCTGGAAACCGATCTTTATATACTCTCCCCGAGTATAAATGTCCATCACCTGGGTTAGGGCGCTGAAACAAGCCTTTCGGCGCGATTATCAATTTGAGGAGCGCTGACATTTGTCAGCAACAGAAGTTTGACAAATCACGGCTCCACAACGCATGTATGACTGTGGTTGAATCATTGTGAATAGGGCTCGAGATATCTCTACAGGCCATCACGTGCATCAGACGACATCTGAGATATGTCTCGTGACTACTGACATCGGTGTGCCAGAACTCCACCCGTCATATCAAAGACATCAATACAGGTCTGACGTGTAATGATCGAAACAGTAGGCTGGTCCGTTCCCCTCAGTCGCTGCTTGCCGTCGTAAATTGATATCACCACTGTACTAGGTCGGCATCACCGATGGGTCTCTTGAGTTGTCTCGTGGATGTCTATCAGATATTCAACCCTCATCGTAGTCGGCAAGAGTGTATGACATACTCAGTAGCATCAACGCAACGCTCTTTCACGCGGGCAGACGCGGTAGCCATGAACGTGCTCTTCAAGTCTATTCAGCGCAGGACCGTAACTTCAAGGACAGTTCAGGATCTATTGGGCCAGATACTTCTCACTGTTTGATGAGAACACGAGCCCTTAGGTTTAGCTTTTGAGCAAAGCAATCATGCAGTCCTTGCAGCCGTTGCTGAAAATAGTGGGCGCATCCGCCACGCCAACGAGTCACGGAAGGCCCGGCAAACACGGCGACACTTCAATTGCTTCCTCATATAGCCTTGCACATCATTTCTCTCGACGTGCTTGGACCCTCATCACGGCCATTGCCGCTTCCGGCGAGTACTTCGAGCACAGGCTTAGCAGAAACTGCGTCTCGTTTCACGGGAACGGAATCTTGCATAGAGCGGGATCTTGCATGCCGAGCTAGCCCATCGGGGTTACTATGCCCTGCTAACAATCATCGGAAAACCGGCCGACGTGGTTATAGCTTCCCGGGGCTGAATTGCCTATACTGCAATAACACCCATCCCGAGCTATACTTAACTATACTGCACGCATAGCTATGCAGCCTCGGTTAGCTGCAGATTAGTGCATCGACAGATGAAGCTGAGCTAAACATATACATGTATTTGCATATGACAGCATGCATATGCTATGCCTGGGTGCGTCAGGATTAGCTCAAGTGATTGGACATTGTATTCTGCTTTAGGCGGGCTGCCTCGGCACCCTCATCCGGACGCGAGAGGCACTTTGGCGAATTGTGGAGCCCACAGGCGTCAGGCGAGGCACACCTGGCAGCTAAGGTTATGTGCGTCTGTAGCCGGCCAAGAGCGCCAGGCAGGAAGCCAGGGAGGTGCGGGCAGGCCAAACACCGAGCTCCGTACATTGCCGAGCTCCACCAAATGCCGCTAACTTCACGAATGAATTTGGTTAAGCATAGCCAGCTACGCTTACCTCTTGTCTGGAACTCAGTGATGCGCCAAGTTATATTGGTATCATCACGCTGGCTGTGACTCACAAATTATATTTCCTGCTGGGAAGCGTCGGTGGCGACTTCAACTTCATCGTTGGATTCCCAAGAAGTTTCAATGGCCTTCATAACATTTGTCAAATTCAAGTTTGGTTTGAAGCAATCGTGAATGGTGGATAACCTGCTACTGACGATACCGCGTCGTACAAGCGTCAGAAACCTAGCTGGTGGGTAACCAGATTCATCAGCCGCCGCACTTCCGCAATCAGCTACCTGCGCGAACTTATCGTGGGTATCGCTTATAAATTGCGGCACTTGGAATCCTAGGCTTTGAATAGGCATGCCAAGATGAAGGGAATTAGAATCTCAATTGGTGAGTAACGCGGCTGAGTCGGCGCCTGACTAACACAGACCGGGGTGGAACATTCACTGATGTTTGCGCCCACACGGAGGATGGAAGTGAATTCGTCCTGAAGCTCTTGTCCGTTGATCCAGACAACTACGATGACGCCCCTACGGAAGGAATTAGACGGATCCTGAATCAGATTCTGGGCGACAAATACGCCAAAGGCGAGCCAATTGACTTGGAGGCGGTCGAGTCCATCCGTATGGGAACTACCGTCGCTACCAACGCTTTGCTGGAGAGGAAGGGCGATAGAGTGGCTTTCATTGTCACCAAGGGCTTTCGAGATATTCTGACAATTGGCCAGCAGGCCCGGCCAGCTATCTTTGATTTGACTGTGGCGAAGCTCGGCCATCTTCACGAGAGTGTCTTTGAGGTTGACGAGCGAGTGACTATAGAGGGATTCACCGAAGATGCCAGTAGCGCTATAAAGACAGAGGAGGTAGAGCAGCGTGAGGATTTGATCTACGGAGTCAGTGGTGATGTTATTCGGATCATAAAGAAGCCGGACGTCTCTGAAATCAAGTCAATGCTCCAGCAGATTTGGGATTCGGGAATCAGATCCCTAGCCATTTCGCTTCTTCACTCATACACCTACCCCAACCATGAGAAGCTGATCGCCGACGAGGCCAGGAAACTGGGATTCAAGGACATTTCCGTCTCTTCGGTTATCCAGCCTGCGATCAAGCTTGTTTCTAGAGCAAATTCCGCATCGGCAGACGCATACCTCAGTCCGATTACTACCAGATACATTCAGCAGCTCGGTAAAGGCTTCAAAGGCGGCCTGAACGCGGCTGGTAACAAGTTGCTGTTCATGCAGTCTGACGGTGGTCTCACATCGTGGTCTAACTTCTCTGGCCTCAGAGCTATTCTCTCCGGTCCCGCTGGTGGTGTTGTGGGTTATGCAAAGACCTCCTACGACAGCGTGCCTATCCTTGGCTTTGACATGGGTGGAACCTCAACTGATGTGAGCAGATTCAACGGCGATTACGAACATATTTTTGAGACTACTACAGCTCAAGTGACGATCCAGGCGCCTCAGCTAGACATTAATACTGTCGCAGCCGGTGGTGGTTCAATCCTCTTTTGGAAAAAAGGTTTGTTTGTCGTTGGTCCGGAAAGTGCTAGTGCTCACCCAGGACCAGCGTGCTATCGAAAGGGTGGTCCCTTGACTGTGACCGACGCCAACTTGTTCCTAGGACGAATCCTACCCGAGTACTTTCCCAAGATTTTCGGCCCCAAGGAGAATGAGCCTCTGAATGAGGAGATAGTCAAGACCAAGTTTCTGGAGCTCACGAAGCAGATCAATTCCGATAGAAAGAGCAACTTGACTCCACAGCAAGTGGCCGTGGGTTTCCTGACTGTCGCCAACGAGGCCATGTGTCGGCCTATTAGGTCCCTCACAGAGGGCAAAGGTTACGCTACTCAGTCGCATATTCTTGCCAGTTTCGGAGGAGCAGGCGGCCAGCATGCTTGTGATGTGGCTGCTAACTTGGGTATTGGGCAAGTCATCATTCACCGGTACTCGTCTATTCTATCCGCTTATGGAATGACTTTGGCTGATGTTGTGCAGGAAGTCCAGCGACCGGAAAGCACCGTACTCTCCACTGAAGCTTTGTTCGGTCTGCACAAGCGGCTGGCGGATATCAAGCAGGAGGCTGTTCAAAGTTTGAACGAGCAGGGCTTCAAGGATCAGGACATTGACGTCGAGGAGTATTTGAACTTGAGATATAGAGGCACTGAGACGTTTTTGATGATCAGGAAGCCCGAGAATGCTACGGCCGACAAGTACCGAGAATCTTTTATCGCTCAGCACCGTCAAGAGTTTGGCTTCTCCCTGGAGCGAGAAGTCCTGGTTGGCGATATTCGGGTCCGAGGAATTGGTAGGAGCAAGTTGTCGGGTAAACAGGCACCACACGACGAACACGAAACCTATAAGGCTCAAGGATACAAAGATGCGCCTGCACCCATCAAGCTCAAATCTATATACTTCAACAAGGAGGAGCAGGCAAAGGTTTACAATATTGATAGTCTTCCCGCTGGTGTCAAGGTCGAGGGTCCTGCCATGATTCTTGACAAGACTCAAACCATTGTAGTGGCTCCAAAGTGCGTGGCATACTCGCTCAAGAAGCACATCGTCATTGACGTGCACACTGGGGGTGTCGAGAACTTGAGCAACACTGATATCGATCCCATTCAGCTTTCTGTCTTCGGACACAGGTTTATGAGTATCGCCGAGCAGATGGGTCAGACATTACAAAAGACTGCTATTTCCACCAATATCAAGGAGCGACTGGACTTTTCGTGTGCACTGTTTGCTCCTGATGGCGGCCTGGTTGCTAATGCGCCTCACATTCCTGTTCATCTCGGTTCCATGTCTTCGGCTGTCGCATACCAGCAGAAGAAGTGGGCTGGTCAGCTGAATGACGGAGACGTGCTAGTGGCCAACCATCCCGCTTATGGCGGTTCTCACTTGCCCGACATCACTGTCATTACTCCTGTTTTTGGAAAAGATGGAGACATCATTTTCTGGACAGCGTCGCGAGGTCATCACTCTGACATTGGCGGTATCACTGCCGGATCCATGCCGCCGTTCTCCAAGGAGCTGTGGGAAGAAGGCGCCATGATTGAAGGTTTCAAGGTTGTCAAGAATTTTGAATTTGACGAAGAGGGTCTGATTGATCTGTTGCACATTCAGCCTTCTAAATATCCTGGTTGCAGCGGTTCTCGGTCGCTCAACGATAGCATTTCCGACTTGAAGGCTCAGATCGCTGCGAACAACAAAGGAATATCTCTCATTAAGACGCTGATCAAGGAGTACTCTCTAGAGGTTGTTCAGCTGTACATGGCTGGTATCCAGAAGAATGCTGAGACCAGCGTTCGACAGCTGCTGAGAAGTGTTATTGAACGGGAGAAGGAAAAGACGGGCAAGACGTACTTGGAAGCTCGAGACCAAATTGACGACGGAACGCCTATCTGCCTACGAATTGATATTGAGGAGAATGGAGATGCCGTGTTCGATTTCACAGGTACGGGAAAGCAAATCTACGGAAACCTGAACGCACCGAAGGCTATTACGTCATCAGCGATTCTATATGTGCTCAGGTCTATGATTTCTGACGACATTCCCCTGAACCAAGGCTGTTTGAACCCGATTAAGGTGATTATTCCGGACGGCACGCTTCTTTCACCCAGCCCGGACCGGGCCACTGTCGGCGGAAATGTGGAAACGTCTCAGCGAATCACAGATGTTCTTCTTAAGGCCTTTGAGTACATGGGCGCTTCACAGGGAACATGCAATAACGTAACGTTTGGCACCAAAGCGTTTGGCTACTATGAGACGGTTGCTGGCGGCGCTGGGGCTGGGCCAACCTGGGACGGGCAAAGCGGAGTGCAGGTTCACATGACCAATACGCGTTCGACTGACCCGGAGATCCTGGAAAAGAGGTATCCGTGTGTTCTTCGAGAGTTCTCGCTGAGGAAAGGCTCCGGCGGGCACGGCCTTCATCGCGGCGGTGATGGCGTAGTTCGAGACATTGAATTTGTCGTGCCCGTGCAATTCTCAGTTCTCTCTGAACGTCGGGCCATGGCGCCGTACGGCATGAAGGGTGGTCACGATGGCCTACGGGGTGAAAACGTGTGGGTGAAGGCGGGCCAACACGTGTCGCTTGGAGGTAAAAACACTGTGATGCTGGCTGCCGGCGATAGGGTTATTATCAGAACGCCAGGTGGAGGTGGTTTCGGTACTCCGAGGGAGTCTCCATAGTTATGTAGGTATTTGTGGCATTAAGTGAGGCATCTCCAGAATCATCGCGTGTGGATGAACCTATTTAGTCTAGATCGGCTACCTAATCAGTACAGTGTGCTTCCCGTTCCGGCCGGCCCATCGCCTAGAACAGCTTCGCTGCACTCAATCGGAACACAGAACGGCAATAGGAGTGCATCCATACGTAATCAATCAAACTTTACGTTGACAACTGTGCGGCCCTGTAGTAAAACCCAAAAACTGCCGTATTTGGCAGTCCGGGTAACTATGGACGTATTTCCATGTCACGTGGGCGATCGATAGAAGAACTGCTGAAAGGGGATGGAAACCCGAAAGGGATAGAGGTGCACAAATTTGGGGGATCTGCCAGAGGGGCTGGACACACGGCAGCGAGGTTGCTAGTAGCTAGTGCAGAGATGTATTGATCTTCGAAGCAGGGTTAGTTAGACAGTATCACCGCTAGGAGATGGTTCTTGAATAAACTGGTAATTCTTATTGATCAATGCCTGAGGGATTTCTCAGAACGGACTCCACGGCAGTGCATTGTGAAAAACGCAGCACACCAAAAAGGATAGTGAAAGCCGATGGACATGCAGTGAGAATGGACCAGTGGGCCAAACGTTGAAATAATATGTGGGGATTAGTGCGTCAAGAGACAGCCAAAGCGCGAGGAGCTGAGTCGCATGGGGTGGAACTGGCTCAGACAGGGCTAGACCGTAGCCAAGATGAGGCGTGAGGACAAAAAAGGATGGACATTGTGTGAGATGGCGCGGAGTCAGCGAGGAGTGTCAGATCTAAGCAGCTGAACCTGTTAGTCATGAGCAGTGCTAGTCTTCCCAGTTTTGGATACTGATCGATTACGACGTTTGTGGGCCGCAGGTGGTACGGAATCTGTCGAAGCTGGGTGATCAGCCATCACCTGTATAGAAACACATGCAACTTGAAGCTCACACATGTGTCAGAACTGTCACCAAGTCTCCTTGCGGACCGAGCACCCGACAGTCATCCGGTCTCAGAAAGAATACTCCCAGCGCGGCGCGCTTGCAACAACATATTATTTCCCCTCGCAGGATGATCATTTCCTAACAACCGTTGATTGGGTCCACCTGTCACGCATAAGGGGGAAAATATTGAGAGCAACGTTGGACCCTCTTAACGGTCGTCTGCTGACAACCAACATGACGTAACTGAGCACGGACCGTTAACTTTGGTCACGTGGTGCAACAAAAAGCAAGAGGCGAGGCTGAGGTCTAGGCCGGGAACGTGTTTTTCGGGAGTGTCCAAGACAAGGCGCGGTGAGCGCGTTCGGGGTTTGGTTTGGATTGTCAGGTGAGTAAAACGTACATAGACAATACATAGTCAGGGTGACATTGTACGCGGCAAAGAGTTAATAAAGGCCGAAAGGTAATATAAGCGTAAAGGCATGCCCAGACGTTTGATGACCAGACGCCGAGAATAGTTCCTGGCGATTGCCGAAATCTCAGTCATAGGTTCCTGGCGACGAGCTATTAGTCGTTTAGCTATGCTTGAACGTTGAGCTGAGACGCCGAGTGGCGCCGGTGGACCCGCTTCCGTATGGAGATTATGGTTGTGATGCAAGTTTGCGTTTTCATGTGAAGACGTAATGTCAGACCTGCAGAGGAAGCGAGCTCGGAGATGGAGATGGATTTTTTGAATAACCGTGGGATGGTTCACATTATAAGGTGTAAGATGACTAACCGTTTAATGGAAAAGGTCCCTAGCTACACTTCGTTCCAGAAAAACCCAACACTCGCACTGCTCACTCAGCCCCCACCGTATATGTAACCCCCATACCGATACGCCAACAGAGCAATCTGCACTTCATAGTCTGATCAGCAGCTTTATCGTCCCAGCGACAGATAGACCCACAACGTTAAGGGTTAGCCAGTCATCGTCTATCAGTGGTCCCCACGGAACCATCGTCATCAGACTAAAATTTTAGCGCGCCACCGGCTGAACTGCCACCGGTATTTGAATTAGTCCCGCTGCGGCACGCGCTTACATTACAGCTCGTATTACTGGGCAGGTATAAATAGTGTCAGCGCGCGGGAGCCCACGTTAACGTACACTCAGGCATAACCCTGAGGCATAGAAGAATCCCTGGCGCTGTCGACGTAACTGATCTTCAGACATGAAACGACAAGCGCTGATCAGTGAACTTTGTCTGAACACAAGTTCTAATTGTTGGGTAAGCCAGCCCCTGTTTTTGTACAGCGTACGACCATCTTTCCTCAATTTCTCCCGTCCGGCTGTCGCGGAACCCGGCTATAGGAGTGACTGGGGTGGGAATAGCCCGGACATGTGCTCGTATGCTATGACGTAGCCGGGTGAGTCGGTTATCCTTACAGCAAGATTCGAGGCTCAACCACAGAGCAGGGATAGACTAAAATGAATCTAGTATTCTGCTCTCGTTGCCCACCGGCCTTATCTTCATCGTACCACAGGACCGGAAAGTATGCACGATAAGCCTCGATCGCGCATGAGATGCCTCCACCGAGCCCAATTCAGTCAGTCGCCATTTCAGTCCGCACACATATAATTGCGTCCTAGTCCGGCGTGCCTGGAAGCCCGTTGGAAAAGCGTGGCGAATAAGGTTTGATGTGAGACACATCTCGCAGATCTCAGAGATAAGGTTTTGGAGATCTCAGATCTCATCGCGGTTACCGCGTTAACGTGTTGGCGAGGTAATAAAACACCATCATAGCTTATCAGCATATTAGAGGAATGTGTGGGAATGGAGAATGTGGAGAGAATGCATGTGGTAGCGCCGTACCAGGGCCTCCACTGAAGTTGCATGTGTTTACTTTATACGTTACCCCTCGCCAGCCTAGCCCGTAATTACCATAAGGGTAGGCTGAGATATACTCGGTCTGTTGCCCGCCGGAGCACTGTCCGTTGACGCATTAGATGTGGTTCCTAATTAATTCTAATTAGTGTTATATTTATGCGACCAGGATCATGATATGTAATGTGTAGTGAGTGAGTCGCCCAGACTGCCGAAGGTGCTACAAATCTACATCTATGAACAGGGATGACTGCGGTAAAACCGTTTCGCAGGGATACTGGCTATATTGGCGCGCAAGCGAACCCCAGCAGGCTGTGATCCATGTTGTGCGCGTCTGCAGCCAGACGTATAACTACGCACAAGGCATCTATAGCACAATTCAGCCACACCATACAACCATACAGGGATCTTTGTCGCAGCAGTATAGCAGCTGGTGGCGGCGCATGTAAGGGAATAATACAAACAAGCCGGAGTAAACACAGCTTGTTCTCCGGCAACACGGCTTTAGTCTGTTGCGGAGTCACATCAGTTGAGCGTTCTAGCCCATATTGTTGCCCACTATCTCAGCATATAGAGAGTCTCGAGTCTCGAACCTAATTCGGAATGCTGTCGCGGTCAGTGGGCCCACATCGTATCCGGGCCATTTCCGTCAATGCCGTCTGTTAATAGGAAACTCTAATGGGTTAGAAGGCGAAGTACGTGAAAAAATATCTGCGCTCGGTTTGGCGGTGCTCGGCGGATTCGTTCGCAATCAGGAGATCGAGCTGAGCGAGGTGAACGACTGGACGTTAAGCATCTGGATGAAAACGTGTGTCTGCGTGGAGGCACAATTGTCACAACAATGCGGACTGCAGGCAGGTGTGTGGCGGCTTGGCTGGCATCGAGGCTCCTCGACGGCGTGTCGTCGTGTGTTGCCTCGGTGATCCGGACTAGGGGCCCCGAGACACTAAGAGATCAATAGACAAGATATGAATGAGAAACGTGAGCGTTAGTATAAATAAACAGACAGAACATAAATAGTCGTAAATGCGAATCAATGCCAGTTAATACATCATCGGACAAGTCTCGACGAAAACATCTTGACTCTTGATCCAAGACTCTTCTTCTTTGGCTCGACCTTGGGCTCCATAACAATTGGCGCAATTTCCTCGGAGACCGGCTCCTCAATGATAATTTCTGGCTCCTCGTCTGATATCGTGTTGACGATGGCTTGGTGCAGGCAAGCGTCGAGATCAAGGTTGAAGGCCTGGACGCTGATGGGCAAAAAGATGTCGGAAGAGTTGTAGTCCTCCTCGTTAATGAACTCAACTTCAGGGACGGTCGGCTCCATTTTCTGGGGACGCAGAGGCTGCACTGGAGCAAAGGAATCACTCAGAACCATAGCAGGCGCCTCGTGTGTATAGCTCTTCTCAAACAGCCTCCTCGGCGTGCTGCTGCCCTTGAACGATGCTGTGCTGACGGATGATCTTGAAGTAGTAGTAGTGGCAGCTGAAGTACGCCTGGAGTTTCGACATGAACTCAGGCTGGCCTGTCTGTGAAGGGAGTGGTAGTCGTCGTAATGATTCAGATACGGTAGAATCATGCTGACAGCGTCGCTGTCCTTCTGTGGTGTCCTTGGAGCAGCCAGGCTTGACTCTCGGTTCGCCATGGCCTTCTTTAGTCGGTCCACATTGTTTCCGTACGTTAGTGTAGCCATTGTCTTTTGTGTGTCCTAATGTGGAAGTGTTAGTGATGAGAACTGTTAGTGCTTGAGTCTGGCTATCTCATCCCCGGCCCAACTTTATATATCAACACACCTTGATTTTTTCCCATTGCTTCTGTATTGTTTTTTCTAAAAAAATAAATCTCAACCCTTAGTGAAAAAAGAAAGTTTTCCAGTCTGCACAAGTGGATCTGAGAAAAAACAAAAGCTCTCTATCCCAGTCACCCTAACCCTTTCCTTACCCAGCCGGCCCAGTCCCGAGAAAGCGCACCGCTACAACAACATAGTGGTCCAGTTTCCTACCTCCAACCCTTTACCTACAGTGCATTGGAATACAGCAATGCTAGTGAGTGTCACGTGACCACCCAACAAGGCAAGGTACCTTGTGGAGTTGAATCCGCGCGCGGCCGGTTTTCTGAACTTGGGCGAACATGAGCAGCTTCTGGTTGTAGTACGGGCTACTGATCATTGAGCTTAACATGATATCGACAATTTGTATTCTGGCTCATCGTTTCACAAATGCACGGACCCACTCTACCTGCTCGCACGTTAGTACGTTCAACGGTGGAAATACGTGCCTCATTCCACTTCTGTGTCCCCATTAGGTATCCTGTGTACTGGCGGTTGAACGGTTGCAGAATGAGGGGCAGATAGGCAATGAACAGATTATTAAATTTGTGCCTCAATATTGTGCTAGGCGCAGGAGATGTTCATTGCCTGAGCGAGCGTGAGCCGCTGAACGTAGCATTGCTTTCGCTGACTAGTTCTTATCTTGGTAACACACCTGAACGTTGAACTCCCGAACAGTTTTGACATATTTTGATCGACGCAATTATATCACGTGAAAGCTTTTTGCGGCTGAGCCTGGTTGATTTTTACCAGAGTTTCCATAAATCATCGCGTGTCCAGTCTGTAACACCAGCTGAGTTATATTTAAGAGCTGTGCGGGTGTCAGCCATTCGCATAAAAGTTCTATAACGGGCTCAAGCGAGTCCACGCAACCATCAGGTGGACCCAGATCCTGCAGAAAGCTTGTCTGACCCTGAGCTGTTTCCGACTATCAGCTATCATCTCTTGTTTGAAGCTTCTATGATTTTCAACCTTATCATCCCTTACTTCATGTCGCATCCAGGCACGCCTGTATGATCGACCTGTCGTCGCCGGTGACGAAAATCCGGGGAAACAAGACCACTGGTTCAGACATTTCAGCTCAGTCAGACCCGTTCTTTGCAATACGTGTCTCCCAACTAAATATAGTTGGGTGGTTCGCTGCTGGTTTGCTGGTGCTCAGAAACCTACGCGCACCCCGATATGCGGCTGCCTCACCTACATAACCTTGCGTAACGGTAGCCTGATTGGAACAATTATCGTTACAGCGTCTGTGCGCCTCTATAGCACTAAATATGGGCAAACACTATCTATAGCCCACGCCAACACATGGCACCCTAGGCGACCTCGCCTCCCCGCTGGGTCCAACGCAGCGAAAATTTTGCCGTGGATTTTCGCTGTAGCTACCCGCACCCCCGTAGCCTGGCAGTGGCGGCCGCTGCTGCCTGTCACGGAGCGCGGTCTGGCTAGCCGTGCGATCTGATCTACCCTAGCGATTCTTACCCTGGCGAAATCCTGGCAAGATTCAAGACTTGCACCGGGTAGCCCGTTAGCGCGCCAGACCCAATTTAGATGAATACAGATGGCGGATGCCCAGGCTCCCACTCACCATTTACAGGTGGGCCTCTAGCAGTTCTATGAAGATCACTACCGTTATGTAGCTAATCGACAGTTTGATCGTTACCCCCTGTGCTGACATTAAATTTAGCTTGGTCGTTTCAATAAACATTGGCTACTGTAGTAACAAGCCCAGCATTGGCAACACGGGGTAAACACAGCTACATACAACCCACAGGCCTAGAGTCACCTTACAGCCTACAGCTCGCTAGGGCCGTATACAAGTACGCACGGGGTCAGGGACTTGTGACGAGTGCCAGTGACTACGTGTACCCCATCGTTAAACCTGGCACGATGAAACCAATGTCTCGATGAGCTGCCTGCGTGATATCCTGGCTTCAATATATCCTGGTTGATGGGACAGGGATCACAGAGCGCGTGTGTTGTCATGGCAACCATCTGTCGGATAAATTGTAACTTGCCCGCCGAGGGCATTACGTTTGCGGCATTCGTATACCAAAAAGGGCTCGGACAAGACACCGGTGGCTGCCAGTCACGTTTTTTCAGGCATAGAAGGAGCATAGAAACGTAGACAGGCTAAAGCGGGTGCCCGGCCAGATCCCTGAACAAGGTGAACCCTTGAAATAATACTATGCTAATAACGGCCAACGTTATAATTCGGTCATCGTTTTGTTATCGAGGCTCACTTATGCGCTTTAACCAGGTTACTTCTTGGATTTGCCTTAACTCGAGCCCGGACCGAGGCTAATGATTACGTTGGAGGCAGGGCGTGACGTCGATAGATGAGCAATTTGAGGCTTATATTAAGGAGTTTAAGGAGAACCGTTGAATTGAGGAGAACAGTTTAAGCCGTTGGTTATCCGTTGATCAGCCGTTCACCGTTCGCCGTTCACCGCCGTTGCCATCCGTCTTATTGAATTATCGTAATCCCTGACCCTTGAAATAATATCAACGGCCATCTAGTGTTTACAAAATATTTACGCCTGGTCACCCTGGCTGTCAGATCCTGGCTCAATCCCTGTTGACTGTCCTAGATCTTCGGAATAGCGTGGGCCATATGCAGTAACGGCAGCGTTTCCCGGGCGTACTCTCCACCAAAGTCTCAGCTAAATCACCTGATCCTCATCCCATCTGCCCACGTAATCAGACTAAAACTCTCCTACAGCTATGACTTCACCAGGCGCATCACACACCACGCGGTACAGCCCTACATACAACATCTGTGCACCGTTAAAGATCAAACCTCCTTACCTCTACTGTTCTCAAACTCCCCTACTTAAATCACCTGTTTTATACATTCGAGAATCATAGCATCGGGTTAGGGTTGATTGTTTTTGTAACGAGCTCGTGCCACCGAACCTTCTAGTGTTCTGCCGTGCTGTAGTGCCCATACAAACTCGCAGAACGCACACAGGCTGTGCTTTGTACATGTTAAAGAGCTGTTACAAGACCACAGCTGCGAAGTACGCACGATGCAATTAGCCGGGGAGCTGCAACCATAACGTGGGTGTGGGCGAGGGTAGGGTTGGGGGACAGAGACAGTGTGACGCAGAGTTAGACTGTTTAAGGAACACTAAGGAAGACATGCATGTTACTAGCCATGAAAATAGTGGTGGGTGACATAGTCACGTGTTTGTATGTTGAGGTTTAACTTGTAGTAAGAACAGGAATGATATAACGGTTAACGGACACTGACGGAGTAATTAACGTGACTAGATAGCATTCATCGTTCACTCTCTTGGTTGTTGACCTCGGTTAGTCCGGCCAAGCCACGGCTCTGAACCCATGTCATTAATCCCTGTTGATAGCCCAATGCGCCACGGACTGCCCTTTTCATCACGGCCGGAACAACAATTCCGCATCAAGGCGATTCAGGCGTCTTTACGGGCAACCGATTGGCGGCTCTGCATTGTCAAGATCGATCGGAGGAGGCGGATCGTAGATCACGTCGCCCAAGACATAACGTTTCTGACACAAGACATGGATATATGACGGGCGATGTTTGACATTAGAGTGGATAGCGTTAGACACGCCGTTATAAGGACTTAGACAGCATCAGACATTGGTTAACATAGAGTCTGTGCGCGCGACGGAGATAGAACAAACGCCGAATTCACTTTGCGCGCCAACACTTCTCAAGCGCTGTGTGCAGTATCGAGCAGGGATTTCCGACCTAGAGGTACGTGAACCCACGTGACTATCTTGGTGGTCCTGCGTCTGTAAGGTGTCGCGCATGTAGGGTGTAGCGTATGTAAGGTGCTTAGCGGGCCGGTCGATCCGCACATGTCAAGGGTTCACGAACAAAGTTGATATGATGTAAGCGCAGGTTGCTGTTCGTGGTAAATCCCGCAGTCAAATGCCGCGCGCGTCGGGTCGCCGTGAGTGAGGAGATTTAATTTTCCGACTCTAAACTACTTGAGAGGTGTTTAGTCGTACTTGGGCAGGGTGGTTGTATCTGCTTCTCGGTCTAATAAAATTTCCAGAGCCTTGACTTGGTTTTCTGAGCTTGTGCGTGAGATGCGCGCGGCCCGCGCGAGACATACGATCGGTTCCACAATTGCTCAAACTGCTGGCTTAAGCTAGTCAGTATGAGCTAGTACCCAATGCCGTCAGGTGAAACTCGCTGATTCGTCGTGCGAAGCCAACCTGGCGACTACTTACACGTGTTATACTGAACGGATTGCTCGCACTAACTATATAGCATAACGTGCCATTAATAGACACCATAGCTGGCAAGTCACCTACACTGCGGCACATAGACAGCAAAAACGGGAGACAAGCCTAACCCGGTAACCGGTGGAATTGACATGGCAATTAATCTGATCAGAATCCGGCACACGTACGGAAACGCAGCGTACGGCGTGGTAGCGAGAAAGCGAGGTACCCGAGCCATTATATCCTGTAAAAACCGGGCAACTGCGATAGACCCACTGTCATATACAGCGCCATAATAGGCGAATGGCCAGTGCGTGATGTGGAACGTGAACAGCACAGGTGGTTAAAGTACACCTAGCGAGTCACAGAGCTTGACAGTCACTTGCCAAGTGCCGCCCAAGGTAACGCATTCCAATCGCGTAATTGTCGCTGGTCCGCGTGGGGTGACGCGGTGACGCCGGAAAATCATATGCACGTGACAAACACATCACGTGACTCAAAAATTGGTCATGACATTTTAAGCAAAGCCAGCTAGTAATCAATACCAAATCGATAAAAGCAATAGCCAATACACCTCTCCAGCAAACAAAGACACACTGGATCGAATTGCGGCCCGTTACCATGGTGATCCACGAACGCGATCAAAACGCGGTACGCGTCGCGTGCACGGTCACGATAACGAGACGCGCGCAGTTGCGAGGGTAACCGATTTACAATAAAGCGTGTTTCGTGTTCTTGACTTTTCACCACACCATGGACACGTCCGACGCGAGTAACAGGCCAATGAGGTGTATGTGATTTGAGATGGATAGGAGTGAGGATCAAAGTGACGGGCTTATCCAGTGACGGGCCGGCCTTCATAGGACACGAATGCTCCCGGTTCATCCTGTTCTGAGGTTGATGGCGGCCTGGTGGTCGCGACTGGAGGTCAAGAGAGGCAAGGGATGGTGGCGAGAGTGGGTAATAAACACGTCCAAGTGTATTCCTAGCTGATATCGCGTCCAAGAAACGCCAATATCGCGTTTCTCTTGCGACAGACCAGAGCCGAGGATTGTGACCGACGCGTCGAGGATCCAACTGGGTTGAGCTGAGCTAACATAGTAAAAATCCTTTACACGTTCGACGAGACCTCGTGTCTTGCTAGGTCAACCGCCAACCACAACATTCCCATTCATGATGACGCGGTGCTCGGCCGGTTAGGCGTCGTTCCAGTTGGTGACTGTCTGACACACATTTGTCAGAGCTCGCCAGAGCTGATGGAAAATGTGGACGTGATGGACTACTCGGTGTACACAGTTGACCTATCCGAGCTCGACACGCCGTTAGTAGGCCACGGCGAGCTGTCGCGTCTGATGCGTAACGGCAGTGACAGCTTTGCTGTGGGTAAAGTCACCAAGAGCGCCCTTCCATTCTTTTCACAAGAGATTCTCGAGGTCACCTTCCGGTTACGCAGCATGAGCAAGAAGCGAAAGCAAGAAGAGTTTCTGGTTCCCAGCAGCAAGCGGATGCGGTACCCGGCTTCCTCTCCACCAAATTTTGATGACTACGCCGAGTCGGTTGCCACGGATAGGACGGATGTCGATATGGAGGTTCATATTCCACGTGTGTTGGCGAGCAGTCCAGCTCCAAGTCCACTGGTCTTTGAGCCAAAACACGAGTCTCCCATGCCCGCTCCCTCCCCAATGCCAGAGCCTGAGCCAATCAAGGAGCTGATCAAAGAACCTGAGCCACCAAAGGCAGTCAAGGCAACCAAAGAAGCATCGCGAACCGCCCTGAAGGAGGTTCAAAATATCATGGACGAGCCAGCCGCCCCCGCCAAAGATGTCTGCGGCAACTGCGGAGCCACCAAGACGCCTGTTTGGCGACGGGTCCCAGACGAATACCTCCTGGCACCACGCGAGCGATCAGAGAGAAAACTGCTATGCAACCCATGCGGTCTGTACCTCGCAAAATACAACAAAATGCGACCACACAACCTGTGGGCCGCCGCCAGCAACAAGTACCTTCCACGACCGCGAAGAGCCAAGCCAATCAAGGACGAGCCATCACCTCAACAGGGCGACTGGAACAAGGAGAACACACCGCCAAAAGAGGACGCTCTAGAAGAGGCCGCCGAGTTGGACGAGCCCCCCCAGCGAACACAACCTGATGAGAAGACGCCTGCCGAGAGCATAGCCTCCATCTCATCCAAGGCACCGGCATCCAGGTCCAGCCCCACCAAGAAGCGAGTAAAGACTCCCATTGAGATACTCGAGGAGCCCCACACCGACGACGAAAAGTGCACCTCAGGGTTTGAAGAGCTTTTCTCGACCCCAAAAGGAAAAACTCCAAGCTCTAGCGACACGCTATACAGCAGCAACACACCAGCCAGCAAATGGCTGTCGAGGATAATGTCTGACGATGCCGACGTTGCTTTCGACTCGTTTGTGCAAATGTCGCCCAGCAAGAAGCATCTCATGTCGCCAATCGCAGGAAGATCAAAAAGTTTCCCGGGCCTCGGTGGTGACTATCACGGCTTGAACATTGAGGAGGTCTTGTCAGAGGCCACAGTAGTGCCCTCCAGTCCACCAGTCTCCTTCTTTTCCTTCTATGACGAGGAAGCTGCGTAACGAGCGAGAGCCCAATCACATCACTGAACCCATCACTAACCAATTCAACAAAAAGACCTCCGCCAGAAATCTCATCTGACGTTATGAGGCACCGTCATCCCTCTGGCAACTGGCTTTCTAGGCCACAGCCAGCCAAACACTAACCCGTCGCTCGTACCACCGGGAACCCAAAATCAGGACACTGCGCCTTGGTAACTACCACTCACCGGTAGAGCGCCTCAAATACCACCGCGGCCACCGGCCGTCTAATCTTGTAGCATTATTTATTTATTTATTCCTCTGAACCTTTCTTCCCCTGGTTGTTGTGGTTACTGCACGTGACGTCTCACGTGACCAGAGCCGTGCGTGCATATCAAACCTCCTTTGACGTTCTCCGTATCATCGTAACCTCATCGACTCGATTGCCTCGATTAATTTTGGAGCAAGCAACAACCGATTTCACAGCATTTTATCACCATGGAAGAACAACTAACGAAAACCAACACAAGCGCCCAGATCTCGACTCCAAGTGGTGAAGAGGTCGTGTGCACCACTAGCGACAGTACCAAAGCTGCTGAATTGAGCCGGCTGGCTGCTGCTTTTGTCGAAGCAAATCAAAAGGCACAGGGAATGAAGCTCGGAGGCGTCAAGAGAATCATTGCGTTCAGTGAAGGCACACAAGACGGCGTTTCTGTTCAAGGAAAGGTAGAAGACAAGTCAGGATCGGCCTTGCTGACGACGGTTCTAGGGTCAACTATGGAGGAGGTATTGGTGGCAGATGGTATCGTCAGAGACACTGCAACCAGAATCCTGTAAGGACGCGTCAGAGACGGAACGTGCAAACAGCGACATAGACGGCCCTAAGATGGCTTCACGACAATTGTCAAATCGTCGAACCGCGGCGAACGTCACGCTGAAAGACAGCAGTAAATCAGCAGAGCCTGGATAACGCAGTCGTGCCCAAACGTCGAGCGTGAGAGTTAGGGCCAAGTGATTGTCCCCACTGTCCTCCAGTCGTGCCACGAGTCCCTAGTCGCTCCAATCACCGCCAAGTCGGAAGCATATGCAGACAGCTGGTTTATAGCAAAACATAAGCTGTCTCTCTGTTGAAGATGCTCCTCGTTTCATGCTGTTCCCACCAGTCGTCAACGCCAATACATTATTTCCAGAGACCGATCATTATCGGAGCGTTAGATAAGAGATCGGTGACCAGCGTTCACGCATCTGGTCAAGAAATCCAAAAACCAGGAGATGCAGGAATTAAAACGTGTCTCAGCAGTACTCAGCCTGAAATTGACAAATGCCGATATTGAGCCGGCGGGGTTCTCCTCACAGTTTCTTCAAATGCTTTGATCCCGGTAGAGCCATGCACCAGGAGACAGGGTCATATCTATCAACAACCAGTGCTACTTTGTCCAGACCACCGCCCCCACGGTCGTCCTCGCCCAATCATCAAGACGATATTTTCCCGCAGAAGCGCGACCCCCAGCGATTATTCAGATCTCAAACGAGAAGTAAGCAGCTGACGTACACAGCTCCGGAATTCACGCTCGCTGTGGGCCAATAAACAAACCCGCATTGTCAGCAGATGCAAAGAGCCAATCACAGGATACCCATTCCTGGGGTCTGGAATCGCTGAGCAAAATATATTATTCCACGTACAGCTGCGGCTGTCCAAATGGGATTTTCTGGGGAAGCTATAAAAGCCAACTCAAATCACAGAATTCCGCATCAATCCTGATACACTCTCAATCAATTAATCAACAATGGCCTGCTGTGGAAAGTCTAACCCTTGCGCCTGCGCTGCCCAGGCTAAGTGCTCTTGTGGAGCCAAGCCAGCCTTGAAGTGCACCTGCTCCAAGGCCTCTCTGGAGAACAAGGTCTCCGGAAAGACCTGCTCTTGTGGAAAGCGAGCTGCTCGACAGTGCACTTGCTCCCGAGCCGCTGCTGAGAACCGATAAGCTTTTTGATGGAACAGAGCCCCGGATGAGAATTATGGTCACACTGCCTTGCCCACCATAACGAAGTGGTTCTATAGCCATATCTAGTCAATATACTTAAACCCCTACTGCTTGAGATTCCTACAATCGAAATGTGGACAGCCTTGTATAAGTGAGATCCTGGTAAGTAGGAAGGCGATTTGGAAACCAATATAAATAACCATAATGTTCTATACCAACTTAAAACAGCTGGGGATGCTTGTGTGATAGCTCAACCACAGCGTTCACCTGCTCCATGTTTGTGTTGTCGTTAGCTAGAATTGCGTCTCGGACCTTGAGAGAATGGTCTGGGTTGACAGAGGCGATGAGTTCGTAGAACTTTCCAGCCTGAAGTTCAGTGACCTGTGTTAGTTGAGATCGCCTCGTTGTTACTCACTCCGGTGTGCAGAGAAACCTCTCCGAAAGAGTCTAGAATAGCAGAATTGCTGCCCTGGACACTCGTAACTTTGCCAATGATTCGCACGTCACGGCCCACGTACTGGCTTCTCAGGCTGGCGTTTACTCTTGGGGTAACTTCAGACATGACTTGTGGTTTGTAGCAGATGGATGGAAAATCGCGCGTCGCGTCGATGTGGCGTCTGTTTCGCGTTTCCGCACACACACCGACGAAGAACAACACAGAATAACGCTGTAGAAAACTAAACAACTACTATAATTACCAACATAAAGACCGTAGTGGAGTGCGGAATTCATAGGGTTCTATAATGCTTGAAAGTAGGGTAAGCGCGACAAACCTGCCCGTTGCTTGCGCCACACTTCAAGCGGCTCCGAAAAGATGGGTCACCTCATCTTTTGACTCACCATACTCACCACTAACCAACATGACTGCCAAAGTTGTTCTGATTGACAACTACGACTCGTTCACCTGGAACATTTTCGAATACCTTAGTCAAGAGGGTGCCGAGGTTCTTGTTCACCGAAATGATCAAATCACGATCCCCGAGATTGAAGCTTTGAACCCCGACACGATTGTTATCAGTCCAGGCCCTGGTCACCCATTGACCGATGCTGGTATTTCTCGTGAAGTCATTAGCCACTTTGCCGGCAAGAAGCCTGTCCTCGGTGTTTGCATGGGCCAGCAATGCATGTATGCTGTCTTTGGAGGCCGGGTTGAGTATGCTGGTGAGATTGTTCACGGCAAAACGTCTACTATTACTCACGACGGAAAGGGTATTTTCAAGGGCGTTTCACAGCACGTCGCAGTTACTCGATACCACTCTCTTGCCGGATCAAAAGAGGAAGTTCCGGAGAGCTTGGAGGTGACTGCTCGATGTGAGAATGGTATCATCATGGGAGTCAGGCATAAAAAGTACACTGTGGAGGGTGTTCAGTTTCACCCAGAGAGTATCCTGACTCAGGAAGGACACACCATGGTCAGGAATTTCCTCAGCATAAGGGGCGGTACCTGGGACGAGCATTATGGCACCCAGCCAAAGGAGTCAGGCTCCATTCTAGATCAGATTTACGAGCGAAGGAGAGTAGACGTTGAGGAAGCAAAGAAGGTTCCAGGACGGTCTTTGGCTGAGTTGGAAAAGTCGATCAGTCTAGGACTTGCCCCTCAACAGATCGATTTCGTGGAAAGACTACACAAGAAGGCTGGCCGGGTGAGTCTGCTCGCCGAGATCAAGCGGGCATCACCAAGCAAAGGTGACATTGCCCTTGACATTCATGCTCCGTCGCAGGCTCGACTATATGCCGAGGCCGGCGCCGCTGCTATTTCTGTGTTGACAGAGCCCACTTGGTTCAAGGGAACCCTCGACGATCTGCGAGATGTGCGAAGAGCAGTCGATATCGCCAATAGACCTGCTATTTTGCGAAAAGAGTTTGTTTTCGATGAATATCAGATCGCTGAGGCTCGACTGGCAGGCGCTGATACAGTCCTGTTGATTGTCAAGATGCTGCCAGTTGATGTGCTCACGCGTCTGTACAGGTACTCTCAGTCTCTGGGAATGGAGCCCCTGGTGGAGGTTGCCTCTGCCCCGGAAATGCAGACCGCGCTCGCCTTGGGTGCTAAGGTTATTGGCGTCAACAACCGAGACCTGCACTCGTTCCACGTTGACCTGAACACTACGACGGAACTGGCCAAGGCCGTTCCAGAAGGCACGATCCTGGCCGCTCTGTCGGGAATCTCATCCAGGGAACACGTTGACCAGTACGCTGGCGATGTGCAGGCGATCCTGGTGGGCGAGTCGTTGATGCGGGCCAAGGACACAAAGGCTTTCATTGCCGAGCTGATCAACTAGTCGAGCGTGGCGAGACAGTGAGGGCTAGTGACCATCTAATACTAATGCCATATACTGAATATGAGTTCTTTTTCAATTTTGACTAGTCAGAATCGCTCTATTTTGGGATTCCCAAACTCCGATCATCACTGCAGTAAAAGGTCCCGTCGCAACACCGCTGTCACAAAACTACTTAAGTTGTGAATTTAGACTATGGTGTCAAAGGTCAATAAAGTTAAGGTCCGACGGCGCGTGCTGCCGTTCCCCTAACCCCCACGTGGGGCTCCAACCCCGACGTGTTAACGTTTCCCCTACTACACACAGGCCACACATGAGTTGGTGGACCTTGGCCCTAGTGCCTGTAGCACTATATTTTCTGGTAAGCTTGCCTTAAAAGTAGCATTGCTGACTAAGATTTACCTTTTTGTTTTGGGTCTCAAACACACTCCCCGAGACATCACCGAGTCCGAGCTATTTTATCTCACGAACACAAAGAATGGAGACATCTCCAATCCTCTGCCATTGCCGTCCAAGGACGCCCTGACAAAAGACGCCGAGGTTGAGTTTTCGCTAGTGATTCCGTGCTACAATGAGACTGGACGGCTGGCCATCATGCTCGACGAAGCCGTGCCAATTCTCAACAAGCAGTTCAGATCCTACAATGCCTACGAGATCATTTTGGTCGACGATGGGTCCAAAGATGGAACCTCGGAGTTTGCCATTGACTGGGCTGCGCATCACGACTTGCCTCCTAGCACTCTGAGAGTGGTCAAGCTTGAGAAAAATAGGGGAAAGGGCGGCGCTGTCACGCACGGAATGAAGTTCATCCGAGGACAATACGCTTTGTTTGCTGATGCCGACGGCGCGTCCAAATTTGAGGACTTCACCAAGCTATTCAACCAGATTCGAGGCCAGAAACACGGCGTGGCTATTGGTTCTCGAGCGCACATGGTCAACACCGACGCTGTCGTGAAGCGGTCGTTCATTCGAAATTTCCTCATGTACGGCCTGCACACGCTGGTTTACGTCTTTGGCATCAGAACTATCAAGGACACCCAGTGTGGCTTCAAGATGTTTACACGTGACACGGTTCTGGAGATCTTTCCAAACATGCATACCGAGCGGTGGATTTTTGATGTGGAGGTGCTCATCATTGCGCTGAAAAAGGGCATCCCAGTCAATGAGATTGCCATCTCGTGGCACGAGGTGGAGGGCTCCAAGATTGAGCTGGCGCGAGATTCCATTCAGATGGCCATCGACTTGGTGGTGATGCGATTTGCATATTTCATGGGGGTGTACAGGGATAGAGTTTAGACACCAAAAAGACTACATTAATATGATATAGATTCTAGATCATCTATGAATTTTATGGGCGTGTGACAGTTGTGGGTAAACTACTCTCCCTTGGTCTTTGCCTCCAGGGAGGAATAGTCATCGTCCTTCTTGGAGCTCTGTCCCTGCACACTGACGACCCATCCCAAACTCTTACCGCCAGACTGGAACTTTTCGTTCTTGGAAACAAAGTCCACTCCTAGCAGCTTGGGCCAGTTGACGTACTGCAGACCGTTGGAGATGACGCTCTTCAAGGAAACGCCAAAAACGAGAACCCAAAAGAGCAAGAACAGTCGGTTGAAGAGCAAAGGCACATCCTCTCTTGGGAACATGGCAGCGACAATGGCAACCATCACTGAGCCGATAGTGAGGTAAGGCACAAACTGAACAGAGACTGGTCGTTTATCGACAAAAGGCGGGTCAACAGTCTCGTAAGGAAGGTGGTTACCCAAAACCAAGTCGTATCCGTCCTGTCGCGACCCGTCGTAGTAGTTGTTGAGCACATATCGGACGATTGAGTTTCGCAAGTCTTGCAGGGCACCCCGCTTAGTTCGTCGACCAAGTCGAGTGAAGTCGGTCTTGAGAGCACCGGTTCCGGAGTAGGCACATGACACGCCGTCGGCGTTGTCGGCCCAAGTGTTTCTGAACACAATTGTGAACTGAATATCCTGGTCCCACGACTGACCTGGCTCAACGACGCCAGCAGTCTCCAGCTGTGCCTGGAGAGCCCATCTGCCGAGTCTGCTCTGGACAACGTTGGTTCTGTCGAGACAATCCATGCAGTTTGTTCGCACGATGCTGCTCTGGGTTCGCACTGGCTGGCCACCCTCGACAGGGGCCTCGAACCAGCCCTGCTTGTCGAGACCGAGCTCATTGAGACGATCAATGAGCAGATCAACTCGATGCCATCGCATCTTGGAGCACTCGTGGTGAAAGTCAAAGTAGACGTAGCTGAGATCAGGGTTGGATAGGTTCTGCACCACAGACTCGTAGGCGTCCTTGACAGGCTTCTCATAGCCTTTCTGGTTCACGAGGTTGACCAAGAAGTTCTTTCCGTAGAGCTTGGTCTGCTCGTCAAAGTGTTTCTTGGCAGCGGGCGTAGAGCTCTCCGTGCTGATTCGCAGCATTGGCTTGTACTTGAGGTTGTTGACCTCTCCCCAGAAAACGGGGACAGATCCTCGCGTCTGGAGGTAGCTGTAGACACGGCCACCAGCAATCAGGATTTGCTCGGTCTCGTTGTAGTTGGCCACGTTTCCGTTGTGGTCAATGCCTCGTCGGAAGTATCGCGTTCCTGCTCGGAACCGGCTTCGTCGAGAGATCAGACCAAAGGTGACTGGGAATCCGTTGATGTGCGTGTCATGGATGGACACGACTCCGTGGATGACGGGCGTGATGAATGCCTCAATAGACGGGCTGTGCTGGGCGGCGGCAAGGAAGTCATGGGAAAGGTACCTATTCCAGAAGAACCTGTCGTCCATTTCCTTGATGGTGGCAGAGCCAGCGCTAATCGGTCTTCGCTGTTGCGAGTTTGTCAGGTCCAGAGTGGAATAAAACAAAGGAGCATTGTTCAGCTGAGACTGCAAAAGAGCCAAGTACTGGCTCTCAGTCTCATCCTTGACACGCCACTCCCGCAGTGGAAGAATGTCGTAGGCATCAACTTTGTGGATCGAGTGACCGGCAAGCGATCCAACCTGGTGAGAATCGGTAGCCACGACAATGTACTTGGACATTCGTAGTCGGATGATTCCGAGAATACCCCGAATGGTGCTTCCAAGGATCTCCTTTTCGCCTAGCTCATAGGAGATCTCTCCATCGGGCTTGGACACCCGCAAAATGCCGTGCCCGCTAAGGGAGAAGAGGTATTCCTTCTCGGTGCTCTGGTACACTAGTGTCATGTCGTGGTCAGCGCGCTTCATCCCTGTTATCACAAGTGTAACTTCACGATAAGTCTCGAACGAATCTCGAACGAAGCGATTGTGAGTGAAGACGGACGAGTGGAACGGAATTGGACTAGAATGAACTAGGCGGATGGAACTTCAGCGTGTGTGGGCTGGTCTCGTGATATGCTCCATCAGGTGGCGTGACCTGGTACTTAGCGCCGAGGATCAATTGAAATCACATGAAATCACAAACTGCTGAAGCCCATAGCTGGCTAACTATAGCTGTTACAGAGTCTAAAGAGGAATTGTGCTAATGAAGAACGTGGAATCCTATCGAATTCAGTGGAACCCAACGCCTTACTCATCACCAATTACCTTGATTCCTCAATTGACCCGAACTGAAGTCATGTACTCTCTGTCTCAGTCCCTGCTGGGACACGAGTCTGATGTCAAACAAGTCCTATTCCTTAGCCCTACGTCCATTGCCTCTGTTTCACGGGATCAGACGCTCAGATTCTGGGACAAGTCAACTCCAGAAACCGTCTATCGTGGTTCGCGATATTTAAACTCGGTGGCTTACTCCAGTGGGACCTTTTACTGTGGCTCTCAGGATGCATCAATCACTGCGATCGCCAAGAATAAAGAGCCAGTCACCCTCACTAAACACACTGGCAACGTCTGCGCTCTTGATGCCAAAGATGATATCCTGCTGAGTGGTAGCTGGGACCACACGGCCATTGTGTGGAAAGACAACAAGCCAGTTCATGTTCTCAAGCACGATCAGGCCGTGTGGGCTGTCGTTATCCTGAATGCAGAGACGGTGCTCACTGGATCTGCCGACAAAACAATTAAGCTGTGGAAGAATGGCTCGCTCGTCAAGACGTTCAAAGGTCACACCGACGCAGTGCGAGGATTATGTCGACTTGATGATGCTACCTTCGCCTCCTGTAGCAACGACATGTCTGTAAAGATTTGGAGCATCGACGGGAGCCTTCTTCGAGAGCTGCACGGACACACCAGTTTCATCTACGGCCTGAAGAGACTACCTTCTGGAGAGCTTGTCAGTTGCGGCGAGGACAGATCAGTCCGTGTGTGGAATATCGAATCTGGCGAGCTAGTACAAGTCCTCACTATGCCCTGTGTTTCCGTCTGGAGCGTGGACGTGAGCTCTACCGACGATATTGTCGTCGGAGGAAGCGACTACGCCGTTCGAGTCTTCACCAGAAGCCCGGAGAGGAAGGCCTCCGAGGAGGAAGTGCGGGCCTTCCAAGCGTCCGTGTCCAGCTTTGGCATCGGCAAGGATCAGGAGATGAAAGAGGTTAAAGACGCTGACGTGCTAAAGAAGCAGGGCAAAGAGGGCGAGGTTGTCATGGTCAGATCCGGCACCGGAACAGTCGAAGCCCACCAGTGGACTGCTGGTAGCTGGTTCAAGATTGGAGACGTTGTTGGCTCCGCGGCGGGACAGAAAGACAAAGTCTGGTACGATGGAAAGGAGTACGATTACGTATTCGATGTGGACATTCAGGAGGGATCGCCAGCACTCAAGCTACCGTACAACATCAAAGACAATCCATACATTGTCGCACAGAAGTGGATTGAACAGAACCAGCTCGAGCCATCTTTTAGAGACCAGGTGGCACAGTTCCTGATTAAGAACACTGAGGCCACCAATGTGGCGCCATCTGCTGCGCCATCTACTAAACCAGCACCTCCCGCTCTTCCCTCTACGAAGATCATTCCCTTTAATCAATACACTAAGCTGGTGCAATACCAACCAGAGCCGATCCTCAAGGCATTGAACGACACCAACGCTAGACAAGCTGCCGAGAAGCAGGTGTCTAAGGCCGATCTTGACGAAATCAGACTATGCCTGACCGCCCTGACTCCAAATAATGCAAAGACACTTCTGGGACATATTGTCAAGATTCAGCAGCTTTGGGAACCACAAGACCTCCTTCCAAATCTGGACCTGCTTCGAATCATTGTCACGGAACTGGAAAACCCACCGGCAGCTGCTATTCTCCAGATCGTTCTGTCTACACTAGATGCATCATACCCACGGCACGCACTGCTGTCTTGTCGGGCTCTTGTTAATCTGTTCAACACGCCCTCTGGACGAAAGTTGGTAGCCAGTGATCAGATTGCCGAGGTTGCGTTCGAGCCACTGGGCCAGCTGATTCACGGTGCCTCAGAACCTCTCGCTATTGCTGCATCTTCGCTGCTCTTGAACTACTCTGTCGCTACAGAGAACGAAAACTCCCTGTTGACTCTATTGGGCAACGTCAAACAGCTGAGTGAGGGCTGCAAACAGTCTGAGTCTACCTATAGACTACTGTTGGCATACGGAACTTTGGCATACAAGCTACGGCAACAAGGGGAGAATGTCGGCCAATTGGCTGCTGCCCTGGGCCTGACTGACTGGGTAAGTCATGTCAAGGCTGCCAACAAAGAGGATCGTGTGGTGGAGTTGATTCGAGAAATTAACAGTCTATAAATCCGGCAGCAGCGACACATAAATTATTAGTTCTTTGCTATTCAGTATATTCTAGTACATGTCCCATTGTCACTCACCGTAACCTTCAAGGTGAACCATGTCAAAGCACGCGGTGAGCAGTGACCTTCACTGGCTCGTAGGACAATGGGTCCTCTCTCGATCTGTACGGGACAGCGGCAGAACAGGAAACGTATTAGGGACTATGACCATCTCAGCCACGGATGAGGGCTTCCTCCATTGGAAAGAAACGGGAAAGCTGACTATGGGACAGGCCACGTATGACGTCACAAGAGAGTCTTACATGGTGAATGTAAATGACGAGCCATGGATGACATTTGATGATGGTCGTTTATTTCACCCTTGGCAGCCTGGACACGATGTGGAGCATTTGTGCGGGAAGGACTTGTACCGAGGCCGTGTGGACATACAGAAGGATGTCGTCAGGATTACATGGAGAGTGACAGGGCCCTTGAAGGATCAGTTACTGACTACAGAGTTGAAGAGACTCGAAAAATAATGCGATCGCTGCAATGACTTGCATACTCCGTGCTAATGATTAACCCTCCATGTCAATATCCGCCTCAATGACGGGTCGGCTTTCCGCCTCCTTGGATTGTTCCTGCTGAGGCTGCTCGTTCTCCTGATTGTTTTGGTTCTCACTTTGCTCTGCCGGCTTCTCGTTACCAGCCATGTACGCGGTCAATTCGTCGTCCAATTCCTCAGCAGTCTTCTTTGCCTTTCGCTCACGAGGTGGCCGGTCTGATCTTCGGCCCTGGTTTCTTTGCAGTCTGTCGCTGAAATCGTTGCCTCTGAATGGGGCGTGGAAGTAGCCGTTAGCTATAGAGATGTAAATTTCCTGGCCAGCGGCTTTCCTTCTGTCGAACCGCGAGATGGCCTCCTCAGCCCACTCTCGCCGCGAGTATGTGATCCAAGCGTAGCCCTCAGACCGGCCGGATCTGTCGTATTGGATCTTGACTTCCTGGACCGGTCCAATCTGACCAAAGAGTTCTTCAAGATCCTGCTCGTTCAGGTCATAGAAGAGATTTCGCACCATGATAGTTGTACCTCTGGGCCTTCGCGGCGCATCATCATCTCGGTCATGTCGTCTATCAAACCCAGATCTTCTGTTGTGTCGCGGACCGTCGTCTCGGTGTCGCTTGTCCACCCGATCACCACGGCTTCGGCCGCCTCCTCGCTGCCTTCGATGTTCTCGGGGCTTGTTAGTTGTGTACACTTGGCTTCACTCACCTTTGTGGCCAGAATCTCGTCCAAGCTCTTGTCCAGGTCTGCAGACATGTGTGTGTTGCAAGCGAAGCGCGCAGCCGGGACGAGGTCACCGCCGGCAGACCGAACTGGAACTTTCGATGCCATGGTTTTCTAGGTGACGATAAGGCTAAAAGGTAGAAAATTTAGTATGAAAATGACCTAGTGTCAAGATGCACTACTCGGAATCGTGAAAAACAGCCTGGAAAATTTTTCAAAATCGAAATTTGAGCTCAGGTAGGTCCAAGCCTTTTTCAAGCACATCGGGTTTTGTAGTGTAGTCGGTTATCACCACGGATTCTGACTAGTTCTTAACATTAGAACCAGAATCTTCCGTTAACCCCGGTTCGAATCCGGGCAAGACCTTGTTTTTGCCTCTTCAAGTGAGAGTGGAGTATTTTTGCTGAGTTACGATTCGTAGGAACTTGAAGCACGTGACCACGATACGTAGTCTTTATCGACATTTTGCTCCAGCTGAAGACAAATGGCAATTTTCCTTATAGGCGTTGCTACATTAATTGTGTGAACTGTGCTGTCGGAGGCACGAACGCCGACGCCGAGGTGATGTCTATGTTCGTCCCACCTGGTGAAGCGCGACATGGAGTACTGTGCCGCGACATTGTTCATAGAAGACCCTGAAGAGGTGGTCAGCGCCTGTTTGCTTGTTCAGAATGACTTGACGTTTTTTGTGACGTCGTGAGTATTCACTGGGGGAGAGGGTTAACGAAGGTGTCCGGGTGTTACCGAGCAGACAAGCGTGCGAGGGACTGTCAAGGCCTTGATGAGTGATGGTGAGTGATATTGACGATTACGTCGCTTCGTCACGGTCAGTCTAATATAGATGAAGTTCAATGGGTCAAACTCAAGGTTGTTAAGACCGACCTTCTACCCCACGTCCAACGCCATCTTATGCAGTTCCAAGATCAGAGCTCAGTAGAGCCCGACATTACTCTTGTGGTTCTCGAATTCGCTTCTGACACGGATAGGCAGGCCGTTGTCTCTCGGTGCTCCTTCCAAAAGATTGACCTCATAACAGGAACCAGCTTATTGGGTACGCAAATTCACGTTGTCAGCACTCCGTTTCCTGCCGTCAACCCATATGCATTTATTGAGTACGTTTCCAGCGGGACTATTGGCTTTGCGTCCAAAGACATATTCCTCTGTGACGTTCGTTTTCTAGACGGAATGGCAGGTTCGATAGTCTTGTCTACAGAGAAACATGCTGGAGTTCTTAGAAGCTACGGCATCGTTGGCGGCAACTTGAGGCAGCGTCGTGGCCAAGGAGATCTGACAATTATCGTGCCCTGGGCCCAAATCATTGGCAAATTGCCCCTACTCATCCCAGAGTTCACAGTTCCCCCAATACAGGCAAAGTCAGCAGTATTGCTGACTGTCCTCCATGCAGGAGGGAGACTTACTTGGGGTTCAGGAGTACTGATTGACGAAACTACAGTCATTACCAACGCTCACGTGGTTGGCGACAGGTACAGTCAAATCAACATGTGGTATACAAAGACACAGTCGCATCCTCTGAGAGTTTGGGGAATTCCTATGCCCGGTCTTGACCTAATTTTTCTCAAGCTGCCTACTTCAGTAGATCTCGAGCCAGCAAGTCTGAGCAAATCGGTCCCGCAGGCAGGAACTCCTCTCTACTCTCGAGGATACGGAATCTACTACCCTATAGACATGGAGGAGCCCTTGGAGCCTTTGTTTTCTCGAGGCATAGTGTCAAAAGTGGTAGAAATGCCCTTGAATTCCAAGAAAACCTGCACAATGCTGATATCGTCCGCCGGATGCTGGAATGGCTCTTCGGGGGGTCCCGTGTACAATGCTGAGACGCACGAGCTGGTGGGAATCATGGCCAGTAACGGCAGACTGGAGGACACAGGCGAGATCATTCCTCAAATGTCGTTCGTGGTGCCATGCTCAGTTATTGAGCTTTCATGGGCGCTGTTACGGGCGTTTGGTGGAGAGTACTTGACAGAGAAGGATGCAAGCCCTGCTCAAGAGAAGGTCAAGAAACTGTGGAAGCTTGAACAGACTCATGAGAATGTCTTGTTTGAGGCCCAGGCCAAGGCAAAGCTATAGCACGTAATTTATTGCAAACATCGATTAATTCATCTAAACCTAAAATATGAATGGAATTTCAACGTTAACCGTTCTGGCGCGCGCATCGCTTATCTTATCGCTGCGCGTGTCTCATATTGATGTCATCGCTACCCCTCCAGTGGCACTATAGCCACACTAAGCGCGATGTTTTCGCTGCCACCAGAGTTATGGCCCGTTATCCTCCAGTATTGCGACATCTTCGACACACGACGCCTTCGTCTGGTGAGCCGCTATTTTAACGACATAGTGCTTCGTGGCTACCGCTATGGAGTCGTTGCGGACCAGCTGATGATCTACTGGCATGACCAGCTTGCCCTGTACAAGCGGTTTCCTCTGCCCGCGCCTCTTTCTTTGGAGATTCTCAAGAAGTTGACTAGCGTAAGAGGCAACGCTTCTGGTTGGACAGAGCGCCGTGCTGGATACAGTTCTTGGGAAATTTTGCAGTACATGTACGCCGAGGGACTGGGATATGTCCTTCAAGACATTACGCTGATGGGCAAGCTACTGTGGGACGAGCCCAGCGACGGCGTAGTGAATGCACTATCACAGTGTTTTCCGAACGCGACAGTATCTCTAGCGCCAGACTGGGACACTGTGAGACGTGAGCGATTAGATCAGAGACTCAAGGTGGGAAAGACTGTCAAGAGTCTCAGTGTCCCAATGTACCAGGCAATCAACGTATTTCTTGACGTTGACCCCGCAAATGAGATTGAAGTCTTGTGCTTGTTTCCCATAACCGATAAGTTCTCTTCGATAGATCAAACCTGTTTGGAGAGATTTTTGGCTCAATTCAAGAAGTTGGAGTATCTGCTCATCGTGGGAGACGGAGCTTATCTTGTCAACACTGAAAATTTCGGCGTCAAGGTTTATCGAGGCGCCCCGCCAAAGGAATGGTCATATCAAAAGCTGCGAGACTTTGCACAGCAGAAGTTTGGATAGGCCACGTAAAAGGGTCGCATTCTTCGCAGTGCATTAAACGGCATCCACCGTCTCAATAAATATCTATACTACATCTCGAGAAGGCAGTAGCCTACCGACTAATACCCCTCGCCAGTATTCTTGTGTTGTCGATACCCACTCTCACCAGTTCCTCGAACTTGTCCATCGCCTGAGGATCCGAATTGCTCTCATATGCGTCAATGTAGCTTAGCAGCAAATCTGAGTCCAGCTCCATTTCCACCTCCTTCGTGGTCTGTCTATCTGAAATGACGCTGGTCAGATCAAACTGAACGCCAGGATGCTTGTAGGTCAGTCTGTTTTTGTTTCTCACGTTTGTAGGCGCCTGTCCTTCAATCGTGACGTCTGACCTTGATGCCGGCAATTCCAGCGATATTGATATCCTGATGTCCACCAAGTCTCCTGGAGAGTGTATGACCAGGTCGCTTATTCTTTTTTTAACGATCCGCGCGATTTGATTGTCGTGTTCGTCGTGCGTGACACGCACTTTTTCAGGCCTATTGCGTTGCGTGAATACAGAGTCACGCGTCTTGCTGGAGCTCTTGACCAGCGGGTTCTTAGCCTTGGGACCACTGTGTTCTTCTAGAAATGAAGTGACTCTGTTGAACTGTTCTTCTGTAACGCTGGCTTGGAAAAATGTATCTGCTCTGCAGTAGTCTGGCCGCAGAATAGACTCAGTGACTACAGGAAGCTGGATTCTCCTGTCATTCTTCTTGTCGCATACCAACCCAAACTTGAATTCCACTTCAATGTACCTCTTCTCTTCTCCAGTCTCAATGATGTTGCTAAAGAGCCACTGCGTAACTTTTCTGGTGAGATCTTCAAACGGCGTGATTCCAGTTAGACTTTTGAGCCCGGATAACGAAGCTTCTCGTCCATTTGTACCATTAACCGGCCTGGGACGCGTCTGTATAGGTTTGCCTTTCTTTTGATGCTGTCGCCAGCTCTGAGCCCAAATAGGCGGAGTCTCGTAGCGTTTCGGCTTTCGGCGGCCTTCACTCGGCCTCCGGGGCTCATCGTTCAGCAGTGATGACACAGTATGCCGGCGCTCTAACGTAGGCGAGCTTGCAGCTGAAGAAGACGCCGATATGTTTGCGCTCGGCCGATCGATGAGGCTGCTAATGTCCATTAATCTGTAGATTGTCGTTGGGAAGATTTGAAGTCGGCGCGCACCACACAACCGTGATGCAATCAGATAAGCTATATTACTAAAAGGGCTATAGCGGTGGCCAATGAGATTATAATACAAAATGAACGAAATGCTATTTCCATAGACCATAGGGACCTGGAACACTCTTCCACAGACGAATGGTGCCGTCCTCCGAGCCCGAAGCCGTCAGGCAATTGTCTGGGGAGTAGGCGACTGCATGGACAGGTCCGTGGTGGCCTTTACGGGTATCGAGTAGCAGGCCCGTTTCGAAATCATGTAGCCTGACCCAAGTGTCGTTGGAGCAGCCGGTGACGAATTGACGTCCATCGCGGCTAATGGCAGCGCAAGACACTGAGTAGTCCAATTCGAATCGTTTGACCTCATCACCCTCTTCATGCAAAACGTATAGTGTGGTTCCTGCTGATAGAACCAGTTGGCCGTTACAGCGTTCTACTTGGCCCACACCTGGACCGACATTGATAGTCTTGAGGAGTTTTGAGTTGGACAGGTCCCACCATTGGACGTCGCCGTTAGCGAGGACCGAGAGAATTGTTCTTGTTAGTTTCGGCCTGCATCAGCGCTATACTCACCCCTCTGAAATCCACAACACCGTTCTAATGCCATGGTCCACCACAATCTCCTGGTACACCTCGTCTCCCCTCCACAGTCTAATTTTCTTCTCCTGTCCACCCGTTACCAATCTAATGCTTGATTCCTTCTTTTCTGATTTATCATCACCCTCTTGTTCCTTCTTCTCATTGTTCACATCGCTGACTGAGGTATTAGGAGAGAAATCACACGACCGAACAATATGTTCGTGTGGCAGCGAGTAAATCACTTTGCCTGACTTTGTGTCCCAGATGTTGACCGTGAAATCAGCGCTGGCGGTAGCCGCCAGCTCGCCGTCTTTGGTCAATCGCGAGCACCAATTGGCACCCTTGTGTCCTAGAAACGTTCCAATCCAGTCACCGGTTTTTCCGTCTCGAAGAATAGGATTTCCGTCTAGTTAGCCCCTGAGCTCACCACATCTCGGTCATCTATAATACTTACCCTTGCAAGCAGAAATCATAAAGAAACCGCTGTTGGACCGCAGACCGCTGAAGGCTAAATGTGTCACTGGCCGAGAGTGGCCAGTGCACGTTAACGGAACTGCCTTGATAGACATGGCGTTGACAAGCACAAAGTCCCAGCGCCATCACATATGCATTGGGAGAAAAATAAACGGGCGCGTTTCTGGCGCTCGGACAGTGGGCCAAATCTACGCCGATATGGCTATATTTAGACCTTTCAACTCAATAATGGTACATCCGGACAGGCTAATTCAATGCAGCCTGGAACCCCTTCAGTAAGGCAGCCAACCCAACGGCACCAGGATCGGGAATTCCTCCCTCAAACTGCTCCTTGGACACATAAGAAGCCCGTCCAAATCGAGCTTCCAGTTGCTTAGTACTCTCTGCGCCGTCCACAGCAGCGGCAACGGCCTTCTTGAAGTCACCGGTGGCCGCAAACTCTCTCACAAAAGGCTCCAGTGCATCCACCAGCGTCCTGTCGCCTACACGGGCCTTGGTGTACTTGAACAGGTTGTCCAAAGCAGATTGGCACGCTTCTGACATGATTTGACCGTCGCCCATGTTTTGGGCCAGCGAGGTCAAATAGATGGAATACAAGCCTCCAGAGGTACCGCCCATGGAATCCTGGACGACATCCGCAATGTCCAGTATGCCCTGGGCTAAATCAGATAGATTGATTGTTCCGTCCCCCATAGCCTTGACAATGGCTTTACCACCCGTCACAAGAGTCTCTCCGCAGTCACCATCGCCGGCAATCGTGTCGTACTTTGTGATGAGAGGCTCCTCTTTGGTCACCTGACTGATACCACTACCGACCACTTTCATGAATAGAGCAGCGTCCGCTGTTCCCTTTGTCTTAGCAGTATGAGGTTCTTTGGCCTGGGTGATGTGACCACCGGGCCACTCTGTTGTCAGGGCGGCCTGGTTCCAGCCGCACACTCTAACTGGAAAGTCAAAGTAGTCAAGAACGTCTGAGTCGTTGATTCTCGAGATGTTTGTGAGAGTGATGCTAAACCCGTGTCCGTTCAAGGCAGTCATAAACGTGCCGGCAAGACTTCGGACAATCTTCAGCTTATACTTGCCGAGCTTCTCGCTGACAACCTCCACGACGTAGTTCAGCTCGAGGTTCGACATACCTCCGAGGCTATTTATGAGTAGAATGACTTCGTCATTGGCGGAGAACGGAACGAAGGATCGCTCTGGGTCTTGGTCAAGCAGAAGTGGCAGCATTTCGTCCACCAGGGCCGGAATTGTCGGAATTGGAGACGCCTTCTTAACTCCAGGTTCGTTGTGAATGCCCATGCCGATTTCATACTCGGTTGATTTCAAGTTGGTCTCAAATTCCCGTCCAGGCACATTGCAATGGTCCAGAGAGGCACCAATGGTGACGGTATTCTGCGCCACGGCCCGCGCAATGGATGCCACGCTCTCCAAATCGTATCCTTGCGAGGCAATGGCACCCGCAATCTTGTGTACCAGCACTGTTCCCGCCAGACCTCGTCGGCCAACTAGTCCGCCCTGGGTCCTGCCAACGGCCACGTCATCGGAGACTATGACGACATCGACGGGAATACCCTCTGCTTTGGCTCGCTCGGCTGCCAGGCCGAAGTTGAGCACATCACCCGTGTAGTTCTTGACAATCAGCAAGATGCCTTTCCGCGATTTCACAGCACGGATTGCAGCCAGGATCTGCTTACACGACGGCGAGGCGAATATGTTGCCACAAACAGCAGCATCAAGCATCCCGTCCCCAACAAAACCGGCGTGCGTGGGCTCGTGGCCGCTGCCTCCACCACTGATAAGTGTAACCTTGTTCACGTGATTCAGTGAATCGCTGTTGGCTACAACCTTGACATTCTCGAAAAGTGTAAGCCACGGATTCGATCGAACTAGCCCGCGGAGCGCAACAGGCACAACTTCGCCTTCAAACGCAAACTGTTTGCTCATGTTAGACAAGGGTACAGATATGTCGAAGCCGCACAGAGTAGCGATACCTGCCCTTGCCCTAGTCACCTCTTTGCGCTTGTTCACAAATGGAATCCAGTTAACAAGTTGGTAGTTTCGAATTTACAAACCTCCGATTTCGTTATATGTACAAAAAAAGTTAAATACCAGGGTTTTGGTCGTGTCTCGTGAGTGGGGCATAGAGATGAGGGGAAGTGGGGCATTGAGCTTGGAAATAAGCTATTTATGCAAGCCGGTCCGAACTTGTCAGCCGTCAAAATTAGACGACCCCAGAACGGAAAACAACCAAATCGCCTCGGAATCCACATTTGGAGGTCTTTATAGCGATTAGAGATCCACACTGGATACCCTCTTAGCCACATTGTAGAAACGATCTAGAATCACTACAACGCCTATGCCAACGCCATTCCGTTCTTGACAATCCTTGACAGTCCCTGCACCCAGCCCTTGTTGTCCTTCTTATCCACAAACAGCAGCACTCGGCCCCGCTTTCCCAGCCGTCCCGTTCTGCCTGCTCTGTGAAGCAAATCCACTGACGAGAAGGGTAGATCGTAGAGGATCACGTTTCGCACGTTCTCCAAGTCTACGCCTCGCGCCATCAAATCATTTGTCACCAGAACTTGCGTAGACACCTTTTCGTTGGTCAGAGCCTTGGGCTTACAAAAGTCCTGCACAATCTTAAGTCTTTCCTCCTTCGTAGGGTGCTTGGATGTGCCCACAGCCGGATATCCGTGCTCGTTCAGCATCCTGACCTTGGCCTCGATGTCCTGGGTCTTGTTCACAAAGACGATGACTCGCTTCACAAGACCCTGCTCAGTGTTGTCGTGATGAATAGCGTACAGCGCCTGACGCAGGGCTAACTCCTTACTGTTGAGATAAGGTGGTGCGTAAACCGGCACCACCTTGAAGTCAACGTGTCGAGGAATCTTGTGGAGACCAGGAGTAACGATACGAACAGCATTCGGATACACTTTTCGCATTGTTGTGTCGAACCGTCGGGGTATAGTAGCTGAGCAAAACACAAGAGTGTCCAGGTTCGGCGTCGAAGTAATCACTTGTTGCGTAGATTTCGAAAAACTGTCGTCCATTAACGTGTCAGCTTCATCGACAACAAGAAACTTGCAGTGCTGTAGGTATCCTTTGCCTGAGTGCTGAAAAATATTCAGAAACTTGATTGGGGTCGTGATGAGAATGTCCGTTCGTCTTCCAGCCACGGGCTCTGATTCCATGCCAGACAGAGCAGCCACTACCCTCAGTCCTAGATCACCACACAGATCTTTGGCGACTTTTCCAACCTGCGAAACCAGTTCCATTGTGGGCACCAGTATCACGGACCGAACTATGGGCGCGTGCTTCATTTTTTGCCACTCCTCAGTGGTTTCCTGTTCCTTGAGCCGCGATACCAGTGGTGAGAGATATGCTATTGTCTTTCCTGAACCGGTCTCAGCGGCCATCAGAAATGTATGCAAGTCATTGTTCTTTCGTTTTGCTTGGATCGATTTTATCGCCAACGTCTGAACTTTTGTGGGCTGGATCGTTTCCAGATGCCCCAAATGCTTTTCAATGGCTTCTCGTACACTAGGCTCGATCTTTAGCGCCTGGAATGTCGTCACCTTGTCCAACAGAGCTTTGTGTTGTACTCGGTCTCGTTTCTCGATAATGTGCAGTTTGGCAAAATCGCCGCTATTCAGTAATCCCACGCTTCCCTCTTTGGCCACATGTGGTGATAGCGTCCGGCTCCGCTTGATCCCTCGTACCCTCGAGGCGTACCGGACCTGCACTAGAGATCCAAATACTTTCATTTCAGTTTATAACGCTCGTGTGAAAAGTGAGCCGCATTATACTCTCACGTCACCCACCATAAAATTTGCGCGTGACGTTTCATACTGGGAAGGCTGAATTTCACAGGAGCTCCAGGTGACACCATGGCCAAAGGAAACGTTGAGGACCTGTTTTCTCGACTCAAGGTCTTTTCCGAGAAGGACGAGCATGCCGAGGTGTTGGAATGTGCCAACAAAATCCTAAAGCAGAGCCCCAATCCTGAAGCCAAGCGGGCGAAGGTTGTTAGTCTCATCAAGCTGGATCGATTTCCACAGGCTTACAAGGTTTTTGAAGAATTCAAGGAGCTCAAGAAAGAACTTGCCACTGCCCATGCCTATGTTTTGTACCAGCTGGAGAAGTTTGACGAGCTAGAGGGCCTACCGGAGGTTCCTGATCGAGGATTCCAGCACGTTCTGGCACAAGTTTCTTATAAGAAGGAAGATTTTATCACGACAAAGAAGATTTACGACAACCTGAAAGCCGGCAAAAGTCAGGTTGAGAGCGAGGAGTTCGATATTCAGGTCAACACGTCTGCGCTAAACGCTCAACAAGCCCTGAACGGAAAGGAGAGCGTGTACGAGAAGAGCGGAAACGGCTACGATGAATTGTTCAACGTGGCCACTGCATGCATCGGACGAGGGGACTACGATCAGGCGCTCGATGTTCTGAGTGAGGCAAAATTGTCGTGTGAAGGCGAGGACACCGTTCCAATTCTGGTTCAAGCAGCGTACGTTAAGCAGCTGAAGGGCGACAAGGCGGGCGCATTGGAAATTCTCATAGGACTTGGTCTGCCTGAGAAGGAGCTGTCAGACAAGGTTGTGCAGCGGGTGGCCATGAACAATTTGTTGAGCCTGGACTCAACGCTCACAGAGAACCCTTACTTCGCTCTACGACTGCTGGAGGGAACGGGAGAGCGAGAAATCAAGCTCCAGAGGTCGATTATTGGATACAACAGGCTTGTTTTGGAGAACGGCACTGCGCGAGATGTGAAGAGACTGGCCAAAGGATACGTGAAGGAGTTCCCAGCTAAACTAGGTGCCACTGCTTTGGCTTATAAGGGAGGTGTTAGGGATCTGGGTGGTGCATTTGCCGTTGCTCAAATCAAAGTGAACGAGGAGAACATCGATGGCGCTGTCCAGGTGTTGGAGGAGGTCTACAACAAACTGAAGGAGGACAAGGACGAGAAAGCACACTTCCCGGGTCTGATTGGCTCGCTGCAGAGCTTGTACAGGCTGCAGGGGCGAGAAAAAGCGGCCTTAGGCCTGGTTTCTGAAGCACTCAGCACATGGAAGGATTCTGGTTTGATTCAAAAGGCTGCCGCCCTGTTGGCAGGAAGTACAGATAAAGGCCATCAGGCCGTTGCTCTCAGCCATTTCGAGAAGCTGTATGCCAGTGAAAAGAGCACCGAGAACGCCGCTGGTCTGCTAGCCACGTCAGACAAGAGCGAACTTGCTTCACAACTCCCCAGCATTGATTCGTTTGTTCAGGACATTGACGTGGTCGCTCTGGACAAGGCTGGCGTCCAGCCTCTAGTCAAGAAGCGAGCCCTGGAAGTCACCCACGAGAAGAAGAGGAAAAACAAAAAGCCACGATTGCCCAAGGACTATGAAGAGGGCAAGACGCCAGACCCAGAGAGGTGGCTGCCCAAGCGAGACAGAAGCACCTGGAAGCCAAAGAAGAAGGCCAAGAAGTCTACTCAAGCTACTCAGGGTGGTGCTGCCGATGATAGCACGGAGGTTGTTGTGAAGCAACAGGCCAGTACCCAGGTCAAGAGTGCAAAGAAGAAGCAGCAGCAGAAGAAGAAGGGCAAGAAATAGTCGCGCACATATAAAGGGAGGCACTCACACGATTAATGACTAGGACGTATACAGCTATGTGTCATGTACAGTTAAGACATTTAAATCACGGCGCTAGAATTCCAAACTGTTAAATATCGTTAGTTCTCACTATGGCTGAACTATGAGCCGTTTAATTTTGATTCATGCGCTGATAACAGGCCAGTACCTGCGGACTGCGATCCGGTTACGTAAACAAGGTATCCTCGTCTCGCAAGTACTCCCCAATATCACTCTGTCTGAATGTAACGATAGTAGTTGGATCAGCTCTCCTCGACTCGGCGGTGCTCTTTGCGGCTACACCAAAACCCAGCGGCGTGTCGTTCATTCCGAAAACAATCAGACCGGTGTGCTCTGGAATATCGTCCGTCATCTTTCCAATGTGAGCCTTGAGGACGTGGTTTCCATACAGGAAAGGCATTTCTCCGTTGGGCTTGATCCACACCTTGTGCTTAGCGTGCTGTGCCAGGTGTAGCAGCGAGGTGACGTGAAGCCGGAACTTTCCAGTCTTGGTAAACTTGCCCAAGCAAGTACCCAGAGACATTAGGTTTGGTCGGGCGACGCAGGTGGCTAGCTTTGCAATCTTCTCGCTAACATAGTACACTCGGTCCTTCTGGATTCGGAAGCAGTACTTTTCGTCGGACCGGTTGATCAGCTGAGCGATGTTTCGGCCAATGTAGTTGGCCAGCTTCTCAAAGACAACCTTCGTCTCCTGCTCAGTTAGTGGTCGCATTGATAGACTGATGAAAAAAAAATTAGTGATATGCGGCTTGCGGCTGTGAGGCGGGCCCTAACCCAGATTTTGACTTGCAGTGTATGCGCGTATACAGGTACTCTCAATACAAAACGATTATGTTGCAGGGGGTCTACGGCCGGTAGATCGATCCTGAAGTTCTATTCGTGGTCTTTGTAATGTTTGAGAACAGTACGCAGGGCCGCGTATCGTAGGACAACTGCTCGGCGCGGTAAATTGAAATGGCTAACGATAAGCACCCCGGCGATAAAAGAAGACATCAATTGACCCTCAGGTTAGGTCTCAACCGATCCCCTCACTTTCCCTCACTTCTTCTCCACAGTATGCTGACACGGCAACGGTCGGATTTTTTTATCCGAGCAAAATTTCGTCGACAACTCCACGTGATTCTCGGAAAACTCATCTCCCAACCGAGGCGCAGGGACGCCGAATGCTATTTCCGAGAGTTGCACACCGGTTGTATGCGCGTTCTCAATCGGGTCGGAACATTTAAGCTCCGTGCGCGCGACCCCACAGACCCCGAATGCCGAAACGGTATATATAGCGGGGAGCGCCTCCTAGATTCTCAACAATGGCTGACGCTGAATCCAAGAACGTTGTCTCTTACCAGGTGATTGACCATGTGGCGGTCATTACTTTGACCAACCCCCGAGAGGCCAATGCCATGACCCAGGAAGGTTTCTACAGACTCAACCAGTACATGCAGATGGCTGCTGAGGACCCAAACACCATTGTGACTCTGTTCCAGTCCTCTGGCAAGTTCTTTTCCGCCGGCGGAAACGTCAAGGCTGTCAAGTTTGACGACAACTCCAAGGTTGCCGACAAGCAGGAGGCTTACTTCAACGCCAAGCGAAACCTGCTCGAGAACTTTTTGTCGCGAACCATCTCTATGAACGACACTTTTTTCAACCACCCTAAGCCACTAGTTTGTGCCCTTAACGGCCCTGCTATCGGGATGACTGGAGCCCTTGTCGCTCTGAGTGACATGGTCTACGGTCTGGACAACACCTACCTAATGCTTCCATTCACCAACTTGGGTTTGGTCACTGAGGGCGCTGCGTCCTTCGCTCTGATCAACCGACTGGGCTGGTCTACTGCCCACCGAGCTTTGCTGGGCGCTAAGCCAATCTACGCCAAGGAGCTGGAGGCCCGAGGATTCTTCAACCAGCTGTGGCCCAAAGACCACTTCAAGTCTACCGAGGAGTTCAACAAGGCCGTCTTCGACATTGTATACGATGAGTACAAGGACCTTCACTTCCCAGCTGTCCTGGAGATGAAGAAGTTGACTCGACTGTCCATCACCAGCTTCTATAACGAGGCTAGTGTCGTCGAGACCCTGAAGCAGAACGAGCTGCTGACTAAGGACGCTCCAGGTATCCGATTCGGAAAGATTGCCCGAAAGGAGATCAGGCACAAGATGTAACTCGAAGCACAAGAGCAAAGTAGTGGGATGTACTTATGGATTGACGTTAGCATATTATGGCTCTCGTACGCACGTCACTAACCGGAATTTTCGTTTTTTATGGATTTTGCCAGTTTCAGCCGCGCACGCTTGTGCATATTACCGACATGACTTCCTGTTACCGGCATCAGCGGGCGTCTGGTGTAGTTGGTTATCACATTCGCTTAGCATGCGAAAGGTTGGAGGAAAGATGTCTGAAGGCATTAACTTTTCTGATTCAATTCCGGTGTCGTCCATACAGCTCGCAAGAGCATTCTTTTTGCTTCACTAAATATTGAAGCCTGGTTTTGGTGCTACCGTGGTAGCCCGCGGCTAAGCTCAGATACCGAGCCAATTGGCTTGGTCTCCATATACACTGAAGATACTATGACTCAATGAATTGCCTCATTCTTCTAGATGACGTTCCCCAGGCTAAACGTTGGTTTCCTTATCACAAAGTTGATAACTGAGCGTCGCGCCGCACGTGCTACGGCTGCCATAAACTTTTCCCACAGACTAAATTTTCCATCCTTACATGATATGCCTGGCAACTATAATAAAAAGAACAAGCGATCTTTCCCTCAGGGCCAGAACAAGAAGCGGCGGACTGACAAGCCACGTAACAATGAGGGGCAAGAGGACGGGTGTGTATGCCTTCGTGCTGAGAATTCCGCTAACACAGATCTAAGGAAGTAAAACAGAGGCTTCCTCGAGAGCTTGCTGAGGGAGAAGTTAGAGAGGCTCGAAGGCCCAAGAAGAAGGTTGCTTGTCTAATTGGATACTGCGGAACTGGATACCATGGCATGCAGGTGAATCCTCCACACAAGACCATTGAAGGTGACCTGTTCAGCGCCTTTGTCAAGGCTGGCGCCATTTCGAAAGACAATTCTGACGACCCAAAGAAGAGTTCCTTCATGCGAGCGGCTAGAACCGATAAGGGTGTTCATGCTGCTGGTAACGTTGTCTCGTTGAAGCTGATTATCGAAGATGCCGATATTGTTGACAAGATCAACGAGCATCTGCCAGAGACTATCCGTGTCTGGGGTATCAGTAGAACAAACAAGTCTTTTGAGTGTCGAAAGCTGTGTGGATCGCGAGTTTACGAGTACTTGATCCCCTCGTTTTCGTTCCTGCCACCACGGCCAACTTCTGCTTTTGCCGAGAAGATTGCTCAGTACGATGCCGAGATTCCAGGCGTCACCGAGAAGGACGAAGAGGGCGAGCAGTTTTGGAGGGAGGTTGAAGAGAAGCTGAAAGAGGCAGGCATCACTAGGGAAGATCTGAAGAAGGCTTCTTCTCAGGAGGAATTTGTCAGGGCTCCATCGACCCGGGATGCCGAGTCTGAGAACGCTGACGTTGAGGCCAAGAACGAGGAATCTACAGAGAACCCTACGGAGAACTCCACCAACTCCGGATTGCTCAAGAAAATTAAAAAGATCGAGAACGAACACCGACGAAAGTACCGAATCTCCGAGACAAAGCTCAACAAGATTAGAGATGCATTCAAACTGTACGAAGGTGTCCACAACTTTCACAACTTCACCATCGGCAAAGGTTTCAAAGAGGCTAGTGCTATCCGGAACATGCTCTCGTTGACTGTTTCTGATGGCAAGATCATTGAGGGAACCGAATGGTTGTCCATCAAGATCCATGGTCAGTCTTTCATGCTCCACCAGATCAGAAAGATGGTCGCCATGGTGGCCTTGACCATAAGATACGGATGCCCAACTTCGCGAATTACTGAAGCCTTTACAAATAACAAGATTTCAATTCCGAAAGCCCCTAGTCTGGGTCTGTTGTTGGAGTCACCAGTTTACGAAGCTTACAACAAGCGACTTGATACTTTTGGCTACGACCCAATTACCTTTGAGAAGTACAGGGAGCAAGTCGAGGCCTTCAAGATGAAGCACATCTACGACAAAATCTACTACGAAGAAGCCAAAGAGAACGTTTTCCACGGATTCTTCGCCTTTATCGATTCATTCAGAAATGATGATACGTTTGATTTCTTCACCGCGAAGGGTATTCAGAAACCCGTCTCGTCTACATATGTCGAGGAGACTGATGAGCTGGAGGGCGATAACGAGGGTTAGAGTGTAAATAGATAGACCACCAATTGAAATCCTTGGGTTCCTTTATAATTCAGCTCACACCGGTCACGTGACCCACCTTATCGAACCTATAAAACAATCTGAGCTTAGCAAGTCCGTAGCTATATTACCTGATGGATTTCAGGTCGCCCACCTTACCTTCTCTTTCCAAGTCATTATTCGACTGTGTGATGCTCAGAATCCAAGGTGGTGTCGCGCGCGCAATTTTTTCAGTCTCATCTATCAAACCTTTCGTTTGGCTCACAGCATTTAGACGAATTGGTGATTGCTGGCCTGATCGCTAACTCTGTGCTGCAATTTGATTTCGTTCTAAAAATCAAGGCATAGACTGTGATCACGTGGATAAGGTCGCGTGAACAGGCATTAGGACCTGAGGACATTCATCACAGACACAATACACAATGCTGCGAGCTATAGCGCCAGCCAGCCGAGGCCTTGCTAGCCGAAGCTTCCACACGAGCTCTGCCCTGCTTGCATTTACCCGAAAGAACGCCGAGGATACCGGAAAAGGATCAGTTTTCAAGCGAGGTTCGCCGGCCAAGGAACGAGGTTGGATCTACAGCTTTGAGCGAACTGCTGCCCACAGCAAGTTTGCAAAGACTGCAACTGAGATTCCAGATAGCCCTGAGCCAGGCCTTGGAGGTGAGTTCCTGAATGTTGCTTCAGTCGAGCCAAATACGGTCATGAAATACCCTGTGGCCGTCTCTCACTCTCTGTCAGCTTTTGGTGCTTTCCGACGAGATCAGCAGCACGAGCTGTTCAAAAACCGAACTTCCCTTGTTCGAGAATCTACTACCCTGCCAATTCTGAAGGTTCTGGAGAACGCAGCCAACACTAGCTCAGAGAACAACAGACTGTGCCTGTTGGGAGACAGAGGCGTGGGTAAGTCTACGCTATTAGCCCAGGCCAACGCTCTGGCTCTACTAAAAGGATTCATTGTTTTGCCAATTGTGCGAACGTCCGAGCTCGTTTCTGGAGACAGCGATGTTTTGGCTGCTGGCGACATCTACACACAGCCAATGTACATTCGAAGGTGGCTCAAGCGAGTTGCCGTCGGCAACCGGGCACTACTTGATTCTATCAAGCTGAGCGAAAACACCAAGAAGGTCCAGGGTACCCGAAAGGGTGGTAAGGCCGTCAGCGCCGAATGGTCTTTGTACGACTTTGTTCTGGAGGCTCGATCGCGAAAAGATATTCACCAGGCCCTTGATGACTTTATGAATGAACTGGCTTCTTCTCAGACTCCAGTTCTGTTCACTCTCGATGACATCAACGTGTTCACGGAAAAGATTTACTCTGAGAACCGAAATACCGAAAACAAACCAATCTACCACGGCGACCTGCAGGTGCCACATACTTTCTTTCAGTTCCTGTCTGGACAGCGAAAGTTCAACAAGGGCGCCGTCATTACTTCCGTGTCTGGCTCGCACAGAGTCAACGAGACCATCACAGCTGGCTTGGGCTTGCAGCAGCCAACCCCATACTCGAAGATCAACCGATACGACCCGCGACTAGCGGCTCATTTTAACGGTGTCAAGCCATTCACCGTGCCGCGATACTCTCGAGAGGAGGTTGACGTCATGCTCAAGTACTGGACCTCCGCTAAGGTCATTTCCCCAACCGAGGAGCTCTCTAAGCAGTCCTACTTCTTGTCGGGTAACGGCAATGCCAGACAGCTGCTGAAGTCGTGCTCTCTAAGGTACTAGTGGAGTGTCGTGTAACCTTATACACTGTAAATATTAGTCATTTGATAACACGTGAAAATCTGTATGCGCTTGTGGCATGAAATAAATATCTAATCTTTGAAGTTTTGTACAGCCTAATCCGTCCTTATTCTCTTCTCTGGTCCACCAGAGTTCCTCCTGTCCTCCACGCTCTGCCTCCTATGGCTGGACTCTCGCTCTTTCCAGTTTGCTCTAATCTGCGGTGACGCTTCAATCAGCTCCTCCTTGCTCACAGAGTCGTGTATCGACGCCAGCACCTTGTCCACAACGCTGATATGATTACCCGCCTCCTTGTCGTCTCTAAACCGCATGTATCTCCACCGCTCCTGGTCGTCCTGGTATACCTCCACCACCCGCTCGTTGAGCGGCTCTTTGAGAGCCTTGAGCTTTTCCCACTCCTCGTCAGTGAGATACATTTCAGCAAACGGAAAGTGGTCATTGCCACCCTTCCACGCCAGCAGTTGACATGTTGGTTTCTCGTCGTATAAATAGTAGTCACCCTCCGCATCTTTGAATTTGGGAAACTCAAGCACCAGCAGAAAATCAACCGTATTCTCCTCTGCCGCCTTCCACTTGAGAAGAGTTTCGTCGGTGCCAGGAACGTAGTGGCCTAGCTTTGATGTGAATATTAGTCCGTCGGAGATATGACTCAATTGCTTGATTTCCTCAAAAACGTTTGCGAGGTGCGATGACAATTGTAAATTCTTGCAGGCCGCCACAAACGGGAACTGTTTACAGTCCTCCGGGAATTGATGCAGCAATTGCGCATACGGCTTGAATACAAACTCCCGCATGTATCCTAACCGCTTGTCTAGTATTCGGTCTAGAAGGGTTTTGCCATTAAATGCCAGACAATCAAACATGAGATATTTGAGCTTGCCAGGGCCGCCGTCGCGACTACGGCTTATAACCAATTCACCGTCGATAATTGTTCCTTTGTGAAAAGATGAGGGATCACCCATCTGTGGGAAATGTAACATGTCGACCCAGTAGTATTCGTTCTTTCGCGTAATGAGATATACACGCTCCTGATCCATTTCTGCAGTCAGAAACATAAGACAGCGTATTCCATCGCTCTTTTCGCACACATAGTAATCTGTCTGCATAAGGTTTTCTTCAATATGCTTTCGGGCAAACGACACGGGCTGTGAACCTGGAAAGTTTGTGTTGTTTCGCTGTAGAATTCTGGCCACGTCCCGTTGAAGGTCACGCGCCACGTCTGGCGGTGCCAGTAAGCCAGGAATTTCGGGTACCACCCCGGCCATGTTGAATAAGCGAGTGGTAAGCTTTTGATATCGGATATTCGCTATCAGTGATCTAAATTTTGGCTAAATTACTTGGGAGAAACTGGGGTCACGTGAATGCGGCTCTTACTTCAGGGCGCGTTCACCTTCATTGTGGTCAAGAATGGATGACGAGGACGAGTTTTTGTATGGAGACGAGGCTCCTGAGGCGAAGAAGCCCAAGGTTACTGCTGAGCAGAATGAGATAGAGCTAGAGGACGAGCCCGCGAAACAAGTCAGCGAGGAGGAGGAAGAAGATGATGAAGACGATGATTCCGATATCGAATTTGTCATTGATACAAAGCCTGGCGTGAAGTCTGAGGCACCTAAGCCAGCTGCTGCCAAAACCGAGAAAACTGTTGAAACGAAAGAAGAGGTCGCTGTTAGCGGCGAGCCAGCGGAGAAACCAGCCAAGATCGATATCAATGCAGTGGCTGAACACAATGGCGTTCCCTTAACGCAGGTGAACATTGAAAATCTGGAAGACAAGCCCTGGAGAAAGCCCGGTGCCGATGTGACTGATTATTTCAACTACGGTTTTGACGAGTTCTCCTGGACCGCGTACTGTTCCAAGCAGGACAACATGCGGGAAGATTTCAACCCACAGAAACTCATGAGCATGATGGGAATGCCCATGTTTCCGCCAAACATGCCAATGCCCGGGTTTCCCCCTCAGTTTGGTGCAATGCCCCCAGAAATGATGATGATGCCGCCAGGAATGATGCCGCAGGGTGGAGGCCAGGAGCAGCCGGCGCAGTTTTTTAACCAGAATCAGAGGGGAGGACAAAACTGGAGGCGTTGAATCCACGAGATTCGCCCGTGACAGCAAAATGACTAAATATTTATGTAAAGGATCAAAACTCCCTCTAATGCCTGGCATCCCAGAACCCTTTACCGTAGTTGATACAGAGCTCCTCGCCCTTATTGATGCCCTTGGCCATTACAAATATGGCAATCCTGAGCTCTCCGTTCACCGTTCTATTCTCAAACTCGACATTTGGCTTATCCTGAATGCCTCTGTAGTCATTCACCATCCTCGCCTCGCAGCCCATCTTCTTCGCGTCAATTGCCAGATTCAAGGCCCGGTCGAGACTGATATCATAGTCCGACGTCTCATCAGACTCCTCCTGCGTGTGAACGTAGCCTAGGTAGTCAATCACGTGAGACTTTGGCGGTAACTTTGTGTTGGCAAAGAGTCCGCACTGACCAAATGCCGGGTGTTTCGGATCGGTGATCTTTTTTATTCGCACGTGACTAGACGGCTTTTGAATCTGTGTAGACCCCGGACACGCGGCCTTCAGAGTCTCCGAGGGAATTAGTTTGGAGTAGACGTTCCGCGAGACATAGACAATGTCCCTAGGCCAGTTGGTTGGGGCGGATGCCATCGCGCACTCACGAACAAAACTTACAAGATAAGTACAATTACCTAGAAACTAAAAGCCTCCTCAAAGTAATCCACCCGATTCGGCGCTTTGACTAGGTTCTCTGCCACCGCCTTTCTGGAATAGTCGTTCACACCAGATGGACCGCAAACAAGCACCGCCACGCTGCCGCTTGCTGGATCCAGTATCGTGGAGGCCGTGAGAGCCGTGAAATCCGGCCGGCCCTGTCTAGCGGGACACTGGTTCGTGTACGTCGAGCCTCTTTCACTGGCTCCGTCTTGTTCCTTCTCTGGGTCAGTGCGCTCTCTTGAATCGCGAGAGACGTACAGATTGAGATCTATCCTTGGGTCCTGCGACAAGGCTGTAATCTCGTGGTGGAACGGCTGCAGGTCTGCTTGTGTAGCGACCACCCAATTAAAAATGATTCGCTGTTGCCCGCCTCGTTTGAGCAAATCAGCGGCGTATGGATACACGCCTGTGAAGCCTATACCACCAGCATTGCACAGCAGAGTGTCGTAATTGCGAACCGGCTTCTTTGGTCCGTGTGGTCCGTCAAGAAGGACTCTAATTGTGGCTGATCCGCCTTTTTTGGAGAGAAAATCAGCCACATACTTCGTCTTGCCGGCCCTTGCTTTGCAGTACAGCTTCAGGTTGCCGGGAGTCTCCAGCGCATCAATGACGGTAAACGGATGGGACTGCCAGAACTTATTGGGCAGCATGAAGTGGATGAAAACGAATGCTCCTGGGTAAGGCCTCCACCATTTCGAGTAAGTGATGTCGAGCTCGATAACGTCATGATGCAAGGTTGCCACTGCTCTAGAGTTGACGCCAGAAAACACAACGCGCGCGAACCGGACAAGTCTTTCCAGGCCCCAGACACCAATGGCAACGTAAATATAAATGTGCTCTTCTTTTGTCTTTATGTGCCTGAGAGCGGCGGCACAGAACAAGGCAATGAGCACAAAGTGGAGCGCAAGGAATACTTCGTACTGTCGGCGACGGAAATCATTTGCAGATTGGACCATAACGACTGCAAGTAGACACAAGGCGGCTACTCCCCATCGCCAGAAATCAGAGGCCCAACGCGCGTCCCAGATTCCTCGCTGCCTGGCGCTAACTGACTGAGCAATACCGTGAACGACAAACTCTAGGAAGCAAAGTCGGCCAATCCATCTATGGAAAACCACAAACACGTCCATGGACCAGCCTGTCAGGTACTGAAAGAAGTTGTTGCGGCCGGAGAACGCAATCAATAGTGGTACCTGGACAGTGGCGATGTAGCCGGCTCTGATGCCCAAGTACCTACCCAGCTGGGTCGGTGTGGGCTCCTGGTCTTTTTTAGAGTGGAAGAACTTGAAACCGGGGAAAAACATGACAAAGTTTAAGATGAGGTAGGCGAATAGGATTAGTGTCTGCTGTCGAAGTGGGACATGAAACGTCAGAAAGCCCAGTCGCTGAGGAGTCGTGTGCTTCACCTTGAACAATGAGGGCACAAGCAGTTTGCTTCTAAACTGTTTGGCCAAGCCGAAATTGGTTTTTTTCAGCAGACTGGGAGCTAGCCTAGAGGTGAAATTGGTGAAAGTCTTGACCACAAAGACCAGAGCCCAGAAAGACAAGATGGAATTGGAAAGCTTCTTGGTATGGAGCGTGTTGATTGAGGTTATTTCCTTGGACTTGAGCTTAGCATAGACCTTGGATCCATCGGCCTCCACCAAATCCTGGCCCTTAATCATCTTACCAATCTCGCTGGAGGTGTAATTGACCTTGCATTTCTTGTTGAAGGCCTTGTACGACGCACCCTGCCATCCTGCGCCCTTTTCAGAGTACTCGTGGATGCACAGGTAAACTGAGTGGGTGTAGGTATCATTTTTGCAAAACACTGACGCTTCAGTATCGTTGCTGTAATTGAACCTGGGCTGGAGAACTGCCTGGCAAGCAGCACTATAGTCCACGATGGCTGCTTGCACTGAGGCAATGAGCCCAACCGTAGCAAGGTGAAGGATCCGCATTGCTGATCCGATGAATCCTCGCACTTATATATCAAGGCGCTGATCTTGGCTTGCGTTCAGAACTTAATGGTCCAAACATCAAACCTTAAATATCATATGGCAGTACACGTACGCACCTGCTCGGCCCATGCCGCGGCCGTTGCGCGGGCGAAGCTAGCGAAGCGAAAGTGGCTTATTCGCATTCAGAATTGGTTGATGATAATGCCGATCGGGCCGTATAACATTCGGACCCGACATTTCGTATTAGAAGGCCCTCGGCGATCACTCCTCCACCTTCCGAGAGCATTGAGTGCCGTGTGCTTACAAGCATCGCTAATCCTTTCACTGATTCGCCCGCCTCATACTTTTTTCCGTGTCTAACCCCGAGACATTGACTCAGCTGAAAGATAATCTGATAACTCACATCTGTCCGAATGGGGTAATGCTATGCGCCGCTAGTCAGTTCAGGGTCACATATACCTGCTTTGGCGGCTACCCTATTGGCCTTGAGCGGGTCCTCTGCTGCAAGGTACTGCAGCGCCTCTAAAGCTTGCCTTTGCTTGTCTATGCTGATCCACTTGACCCGCTTACGGGTCACAACTTCCGTGGTACCCGAATTGCGTGATCTCTCAATACGAGTACAGTTCAGGCTAAGCTCAGCGATTCCGATCATCTGTATGCTCGCTGCCGAAATGCAAAAACAAAAATCAATATATAACAAAATACATAATGTCCCACGCCAGTCTATTTAGCCCGCGCTGGAGCTTTTGTCGGACTCTTTAACCTCTGAGTCGCGTTGAACTTGAACACCTCGTCCACCCACGGCTTTCGGGTGGTTCCACTGGTGATGGCCTTAGACAGCGCTGTCTGCCACTGCTGCTTGCTCTCAATGTCGTCAGCATAGAAGTCGATAATCTCTCCGTTCGCAAATCGGACTCGGAAAGCCTTGTCGACAAACATAAATCCCTCCTCTTGCTCAGCAAAAGCAGACTTTCTTCTGTTCTTGCCCACAACCACCGTCGGCTCCGTCAGTGCCGTCTTATCCTCGATTACCCGGATTGCCTTGGCCAGATTGATGGATGCCCTTGGCTTGTGACTCGTCTCGCTGAAGGCTGTCAAATTCAGTCCGTCCAGCTTGAAGAAACGTCTTCGCCAGTATCGGCAATCGCCGCCCAGCTGGGACAGATGACCTTCCAGCACCACCGGCTCCACCTTTTGAGCCTCTCTTAGCTCGTCTAGGGCGTCCTTGATGGACTCTGGCAGGATCTCGCTCTCCTTGACCCGCGGCACGAACATCATCTGGATCTGGATCCGGCCAATCTTGTACGGCTGTTGCTTGTGAGCGTGTGCGTTCTTGGACCACTCGTTAAAGCACGACAGCTCGAACGTTGCCAGCTTACCAAATACCTCAGGCTCGTACTGGTCAAAGGCAATGTAAGACCGGGCAAAAGAACCATCGGTGGCTACCAGGTTCTCCCACGAGTCCTTCTTGGGTATTGGGAACGAGGCGATAGCTTCGTTGTAGTAAGGCTTCTGGATCTGAGCTGGCGGTAGCAGCTTCTTGGGGCCGCTAAAGAATCGCGAGAGGCCCTTCCGCTTCTCGACTGGCATTGGCTTGGTGAGCGGGGTGGACGCGACGGCCGCCTTTCGGGCCATCGTTGGGGCAGGTCCTGGTTTGACGTATTTCGTCTTGAGTGTTAGAATGAATTCCAGTTCCCGTCCCACTGTCAGCTCAAACTCCTGGTCCAGCATGCAGGTCTTGCTCAGAGGAATGTATGGGGTGGTGATGCAGTGAATACCGTTGTCAAGCGTCAGGCTGAATTTGGCGTTCTTTTCGTCAATACCTGGCAGCGCAATGTCCTTGATAGAGACGATTCGCACAAACAGTCGGCCACGCTCGACGTTGGGCAGATCCTGCTGTTTCTTTGCCGACTTGGAGGTCGCGCCGGCAACCTCTTCAAGATTAGTGATGACTGGCTCTAGGTCGTTCTCATCGATTTCGTCTTCCCCTTCTGGCGCAGCCTGTTCTGGCTCTGGCTGTGGCTCTGGCACCTCCATGATAGGCTTGACTGGGCCGCTGACCTTTCGTCCGCCCACACCAACGTCAGAGAGTCGCTCACTGGCAATCACAATGCTGCTGTTTTCTCGCACCTGGTAGCCCTTTCTTTGCACGCTCATCAGCTTGTCAAACTCCTCGTCAATATCCTCAAAGAGCGAGTCGTTTTCGTTCACCAGGTCTTCACAAGACAGCTGCAAAACTGGCACAGCAGCCTTGGACACCTGCGACAGAATGTGGTCGTCAAGTCGCATGGAGTTTCGGTTCTTTCGGCCACTCACAGACCGTGTTCGCGAGATCTTGGCCACGTCCATGGGTGTCAGACTTGGCCGCGTCTTGAGCTTAGCACTAGACGACCTGATGGTTCGCGACTCCTGTGGAACAGGCTCTGCCTCTTCTTCTTCCTCTTCTTCCTTGACTGACATCTCCGGCTCTTGCTCTGGAATGGCGGTAGTCACGTGGGACAAGTTAGCAGCGAGTGAGAAAGTGCTGGCAGAATATTCCCTAAAGTCTCGCAGAGAGCTGGTCTCAAACGAGTGCAGCTCGCCGTACTTGTTGGGCTTTTCACGGCTGGTTCCAAACATCTCAGAGAATTCGGAGGCAAACTCTTCAGCAACCGAAGGCATGTCCAGCATCGAGTGGGTTCGGTCGTAGCCAAACGAAGGCTGACTCTCATACACAGATGGTTGGGCGTACATTGAGTGTCTCCAAAATCGCTCCTCGGTCTCTACCTTGACAGGGCTATCTTCGAAACTAGTAGGACTGTTGCCAGCACGGTCCAGACTTGGGACGGGGCTCTCCTCCTGTTTGATCTTGAATGAGGGCTCGGGAGCCAGCAGACCTGCTTGCAGGTCTGCGTAAGACTGTGGTCGAACAGAGCTCTCTGGAACGCTCAGCATCGACTCCTCAGGCTCAGACTTGATAACTGGGGTCTGGACCTGGGCCTGAACAGGCGGGGAGTTTCGCTCCTTCTCCTCAGCGGCCACCTTCTCCGCCAGTCGCAGCGGCCTCAGGTTGGCAGGGGAGCTGGGGGAAGAAGGCGCCTCCGGCTGGGTGGACTCCAGTGGTGGCAGGTTGGTGATGGCAGCCATGTGGGCAAACTCTGAAGCGATGGCCTCGTCCTTCTCGACCACAGGCTCCTCGACTGGAGCAGCGACTGGAGTAGCGATAGGAGCAGGGACTGGGGCGACAGGCTCAGTAACAAGCTCCTTAACAGGTTCTGGCTCGCTGACTGGCTCATAGACCTCTGAAACTGGCGCCACTGGCTCAACTGGTTCAGGCTGGTGCTCTGGCTCAGGCTCCTGTTCGGCGACAGTCTGCAGCTCGTTGGCAGCTTCTCGCTCCCTCTCAATGGCAATGTTCATTGATCGTCGCTTGGAGCTGCTCGACCTCCTGACCTCGCCCTGGTGGTTCTGGGTCTCCAGCTTCCTCTCAGAATCCTTCAGACTACCCTTTCGACCGACTCCGCTCCGGGAACCGTTTCTCTGCACGGATCCGTGTCGCTGCACAGAGCCATGTCGCTGCACGGAGCCTCGTCGGACCAGAGACTCCTTCCTGTGCAGATCACCGTACACGTCGCTGTAGTCCTGAGAATACTCCTGGTAGTCGTCGTACTCCTGAGAGTACACGTCGTGGTGAATGACACTGCCAGTGTCATCGTCGTCGTAATCACTCTCGCTGGGGTGATCCTCCTCCTCCTCCTCCTGGGGAACAGGCAGCTGAGGAAGAGGACGGTTGGGTCGCATCTCGGCGTGATCATCCTCTTCGGTGTGAGCACCAGGCTCAATTACCGGAACATTGGCGTATTCGTCCTCTTCCTCTTCCTCTTCATCCTCTTCCTGGGTGTCTTCTGTTCCCAGCGAGTTTGTGCTGGCCGACGTGCTAACCTCTGGAGTTTCTGAAACATATTGAATCACCTGCGCTGAGTTATTAAAGGTGACCATTTTCTTGAGCTTTGATGGAGAGATGGTCTCTCCGCTGTATTGTCTCGGGCCGATAAGCTTAGAGCCTGTTCGCTGTAGCTCGGCGATTAGCGCGATCTCGTTCTCCTTAGTGGACCCGCCGCTGCTGCTCGTACTGGGTATCCTGACCATTGGCCTCGGGCTGCCGTTGGGCGAGACTGAGCCTCGTGGGATTCGGTTCCAGGAGTTTGACGGGCTCACATTGGGCGAGGTCTTGTCGAACTGAACAAACGGGTTGTTTTGTAATTTGCTGCCTTTGGGGGCATTAGGGCTGCGTTCTGGGGTCGGCGCTACAGCGTGGCCTTCGCTCTTCTCCATATCCGACCAGAACGAGCGCAGATTCGACGTTTTGCTTCCAATATTGGTGATTCGTTCGGGTTTGATGTAGCCTGAGTTAGTTAATCTAGAGTTAATTAAGCGTCGCAATCTACCCCGTAAGTCAGATCTAGACAAGACATTAGCCTTACCGCTACTCACCCTCATTTGAAACCAAACTCTGCCTCTTTGCACTCCCATTGCTCCCCCCATTACTTCCATTGACCTTGTTTATCCTCAGCGGGCGTATTTCCGCTTGCGTCTGTTTCTCTGGTGAAGTCATCCTTCAAACTTTCGCTAACTGTAACCCTCGCTAATTTCAATCTGTCGTCTGATCAAATCTCTCTCGTATCTCCCGTGACCCCTATCCAAATCCTGTACGTTATCCGTCCGTCCTCCTCAGTATCTCCTAATTATGTATCCCTTTTCGTACGCAAGTTGATCACGTGCTCGCCGTTCCCTAACGGCTCCTTAGTCTGGTCCCGAATGTCCTCTTCAGTGTAATCCTGTACTATCAAGGTAGTCTCGAAACTTCTCTGGTCAGCACTGCGCTTAATGTATGTGAGAGAAAAGTATATGTAGGGAAGCTGTTTGAGGCTTTAGGCGTGGCTCTGTTTACTTTTTAGTTGTGTCTCACAAAGACTTGCGTTGTCATGGCAACGCCCCTTAGATGACCTGTTGCCTCAAACTATATAAGAACCCCATAGAAGTCTAGCCCTCCAAGATTAAACCGTCTATACATACGTGTGCAGTAAATTTAGTCCTCGCCCGTTCAATGTCTCCTTACTCCAATTGTACTTCTCAATATCTCGATGACTGACTGCTTACATAATACAGTACCAAGATGCCGATCGTTTATTCGCCTTGACGGTGAGGAAAAAATATATAATAAAGGAGGACGTGGCTGCACATTAATTATTTCAATTTTCACTGTGTGTGGTTGTTTGAAAAGTAGGGGGAAGGCTGTGGCTGGGTGCGTAGGCGGTCAGCTTGATACCTTGGTAACGTGGATTGATGGTGAATTAGGCGGGATGGAGCAGTATTGGTTTACATGTAGTTGCTTGCATAAGAAGCGTCGACATGGGTCCGACGCGCGCTTTGAATTTCTGTGCTAAACTTAGTGACTACAAGTCTGTGAAGGTGTGTGGCTGCTTGAAAACGGGTGGTGGCTGGTGTTACAGTTGAAGTCTTCATTTAATCAGGAGCACTCCGACGCGGTATGACGAAACGAGCGCGTATAAACTCTGTTATATCATGTGCCATGTGTGTTTGAGGGACCCTGCTTTGTCTTAGTCAGAGCCCCATTGCTTAACGGCCAGCGTGTTTCAGGATCACAAGCTATGATAAGACGTGTAATGAATGATGATCATCCCTCAATGATTGCAGATGGCCAAAAAAAGATGGTGGGGAGCAAACGAGGCAAAAAGATGCGTCAGCCCGGAGTCGAACCGGGGGCTCGTCGATGGCAACGACGAATTTTACCGCTAAACCACTAACGCGTTTCACTGAAAATTTAGGAATTGACACGTACTGGTCCTGCGTTTTCAAAATGCAAAGAGCGCCAAATCGAGGAAATATGGGCGTAAACGTAAAACAGAGGTAAAAACTAGTCATATCCGTAATTTTTGATCGATTCTATGCAAAAACTGGACCGTGGGCTGCGAAAAGACTCTGCGCGTCTACAATATTCACCATGCACGCAACACTCATCACCACTCATCACCACTCATCACTGCTCCAAAGAATGTTAGCGCCGGATTTGACCTCGCGTTCGACACCTGTGCGAGTAGTGAGCTGTGCGTCCCTATCACTTACACCCGCGGGGTCAGAGTCGATCCAAACAGGTTAGCTCCGCCCGGGGCTCATTGGCCGGCTTCATCCAGATCTAACGGCTCTTTCCGGATCTGATACGTACTGCTATTTCCATCTGCGATAGAGTTTCAGTGCTTCGAATACGACAGAGCAAGTAAGGCAATTTGGTCACGAGGATTCGTCTTGATGTTAGGCTCGCACGGTTGATGATACAGTTTTAACGACACCGCCGGCTTCAACTCACCAGGAATCTGTTGACCTTCTTAGCGTTGTGTGTCATTCTTCTGTGACTCTTGCTGAAGATCAGATAACGTGGGGCACAGCACACGGCGAGTCGGTCATAATATTTCTGATACCATGCACGTCGATCTATATCGGGAAGCGGAAGTTAGATAGCTTCCGGGCCGGAGAGGGTCCGGCTTTCCGAGAGTTTCGCAGAAACTACTTAAGAATAGAGTCCTGTTTGTGGAGGACCCCAAGATGTCGTTGAGATCTGTTTTAGCCTGGCTCGTCGGGCTGGTCATTGCTTTTGTGTTCTACGACTACATTGCCGAAGACATTTACCGACTCAAAGCCAAATTTCGCGGTTATAAATCGCCGAAATTTACCAGGGCTTTTTTCCTTGGAATTCCATGGTACAGGCGGATGCTGGCTTCCTACAGAAAGGATGAACTCGCTCAATTCGTTGCAAGCATGCTGACGGACGCTGGTGAAACTACAATCAGGTTTCAGTCATTGGGCTCGACTTCGTTTCTTACGGCCGATCCTGAAAATATCAAGGCCATGTTGGCGACCCAGTTCAAGGACTACGACCTGGGAGTAAGATCTCAGCAATTCGATAGTTCTATTGGTTCTGGAATATTCACCAATAATGGAGGTGCGTGGGCTCATTCACGAGCAATGTTGAAACCTCAATTTTCGAGAAATCAGGTATCCCGGTTGGAGGCGCTAGACCCCCATTTGAAGACGTTGATGGAGATTGTCAAGAGAGAGTCGACGAAGGGGTATTTCGACATTCAGCCGCTTTTTTTCTGCTTTACGTTGGACTCTTCTTCAGAAATGCTCTTTGGCGAAAGCACCTACACGCTTTCCAATGGTGAACCATTGGGCCCTATTCGCGGCCCCCAGGCAGCAGAGTTTGGCAAGCAGTTCGACATCATGCAAGGATGGTTGAACTTGAGAGGCTGTGCAAACCACCTTTATTTCCTTATCAACCCCAAAGAGTTCCGAGACTCGATCAAGATTTGTCATGATTTCACCAATTATTACGTTGATAGAGCGCTGGAAAACTATTACAGGAATGGCGAGAAGCAGGATCGAGACCAAGACAACTACGTCTTCATGGATGAGGTTGTCAAAGCGACACAAGACCGAAACGCCCTGCGAAATCAAGCCATGAACATTCTCACCGCATCCAGGGACACAACTGCTGGATTGCTGTCCTTTGCTGTTGCTATGCTAGCCCAACACAAAGATGTCTGGGTAAAGCTCAAAGAGACAATTCTCGAAGATTTTGGAACTGAGCGAGAAGCGATCACGTTTGCTAGTCTCAAGCAATGCAACTATCTACGATATTTCCTCAACGAGGTGCTTCGATTGTGGCCAGTCGTTCCTATCAACGCCCGTGACTCAACGAAGGACACCACGCTGCCATGTGGTGCCGACGGACCTGTGTTTGTTCCAAAAGGATCTCGGGTCGTGTTTACCACGTTTGTCATGCACCGTCTTGAAAAATACTGGGGTAAAGATGTCAATGAGTTCAAACCAGAACGATGGCACGGCTTGAATGCCTCTTGGTGGTATTTGCCCTTCAATGGAGGACCTCGAATTTGTCTAGGTCAGCAGCTCGCGTTGACTGAAGCTTCATATGTCATTGTGCAACTCTGTCAGCTGTTTAACGATCTTGAACCCTCACCCGAATTCGCCAACAAAGAGATCACAGCAAAAATAACGTTGTCCGCGAAGGTTTCAGGCGGCGTTCCCGTGAGGTTTACTTAGTTTCGAAGCGATATGATCGATGCACCAACCAAATCGAGAGTTGGTAGTTGGCGACCATTGAATATTTATATTACATGCAACTGTTATACGCTCGGTGGCGGGGCTCTGTGAGTCGATCGGCTTGGTTTTCGGCTCTATATAAATAAATTTTATATTATTGTGATTTGAAACAATTAACACTGAGAAATTATATATAGCTACAGCTGCATGTGAAGTGCGCAATTATAAGCTTCTTTGCATGTCTGCCATGATTGCTGGACTGTAGCTAATTAAACTGTATATAACCGTTCGAAATCACAATCCATTCCACACTAACTCTAGCCGACGGGGACATTATATTTTCGTTTTTCTTTTTTTTTTTAGAGGAACTTTTTGACAGATGCACTAGCTCGAACGGCCGCCTATGGTGAAAATCTCGTTTTTATCTTCAAATCCGGACACTCCATTACTACTTAACAATAATTATTCACAGTTCGTTTGGTAAAAACCGAGTTTATAATCACCTTGGTCACGTGACACAAATCACGTGATGTAACGTCGAAGATACCGGTTTGTCACAACCTGCAATCTGGACAAGAAAAAGCTCCATTGGCCAAATGGTAAGGCATCCGCCTCCTAAGCGGAAGACTGCGGGTTCGAGTCCCGTGTGGAGTGCATCCTCCTTTCTTTTTGCGTACATTTTGTCTTTGTTGACCGCCGCACTTCATCGAATCATGATTATGTCCGGAAACAAAAATCAGTCAGACAAATAAATAATTAGTTATGCAAATGCTACATCAATTTTTCTTTTCTCGAACAAAGTCAAATTGTAGTCCCGGATTCGACTTTGCGCCGAGAATGTCGTCGAGGGTGTGCTGTTTCTTTCGAGGTTTGTCAAACAGACTCATAGGTTGCTGGTACCGCTGTGTTGGAAATCCTTGCGATAAAACAGTTTGCGGTGGGGGTCGCCGGGGTACAGTACTCTTGTTAGGGACAGTAGATTCTCGTGGAGGGCTCACCGGGCTCCGAGCATAGCAGAATTCGCTAGACCATTCAAACGAGTGGGTGGTTGGGGCCTTAGAGCTGGTTGAATTCATTGTGCACGAAGATGGGTTGAATGCGTTGGCGCTTGGTGACTAGCAACAGGTAATATGGCAAGTGTTGATAGCAGTGATGTACAGTATTAGTGACAGCGGTAGAGCACGCGTGTTGCACAAAGTTTTGATGAGTGGTGATGAAAGCCGGGGAATGAGTCCTTTAAATACCAATGTCGATATGCATGCTTATGCGGGCGGTAACCTTATTTCCGAGACCGCAATTTCTCGTAGGTATAATGCAGGTGGGGCGTCACCTAATTTCTTATCGGAAATGTCCGTAATCGGCCTAGAGCTCAAGGGTTAGCCAGCCGGGCCAGGCTAGCTCGTCTCGGACGAGTGACCTGATTCGTTCTAGAAGGAACTTTTCGACGTTGCCCACATTCCGCAGGACAGACCCCTTACCATTCTGATCGCCTATCTCCGATTCGATTTTAATAGCTTTGATGATGTTTATTTTTTCATTGCCCACGAAGGAGAACGAGTCAGCCTCGCCGTCGATGTCGCAGATAAAACTGCAGCACACGCGGTTCGCAATGTAGGCGACGACGGCGAACGAGTGAATCTCCAGCCCGCTGATTGTCAGCTTGAGCGGCAGCGACACAAAGCTGGGCGACGGATAGTTCAGTAGCAGCTTTGCCGTGACCACCAGCTTCATGTTGCCTTTGTATGCGACGTCCAAGTAGAATTGCACGTCGTCCTCGCCGATCTGGGGCGGACTCGGCTGAGGGTTAGTGAACTCTGGTGGGCTCAGCGGGACATTAAGGCTGTGGTGGTTGTTAAGAGCGCTTAAATTGGGGAAGCTGGCATACAGTGGAGTCCTGAAGCTTGACAGCAGACTGGAGGGAGGGGGATGAAAGTAGCTCAGCCCACGAACTCGTCCATTAGGCGACATTGGCGAAGAGGGACGAAACGTAGGCCTCTCTTCTGGTTCTGTAGAGTAGCTTGGTAGAGATGATTCTGATTGTGTGTCATCCTCCTTGTCCTGGTCCTCGTAGAACTCTGGGAAAGGGTCTGTGATATTGCGTATCGTGATCTCGGGTGCAGTGTCGCCTAAACTAAACGACTCCACGGAGAGGGATTGAATGTATGGAGGAAGAGTCAGTTTTTGGAACTGGTCGTCCAGGAAGGACCGAATCTTTTCCGATATATTGGCCTCATCTTCGAGAAGCTTGTTCCAGTTGATTTCGAATGACATGCCACAACAATCAAGCGAAGTGAGTGCCGATGGTGACCGTGGTGGTGTGCGGCTTGTCCCGCCGTTTTGTTCTGGGCGGAGGAGTAAGTGGTGTTAGAATACCAAAAGAATATGCATTATCACCGAAGACACTGGAATTTCAACGCAAATCACACATACTAATAAACCTACTGCTTACTTCACCCTTCACCATTCTTGTCCACAAAACAGTCCCCAGTGTCACCTACCTTATTACTTTCAGTTACCCTACCGAACTGCTCCCACCACTATTTTCTCCCACGTTGTCCCTGAAGAAATTTTTTCACAGCTACTAATAACAATGGGTTTCACTGATCTTACTTCTGCTGCTGGTGAGTGTACTGTTTGAGGATCAATGGCTGTCTCTGTTTAGTGCGCTTGGGACTGCAATTCTGTTGAAGATTCGCTGAATTGAGTGGAATTGATCGGGTGTCAGGTCAACGAACTCGATCCATATATTCGCTCGATATGAGCTCGATACTAACCCAGGCCTCCAGTCCCTGAACACCTTCCTTGCCGACAAGAGCTACATCGAGGGCGTCAACGCTTCTCAGGCTGATGTCGCCGTCCACAAGGCTGTCGGCTCTGCCCCAGACGCTGCCAAGTACCCAAACGCTGCCCGATGGTTCAAGCACATTGCTTCATTCGAGCACGCTGACCTGCCAGGTGACAAGTCTGTCTCTGCTTCTTCTTTCGGCCCAGCCGCCGCTGCTGCCCCAGCTGCCGCTGCCGAGGAGGATGATGACGATGTCGACCTTTTCGGCTCCGACGACGAGGTCGATGAGGAGGCTGAGAAGCTGAAGGCCCAGCGACTGGCTGAGTACAACGCCAAGAAGGCTGCTAAGGGACCAAAGCCAGCTGCCAAGTCTATCGTTACCCTGGACGTCAAGCCATGGGACGATGAGACTGACGTCGAGCAGATGCTCGCCAACGTCAAGGCCATCGAGATGGACGGTCTTGTCTGGGGTGGTTCTCAGTTCATTCCAGTTGGTTTCGGTATCCGAAAGCTGCAGATCAACTGTGTCATTGAGGACGAGAAGGTCTCCCTTGACGACCTGCAGGCTGAGATTGAGGGCGATGAGGACCACGTCCAGTCCACCGATGTTGCTGCCATGCAGAAGTTGTAAGTCCCTTATGGTTCCGGTTTAAACAACCGTCTCCTTAGGTATAGCAATAAAATGATCAATATCGAATCTCATTAGTACTTCTGTAGGCTCATCGCGCGTCGCCCACCACTTATCGCAAATCACGTGACACTTGATAATGAAGAAAAATTCATGATTTGAAATCTATCTCCAATGCCGCCCAAACATAATGGCTCCGAGCAGGAGGTTAAGAGCGATGAGGCGTTCAACGAGCTGCTCAAGCCCATGTATAAGGGCAAGGCCTTGACGGATCAGATTAATACAGCGGAGGTGAGTACAATTGGAGTAATTTCGCGAACAAAGTTCTTGAGTCCGACTAACTTAGGATAAATGGAACCTTCTACCTGCCTTCCTCAAAGTTAAAGGTCTAGTCAAACAGCATTTGGACTCCTTCAACTACTTCGTCGAGACAGATCTCAAGAAGATTGTCCAGGCCAACGACAAAATCGTTAGTGATGTTGACCCAGAATTCTACCTCAAATACACAGATATTAGGGTTACCATGCCCAAGCGAAAGGACATGACCGAAGCCAACAAGCCCATCACACCACACGAGTGTCGACTACGAGATTTGACGTATGCAGCGCCAATTTTAGTGGATATTGAATACACTCGAGGCAAAAAGATCATTTTCCTCAAAAACCTGGAAATTGGCCGAATGCCAATCATGCTGCGGTCCAACAAATGTATTTTGTACAACAAGTCTGAGGCAGACATGGCCGCTATGCAGGAGTGTCCTTTGGATCCAGGTGGATATTTCGTTGTCAATGGTACGGAGAAGGTCATTTTGGTTCAGGAGCAGCTGAGTAAGAACCGAATCATCGTCGAGGCGGACGAAAAGAAGGATATTGTCCAGGCATCCGTCACCTCTAGTACGCACGAGAGAAAGTCCAAGACATATGTTCTGACCAAGAACGGCAAAATCTACCTCAAGCACAACTCTATTTCTGAGGAGATTCCAATTGTTCTGGCCCTGAAAGCTTGTGGTCTGGTTACAGACTACGAGATCATGCAGCTGGTAGCAGGCTCAAACCCGGCGTACCAGGACCTGTTTGCCGTCAACTTTGAGGAATACGCAAAGCTGGGCATCCAGTCGCAACAGCAGGCGCTAGAATACCTCGGAACCAAGGTCAAGACCGTTCGACGGTTTAACGCCCCAAAGCTGAGCGCCTACCAGGAGGGTCTAGAGGCCCTGGCTACCACGGTGATTGCGCATATATCCGTCAATGATTTGGACTTCCGAGAGAAGGCCCTCTATATCGCCATCATGACACGACGAACGTTGATGGCCATGCATAACCCAAAGATGGTGGACGACCGAGATTACGTTGGCAGCAAGCGACTGGAGCTGGCTGGTCAGCTCATGTCGCTGCTGTTTGAAGATTTGTTCAAAAAGTTCAACAGCGACTTCAAAATGTCTATTGACAAGAATCTGAAGAAAACCAACCGAACTAGCGAGTTTGACGCCATCATTGAAATGTCAATTCACTCTAATAACATCACGCATGGCATGAACCGAGCCATCTCCACTGGTAACTGGTCGCTGAAACGATTCAAGATGGAGCGAGCCGGTGTAACCCACGTTCTCAGTCGACTTTCTTACATCGCCGCCCTAGGTATGATGACGCGTATTGCCTCGCAGTTTGAGAAATCGCGAAAAGTGTCCGGCCCCCGAGCGCTTCAGCCGTCGCAGTTTGGTATGCTCTGTACCTCAGATACCCCAGAAGGTGAGGCCTGTGGTTTGGTGAAGAACCTTGCACTCATGACACACATCACTACAGACGTTGAAGAGGAGCCCATACGGCGCGCTAGTTTAACGCTTGGTGCAGAAGACATTTCCATCATTGGCGGCTACGAGCTCCACGCCCCAGCTACTTATGGTGTCTACCTCAACGGTACTCTCATGGGTATCACGCGATACCCGACAAAGTTCGTCCAGTCCTTCAGACAGCTGCGTCGAACAGGCAAAATCTCCGAGTTCATCAGTGTGTACTGTAACCATCATCACGCCGCCGTTCACATCGCCACAGACGGAGGCCGAATTTGTCGACCACTAATTATTGTCACCAACAAGGAGCCGCGAGTGAAGGCCCACCACCTCGCCAAGCTGTTGAACGGCGAAATGGTTTTCGATGACTTTCTCAAACAAGGCCTGGTCGAGTACCTGGACTGTAACGAAGAGAACGATTCGTACATCGCATTGTACGAAAAAGACATAACTGAAGACACTACGCATCTGGAAATTGAAGTCTTTACTGTTCTTGGAGCAGTAGCAGGTCTTATTCCATACCCCCATCACAACCAGTCGCCTCGAAACACCTATCAGTGCGCTATGGGTAAGCAAGCTATTGGTGCCATCGCATACAACCAAATGAACCGAATAGACACCCTGCTCTATCTCATGGTTTACCCTCAACAGCCCATGGTCAAAACACGGACCATTGAGCTCATCAAATATGACAAGCTGCCCGCCGGACAAAACGCTGTCGTCGCCGTCATGTCCTACTCCGGTTACGATATCGAAGATGCCCTGGTGCTCAACAAGTCCTCTATCGATCGAGGCTTCGGTCGATGTCAGGTGCTCAAAAAGAATACAACAATTCTCAAAAAGTACTCCAACCAGACAGGAGACAAGCTTGACGGTATCAAATATGAAAAGGTTATGCTTGGAAAGGATGACAACAAGAAGGAGTACACTAAGCCCATCTTCCAGCATGAGGCTCTGGGCCCCGATGGTCTGGCTGAGGTGGGATCTCGAGTGGACTCTGGTCAGGTCTATGTCAACAAGGCCGTCCCTGTCAACACTGGTGGAGATATCCTGCCCAACCCTCAGGCTTCTGGTGAATATCGAGAGACCCCAGTGAGATACAAGGCTCCGGAGGCCAGTTACATTGACAAGGTTATGCTGTCAACTGCCGAAAGTGAACAGCCTTTGATTAAGGTTCTCCTACGTCAAACACGACGACCTGAGCTCGGTGACAAGTTTTCCTCGCGACACGGGCAGAAGGGTGTATGTGGTATTATTGTTCAGCAGGAGGATATGCCATTCAATGACCAGGGTATCTGTCCTGACATTATCATGAACCCACACGGTTTCCCCTCGCGAATGACTGTGGGTAAGATGATAGAGCTTATTTCCGGAAAAGCAGGTGTCCTGACTGGTACGCTGCAGTACGGAACCTGTTTCGGCGGCTCCAAGCTTGCCGACATGTCCAAGATTCTCATTGAGAAGGGCTTTAACTACTCCGGAAAAGACATGCTGTACTCCGGTATCACTGGAGAGTGTCTCCAGGCCTACATTTTCTTTGGTCCAATCTACTATCAGAAACTGAAGCATATGGTTATGGACAAGATGCATGCGCGACCGCGAGGTCCAATGGCGCTGCTTACTCGACAGCCCACGGAGGGTCGAAGTCGAGATGGTGGTTTGCGATTGGGAGAGATGGAGCGTGATTGTGTTATTGCATACGGCGCTTCGCAGCTGTTGTTGGAGCGACTCATGTTGTCGTCCGACGCTTTTGAGGTTGATATTTGTCAGAAGTGTGGCTTGATGGGACACAATGGCTGGTGCTCATCCTGCAAGACGACAGAGAAGGTGGTGAAGATGACCATTCCATACGCTGCAAAGCTTCTGTTCCAGGAGCTCATGGCTATGAACATTGCCCCAAGACTGGAGTTGGGAGACTTTTTCTCTTAGTCAGGTCGGAGACGCCGGAAATGAAAAATTGTAAATACTAGAATTCGATTGTAATGCACTTCCACCTTACCCTGGGGTACTTTATAATAGGTAACCATTGACGCGCTGGGACATCACCAACTTTTCGGTTGGCGCGTAAAACTTTCACCACAATGACCTTCAAGGGCCTGCTGCGTACCTGCCGGCTGGGCGCTCTGAGCAAGCCCCTTCCTGGCTGGCACGGGTACCAGAACTCCAAGCCATATCCATTGTACCAGGTTGTGGAGACGACACCCTCGAGTTTCCACCGACGGGATTGGGGTCTCAAGTGTCCCATTCCATCCAAACAGTCTTCGCTATACATCAATGTCCAGGCGCTAGATTCCGATGTTGGCCTGGCGCAGTACGAGCAAGGTGCTGGGTTCTATCGAAAAGTTCAAAGATTCCGAGAATTCGGCGTCCCACTGCGACTTGAATCAGACAACTACTTCAACGTCAGCAAACCACAAAAGACATGGAAATCACTCAGCGAGAACGAGTCAAAGACCCTTCTGCAAACTAGCAAGAAACAGCGAAAGGACTTTTTGGGTCACGTCAAAAGCCAGGGCTCGGGCATCTACACTACAAAGTCCAACCTGTTGGGTCACGTCGAGGGCTTCCTCGGTCTTCAGCAACCACCAACTGGTGTTGAGAAGACCAAGAAAGTGACAGGAATCGGCTTGAACTACGCCCTACAGGGAACTATTCACAACACGCCAAAGGGTATCGTGAAGCTGAAGCCTGTCGTTGGACGAGAGGTTGGAAAGGTCGCCGCCGTCGGTGGATTCATGTGTGCTAGGCCCCACGACAATGATCCTCAGAGCAGGCTGACCAAGGCCGTCAAGACGTACTACGTGCGAAAGGCCGAGGTTCTACCAAGTGGGCACGTTCAGGTGGGTGTTTAGCGTCACCTACTGCACAGTATCACATCACATGACGTTACCTAACCTTTCACAACTAAGACGTTTTGGCGCAAAAAGAATACCCGCACGGACAGTACGGGCATTAGAAGAGGAAATTGTAAATAGCTGTATGCATAATAAAGCCTGCGGGCATGACAAGAGACTTTGACTTCTCTAAACTGGTTAAGCTACATGCATAATAAATAGGCTAGCGCGCTAGCTGTCGTCGCTGACAAGGGATAGTGATGAGTGTGAGATGCAGATGCCCGTGGGCAGGACTGTGAAAGGTGCTGACGAACCACGCTCAGCAGACCACCTAGAAGTCACAGCCGTCCGGAAACAACAGTTCTGGGTGAATCTGCAGCTCCTTGAGCATATATTTCATGGTGAACTCTGAATCCTTGTCTTCCTCATTCTCCTGGTTAATCACCTGCTGGTAAATCTCCCAGTCCTCTGGGCTCAGCTGTGACACGTCCACTTCTTCGTCGAAAGAACACTTCTGCTCATCGATTCTCCGTTTGAGCTCCTCCATACCGCCCATTCTCTCCACCCGGCCTCTAGCCTCGTTGTACAAATATGCGGCCGCTTTCTGAGCAGCGTCTCTCCATTTCTCAAACAGTGTATCTAAATCGCGCTGGTCGGTCTTCTCGTACTTCTCCGCCTGTTCAGCAACGCTGACCAGCATTTGCCATTTGCGAATCTCCCTATTCAGCTCAGCCTCCTCGCCATAGAGCGCAGGCTTCTTGGTTATATTGGACCGTGCCAGCAACGGGGAAGTGACTGAACGCGTCTTGACCATAGGAACAGGTTCTATGGTGTCTGACGAATTAGACGATATAGTATCCAAAACCGACTTGCCCACAAAAGACACCGACGATTCCGGCGGAGAAGGCGGCGAGAGGGTCGGGATGGGCCGGTCCTGTAGGGACGGCGTCCTGTGACCAATGTTCCGTATGGGGCTCGAAAATGAACGGTGCTTCGAAGGTGTGATTTTAGGGGAATCCAGAAAAGTCGGCGAACCTAAACGCCGGCGCTTATTTATTATCAGGCCCCCTGACACCGGGGGAAGTACCGCCGACGGAGATTTGATAGGTGATCGCACCGGCGATGAAGATGATAAGTCAAATGACACGTCTGGGGTCTCGCACTCATCCATGTCGAGCGTTGGCGATTGTGACGGAGTAAAGGTGTTACGAGCCAAATTCCTAAAAACGCGACGCGTCAGTCACGTGATCAATTAGTTATACAAAAGTGAAGATCCCCTGGAATGAAGGGGCAAAAATGTCAGGAGGTAAAGTGAATGAACTAAATTTAGGTGGATAGTGGTTGTCGGTGGTTACCGGCAGTCTGTAGAGATGAGAATGGAGGCGATTCGTTGAATCAGTTTATGTGACGCTCTCGATAAGACTTCGTCAGGCTATCGCAGTGAAACCATGGTGACCACTATAACACATCATTTACTGGGTGAAAGCCATCGCCAAACTACACACATACGTTTACTGTCAGTCGTGAATGAACGACTGGATATCCCCATATACTCGTAGACAACAAGCGTCGGAATCACATGATAGAAATAGGTGAACTCAATTTCGCCTAAAGTAAGTGAATTGGCTAGCAGGTCTTCAATAATTGTTCGGTAGGCAGTTCGTGATGTCACTAACCCTTGACCACCATCTCAGAACTCTGGGATGGGACTTATCGGCGGCGCGTAAAACTTTGAAAAAAAAAAATTCGAAACTCTTGATAACATGGGAAAGGCTGGCAAGAGCACGAAAAAGTTTCAAAAGAACCATCTGAAACGGGCGGTTGACCAGCGACATGTTGAGCAGAAGTTCAAGCAGAAGCTGGCGCTGCAGAAGCGAAAGAAGGGCACCAAGGGATCCAAGGAGGAGAAGCAGCCTGAATCAAAGGAAGTTTTCGAGAACCAGTCAGTGGAGGAGTTTTTCAAGGGTGGATTTGAAGTGCCCAAGGGAAAACAAAACAAGAAGTCGAAGGACCATCACAAGGACGATCTAGCGGATCTGGCCAAGAGTGATCCAGAATTTTACAAATATTTGCAAGAGAACGACAAAGAGCTGTTAGCATTCGAGGACGAGTCCGAGCAGGAAGAGGAAGACGCTGGTAGTGAAGAGGATGTCAGTGATGAAGACGATGAAGAGGCCGAGGAAGATGCTGGCAGTGAAGAGGCTGAGGATGCTGAGGTTGAAGACGATAAGAGTGAAGTTACGCTAAACGATGTCAAAACCTGGAAGAAGGCTTTGAATGAAAACTCACTAAAAACACTCAAGAAGGTCCTGAAGGCCTTTGCATCTGCGGTTCAGTACAGCGACAACCCAGACGTGGAGTACAAGTACACAGTCACTGATCCAGAGGTTTTCAACGCCCTCTTGATCCTGACTCTCACTAAAGCCCCAGAGGTCATCAAGCACCATGCCCCACGAGACAAGGAGACCAAGAAGCTCAAGGCTTTGTCTGCTTCGCTCAAGTCACACGGAGCTGCCCTCAATGCCCTTTTGAAGGACAACCAAGACAGCAAGACCATCTCGCTGATCCTCAAGAGTACACACGAACTTGTGCCATACTTTTTGTCTCACCGAAGACTTATCAAGGATCTCATTGGTTCTGTTACTGATCTGATGGGAAACACCACCGTCGAGGACGAGTCCCGACTTCAGGCCTTCACTTTCCTGAAGACATGTGCTGAGAGCTACAAGAAGTCTACGCTCGACCTTATTCTCAAGGCTGCCTACAGCGGTATCGTCAAGTCATCTCGACGAACCACCGTCCATACTATGGATGTCATCAATATGCAAAAGAACCTGGCGGCCCTGCTGTACGAGGTTGATCCACAGGCTGCTTACCAGCACGTCTTCCAGTTTATTCGACAACTGGCCGTCCATCTGCGATCTTCCATCGTCAACAAGACCGCGGACTCCTACAAGACCATCTACAACTGGCAGTACATCCACTCGTTGGACTTCTGGTCGCGAGTCATTTCCAGCCAGTGCGATATTGCGAAGGAATCCCTGGTGGGAAAGGCCTCTGTTATGCGAGAGCTGATCCACCCACTAGTCCAGGTCACCCTCGGTGCCATGCGACTAATCCCCACGGCACAGTATTTCCCACTGCGGTTCTACCTCATCAAGAGTCTGATTCGAGTGTCTCGACAGACTGGAGTTTACATTCCACTGCTGCCAGTTCTGACAGAGATTCTGCAGAGTTCACTCATCACCAAGAAGGCCAAGAATGCTTCTCTCAAGGCGCTGGATTTCGACCACACTTTCCGAGCCGGAAAATCCTATCTGGGAACGAAGGTGTACCAGGACGGCGTGTGTGAGCAATTTGTTGACCTTACTGGCGAGTTCTTCGTGCTGTACTCCAAGAGCATTGCCTTCCCAGAGCTGTCTGTCCCAGCTATCATCACCCTGAAGCGGTTCACCAAGTCCAGCAAAAACGTCAAATTCAACAAGATGATCCAGCGACTGGTGGAGAAGCTTGAGGCCAACTCCAAGTTCATTGAGCAGAAGCGAAACAATGTGAGCTTCGGTCCATCCAACAAGGAGCAGGTCGCTGCCTTCCTCAAGGATCAGGAGTGGCAGAAGACCCCTCTGGGCGCATACGTGGTGGTCCAGCGTGAAATCAAGGAAGAGAAGGCTAGAATTCTGAGAGAGAGCTTGCTGGATGAGCGTGATGAGAAGGAAAAGGAGGAAAAAGAACTGGATCTCGAAAGTGATGTCGAGATGGACGAATAGACTGTATATATGTATTAGTTTCTCAGAAGCAAAATCGAATAATGGCTTGTTTTGACTTTATCTAATCACCGTAGCGCCATATCACACCCAGCTTCAATGGAAAAGGCCCAGTGAGCTAATAAGCGTTATTTGCTCTGCAACTAAACGGCAATTCTATCTACCTGCAAGCGGTTTGGGACGCAACAGAACACCACCTGAGCGGTATTTGAGCGGCCAACTGATACATAGCCAAAAATTCGGGCTCTTTAAGCTAGAATCACCAGACAGGTACGCCATCGTCTCCATTTCTCAACATGATCAGGTCTCTTGGCCCAGTTGGTTAAGGCATCGTGCTAATAAACATCAACTTCAAGTTCAAAGCTTGGAATCCCGTTGTAACGCGAGGATCGGCGGTTCGATCCCGCCAGAGACCAGACCTTCTTTTTGCTTCATGGATTCTTGAGTTCCCTTTCACGGCCTAAGGATTAAACATTTAAACTTCACTTTAAAGTGAAGTGGCAGCCGCACGACCTAACCCTGTGTTGGGTTAGGGCATGCCTAATTGCGGCTTATGCGGCGCCACTTTTTCACTCACGACATGTTTCGAGTGATACCGTTCCGAGGTAAGATACCTGGGAGGGCAAGGCGACTCTACTCGATTGCTTCGATTGCGGCGCTTAATGTCTTCAAGCAATGTCAATGCTGTGGATCCCCGTTCCACGAGAGTGGCGATTTGAAATCACCGGGCCATGTGATCAAGAAGACTGAGTTGGACGCTCATTCACACAAGAGCAGGATCAACGCTGACTACGACAAGCTTTTCAGCTCATTAGACCAGGATAAGCTTGAGTTTTTAAAGCGAGAAGCGGGTGACGAGGAGGGAGAGTGGAAGACCGACTCTCTTGAATCTGTGGCGAAATCTAAAGCTGAAGCCCTGAAGAAGAGAAGGAGAGAAGACAGAGAAAATATATGTATCCGTTGCAACGAAATCAAGTCACATAAGCCTGACGTTGAGGTGTTGCCACCAACAATTGACTATGAGCAGTACATGAAGGCAATTCCCGAGGACGCGACGATTGTACACGTTGTCGATGCTACTGATTTCCCCACGACAGTTGAGACGCGATTAGCAGAGAGAAGAAAAGTGTTGTGGGTTGTGAACAAGGCTGATATGCTCGTCACTGAGCAGTTCAAGTCAAATCAACGAGCGCTACCATATGTTGTTCAAGAGCTGTCGAAACTTGTCAAAGTCAAGCCTGAGAATGTTATTTTAACTTCAGCTGTGGCCAGCTGGGACCTGGAAAAGCTTTACAACAAACTATCTGGTAACAATTACCTCGTGGGATTTGCAAACACGGGAAAGACGGCACTGGCCGCGAAACTGTCCAGCAAGTTCGGCCCTGTCCCTCATCTTCAGCAGCGAATTCTAGGATGCGGGCCTTTTCCTTGGCTCACTCAACAGCCGCTGTCTTACCAAGTCGGCGAGAAGCTTATCACGGATATGCCGGCAATACCAGAAGAAAGCACTAGTCTGAGTGTAATCAAACCTAAACTGCTGGCGTCAGTGGTCAAAGGAAGGCAGCTGCTCAAGAACCCAGGAATCTATAATGTCAAGCGTGTGGTTGCTTCCAAGCCCAACCACGTGGTGAGCATTGGCGGGGTGGCAGTTGTGAGCAGGGATTCAGCAGCACATTTGCTGTGTTGGCCAATAGTAGCCGACCCTACGCGAAGGGTTAAGGTTTACGGGTCGCTGGAGAAGGTCAAGGAGCTGGCGACGCCAGGACAGGTCAAGGGCGCTGAGCCTAGTGACGCCACTAGGGGTCACGAGCAGTCTCGAGATTTTGAGTTTGTTACGACGCAGCGAGAGTACGTTCCTCATGAATTCAATCTGGACTGGTCCGGCTTGTCAATTGCCATTCGCGGACTAGGCGTGGTGCACATGCATGCGTACGGCAAAATACCCGAGCATGGTATTAAAGTCACGGTGAATGTCTTGAAGGGGGTGAAAATAATGGCTCGTGGCAATATTCTGCCATATCTCCGAGACACTTCAGACGTGGAGAAGCAGGCGAATGAACTGCTTGAAGGCCATATGGAGGTAGAACAACATAAAACAAAGGCACAGAAGTCAAAAGCAGCCAAGCCAAAGCGACTCAAGAAAAAAAGACCAAAACTCTAATGCCCGCCCACGTTCCTGGTTACCTTGTTTTAGATTTACAGCCGAAATCGGATCACCAGTGCCAATTCAACCAAGCTGTGACGTTGGAGGAGCGATTATCTCGTCTAGAAAATGGTACATCTCTCATACTGGACAACATGGATAGGAGCACAGCACGAGATGAAGAGACTGATGTGCTAACGAGGAGGTTTCAGCGCATGCGCAGCATAGATCGTCTAGCTCCAATGCTGCCAAAGGTTGTGGTCCATTTTCTCCTTCACTATGACCTGTATGCTCCCACCGGTCAAGTTTTGATTATCTATACAGTCTGCTGGACGAAGCTTGATGCTGAGATGCCTGATACTACTAAAGCTCTGGGTGCTTACAGAGTACTAGACAGGGCGATGGCGGTGTGCATCGCCGTCAGGCTGAGCACCTATCCAGTGAGCATCGAGCGCGGGAAACTTTTATCTCGAGATGGCCAACCTTCATGCTGTGAGGCCGCTTGCCTCACTCCGTCCGTTATAGATATTGACAAACAATCCCGATAACTAACTATCTATTGCCGTGCCTGAGGTTACAATTGACATCCCATGAATAGGCTTCCTAGCTCAACTTTTCGTCCCGGCCAAGAACCGGAGCGACGGGACGACAAACACTTTGGAAGTAGATTCCCGCAACAGCCCTACATGGACTTGGTGAAGCGTTCGGAGAGTGGAAACTCTATAAGGAAAGAGCACGGCTGGTCGCCAGGCTATCGGCGCGAGATTTCTGCCGATCACTTCAATTTTCTGGTGGAGATCGATGCGCCAAGCCGGACCGTTATATTGTTACATTGAGCTTAATTGGCCACGTGCTTGGTAAGAACAACACGCTGGCATTGATCCCATGTTAAGTAGATTGGGTCTGACAGGCTAATTGGTAATGTCGGACCAAGTTGACGTAGCCCTGTCACCATTAGCTGCAGGGTCTAGACCTGCAGCCTTGCATGCACAGTCTAACCCCGAACAATAAGACAATCCATAGTGGTGGAAACCCTTTGAACCATCTTGGCCTCGTGTATTGTTTCTACAACAACAGCCATCTTGGCATGACTGTGTACTATTCCGAGAATTCAACGGGTGTACGTGATCAACATTCAAATTCGTTTGCATAGCTTGGCCACACCGCCAACTTAATACAGCTGGAAAGTCTATATAAGATGACTGGGTTCCCCCATGTTCATCATCAATCAGCTTTTCAAGCTTCGAACTCAACTAATTATGCTCGGACAGCTCTCACATTCCTGCTTGTCTCCTCTGCTGGCCAAACCCGGTGTCATGCTCCCATTGTACTGGGCACCAGATGCTGAGGACAACTTCGCTAGTATTCAGACTACCAACACTGATGTCATCTACATTGTGAACCCAGCCAGTGGCCCAGCAGTTTGCACTCCAAACTACCAGAAGGGTGTACAGATCGAAGCTCCAACAGTCTCCAAACGATAAGTTGGCTACGTTCCAACTGGTTACGGTACTCGAGATGCCAACTTAGCGTTGAACGACATCCAGACCTACGTCGGCTGGAAAGACACCAACTGCCAGCTCGACGGTATCTTCTTCGACGAGACCAAGTACAAGTCTTACATTACCAGCGTTCAATCGTCTTTCGGCCAAAACCAGTCAAAAACACACCAACTCAGGGGGTCACCAAGTGCGCCATGCCTACACTCCAGGCCAGCAGTGGGGCAACCCTTACGCCACCGTTCCAAACTACTGGAGCCAGGAGCTACAGCCCATCGGGGTTTCCCCCGTCAGGCGAGAGGAGCAGGACGAAGAAGCTGCTGCCCGAACTTTTCGATGGAATCACACAGCAGATCGCAGCGGTTCGATGGTCTAGTTGGTCATGGCATCTGCTTAACACGCAGAACGTCCCCAGTTCGATCCTGGGTCGAATCACGCTTCTTTTTGTCTCCTATGCGCCTCTCTGCTGTCCGCGTCTTGTACAGCACAGTGTTGGTCAGTCCACATCCAGGCCATGTAAGGGTGCGCGTAATGTCCCAGCTGATCACACCATCGCACTCACCTCAATGTCTGGCATTGATCTCATCACTACACCTATCTATCGAGAGCATTGATATCAGCCTAACCCAAGAATTATATAGTGTCAACCGCACCTGCGGCCTACGCCAATATGAGCAAGGGAGTCCAACACCAATGCCAGAGGTGCCGGCTGCCGTTGGCGATTCACGATTCGCTAACGGAGCTGAGCAGCGCTAAGATGAATCTTCTGACGTCTAGAAGCGGGACCGGCAGAAGAAGTGTCCAAACAATTCGCGGGAACGTTAGCCCTGGTGAATCATTCGTCGTTCTCACAGAGAGCATTATCGCCGACTCGCCACTATACAAGGAGAAAGAGACCCGTGAAAGGAAGAGGCTAGAGACCTTGGAGACGCTGTTTGATGTTTTGAGCGCAAAGAGCGACGTCGATTATCCAGTTTGCAGTGATTGCGCCGAGCTGGTTAGGGATGGCTTGAAGTCGAGGTATGATGAGCTATCAAATGAACGAGATGTCTATGTCAACTTCCTGAATCAGGTCAAAGCAAAGGCCCTTGGAGATGACGAGATGCAACAGTTGAAGAAGGAGATTGAACAGCTTGAGCTTGATAACGAAAATGCGCTGAAGGAGCTCAAGAAGGCTGAACAGGAACGAAAGCTGGCGGAAGAGGAGCTGTCTCTACTCCAGAAGCAAAGCGAAGACCTCAAGAAAGAAGAGGACGAGTTCTTTGAGAAGCAGAACGAACTGTCCCTCGAGCTGATGGAATTTCATGCCAGGAAAGATGCCGCCGATTCGCTGTACGATCACGAGAACGAGGAGTTGGAGAAGCTCAAGAAAATCAATGTTTACAATGACGCATTTTGCATAGGCCACGACGGCTATTTCGGAACTATCAATGGACTACGTCTGGGTAGGCTTAAAGACAAAAAAGTGGAATGGGGAGAGATCAATGCTGCATGGGGACAAACCTTATTGCTTATGGCTACCGTTATCCAAAAGCTTAATTTCAAACTGGTTGGGTACAAGTTGAGACCACTGGGTAGTGTTTCGCGAATAGAAAAGATCGAAGCAGACAAGAAGCCCGTGGCCCTAGACTTGTACTCGTCAGGAGACTACTCCTTTGAGTGGATCCTCAACCACAAGAAACTTGATGCTGGAATGGTGGCTTTTCTGGCGGTTCTCAAGCAGGTCGGCGAGCATGTGGAGAGGCTTGACTCGTCACTAAAATTGCCCTACATCATCGACAGGGACAAGATTGGTGGTTGCAGTATACGGCTCTCAATAAGTACTTCGAATGAGTCGTGGACTACTGCGTGCAAGTATGTCTTGACTAACGCCAAGTGGATTTTGGCGTATGCCAGTACCCAGTAATATGCTGTTAGCGACAGGGCTCGGACCGCACCGTCTCATATAACGAGAATCCACGATGGACATTTCTACGGCCACCCGCCTTCCTTAGGCGGTCGCTGGACAAACTAGGCGCATGTCAACTTCGCCAGTCCTCTCATCATGCAGCATCCCGTCCCATCTGGGGTAATGACGTCAGTGAACCGGGTGTGCTGGGATTATCGGCGTTTCCAATTCTGAACTTTAATACGCACCTAGTCAGGGCCGCCTGGCACTATTTATTAGCATTGCATAGTAATCCAACGTTCTGTAAAGCAAGTACCCGGACGTGCCGGCTTACCGATGCCAAGATCAGCGCTTACGTAAGCTGTTTGTCAGGATGAGACGTGCATGTTGGTCAGCGGTCTTGTTGAGCTTAGTCACACAGTTTTAGTCAAGGATTGTTTCTCCGTCACACACCACATAGACAGCTCTAGTTTTTGGCAAGTTTGGACAGAACGAACGTGCGATAGTGTTGGTGTACAGTGTGACTCGGCTCGGCGCTGGATCGATCGGAACGCTCGGAACGTTACAACGGTAACGGTTTTTAGGCACAGATTGAGATCTGTCTGCCTGGAACGTATAGCAATATCAATTTGGTGTATTTTAAGTTCAACAAATTAGAATACCTTCCTAATACCCACTTGGACTCAGAGTCGGAGCAAACAAGGCAAACCGCCTACACACTCTTTTTTCTACAGCAAGAACCAGAACTAGCGAAGGTCTAGTCTTTGCGCTAAGTCGCTACCTTGTCGGTCACATAGAATTTAGAGACCGGCCATCAATATGAACGAATCAAACTCATCTGAGTGTCTGCTGGGCGACGAAAGAAGAGCTGAGGCGGAGCAGCGAGACCTCGAGCAACAACAGCTTGAGCGGCGAAGTTGGACCAATATTTTCACATGTCGGAACCCGCGGGAACCAACAGTGACGCCAGTGTTTCCAAGGCTACAAAGTTTTCCGGAGCGAGTCCTGGAACGGTACTCCCACAGCAAGAAGGTGACGATATATTTTCTCTACCTAATTTTCTGGACATTTTTGTTTTACGCACTGGCAAAGAAATCCGTACTGGCAACTCCAAGCATCGACGGAGAGGAGGCCACTGTGATCCCCTGTACGGTTCCGTGGCAGACATGGCACGGACGCAACAGTGCCTGCGGACTGAACGGGACAGACTGCAAAGCCTCGCAGATGGGCGAAGTGTTTAGGTTCAAATGCGGGGCAGGCTGTGTTCGAGGTAGCTGGACCTACAGCACTAGAACCGTCGGCGCATATGAGGCCATCTACGAGCCCTGGGTTATCGGCGATGGCATTTATCGGGCTGATTCGTCCGTCTGTGGGGCTGCTATTCACAATGGTGTTGTGAGCAAGAAAAGAGGCGGGTGCGGTGTAGTCAAGTTTCATGGCCCCCAGTCGTCGTTCGAAGGGTCCAAGAAGAACACTCTCCAGAGCATGTCGTTTGACTCCATTTTCCCGGCTAGCTTTTCGTTTCTCGAGGGAGACATGGACTACTCCGGTTGCCGTGACCTTGGTTCCTTCATTATTGCGGTGAACGTTGTCCTCTCTGGCGTGTTTGGCTACTTTGTCAGCGACGCGGCTGCATTCTTTTGGCCTTTGTTTAGCATTGGCTTCTGGACAGTTATCTTGGCGTCTGACCCCCCTCTTCCAGGCGGATCTCCTGAAGCAAATGCAGAGCTGATTTCTCTAGGCTTCCAGCGATTCCTGCCAGCTCTGCTCGGTGGATACGCCATCTTTAAGATTGCAGTCAAGCCGCAGTTGGGAGGCTTGAGAGCTCACCTCAGCAGAACTGTTCTATGGCTGACGGGCTTCTGGCTAGGAGCCCTTGAGCGATACACATTCGGCTTCCTTCCGCTAGACAGACTCACTCCAAGCGACATTAAGAATCAGCCGGGTGCCCTCATGGCCATCACTATTCTTGTAGGCATTGTCACTATAATCGTGTTTGGACAGGCTTACATTATCTGGCGCAAGAACAAACTGGCAAAGTACTTGGCTGGCTATGGATTGGCTATTGTTGTTCTGTTCATTCTGGCTTCAGTTCCTCAGCAAACCCTTCGAGTTCACCACTACATTTTGGCGCTGATTTTTCTTCCTGGCACCGCTTTCAAAACCTCGCCATCACTGTTCTATCAAGGTCTGTTGATAGGCTTATTTGTTTCTGGAGTAGGAAGATGGGGATTTGACTCAATTTTGCAGACGTTCGACCAACTGCGACGAGGCGGGCCCTCGCTTACAGGAGCTATCCCCACTCTATCTATGCCCGTCTTTGCGAACGACTCCGTCATGATCAACTGGGAGCCATCACCTTTGCACGCTGGGTACAGTCTGCTGATCAATGATGTTGAACAGTACCGAGGAAACCTGACAAGCTTCTCATTGACTGACTGGGTTGCCTCCTTCGCCTACAGTGTCTCGGAGATTCCGTCCCGATACTACATTCGGCTGGCCTACCAGCTTGGTCAGGGCCAAGTTGGCGACTACACGAGAGCAGGGACCGTGGACGTGCAGCAGGCCACCTGGGTCGAGCCACTCACGGGTGCCTCGTAGCCTCATTCGGACCTCGTCTGTTTTTTTTAACTACGAACTTTGAGCCTGGTTGACAAGCAAAGTCAACCGGGCCATGGCTATAGAGTATTATAGAGGCTTATTTTATTTATTCGTTTTGTTTCCGTTAGGACGCCCTCACCCGGCCACCAATCTCAGAAAGTAGCGCTTGTATACTTGAGTATATACCGTACTTGTCATACACGGGCTAACCGAGGGAGAACATACAACTGAATCATTCAGTAACCAAGAAGTAAATACTCCACATTTGGATGTCGGAACTCCGCTAACGGCACATACCCATACAGTGAAAAATTGAATGAGGAAAGATATGCAGGTTTATGGGGCAAGAGCGGACACCGAAAAGCCAATTTTTTAAGGAGCCCGATATTGAGTGTCAAATAACATGGAGAAAAGTAGATCGTGCGGTGAGCTCAATGTGAAACTATCTCGCATCGCGCCGTGCACAGTGACAACAAATCAGATACGCGTAAAAGCAATTCATGTCATATCTTTATCATGTTAGTTTAAAAAACGAGTAGCCTGCCGTAGCGCCTCTCGTAACTTTAATATCCCAGGGTGACACCTTTTGTGATGAGGTATTCATCAATGCCAGTCTTGGATCCCTCTCGGCCAAAGCCAGACTGCTTGACACCACCGAACGGAAAGGCAGCGTCAGACACGGTACCGACATTGACTCCAACCATACCGGTTTCCAGAGCCTCAGCGACCCTGTAGATTCGGCCAATATCTCGAGAGTAGAAGTATCCCGCGAGACCAACATCGTGAGCGTTGGCCAGTTCGACGACCTCCTCTTCAGTCTCAAATGAAGACAGGGCGGCAATGGGGCCGAAAATCTCCTCCTTGGCACAGGTCATATTTGGGGTCACATTTCCGAGCACAGTGAGGTCAAAAAACGTGGTACCATGAGCCTTACCTCCAATGAGGACCTTTGCGCCCTTTGCAACGGCGTCTTCAAACAGGGATTCGACCTTTGATCGAGCTCGGGCATGAATGAGTGGGCCGTGGGTAGTTTCTGGGTCAAGACCGTTACCGAGCTTGAACTTGGACACCTTTTCCACAAACTTACTTGCAAACTGCTCGTACACAGAGCTGTGGATATAGATTCTGTTGGCGCAGACACAAGTCTGGCCGGATTGTCTGAACTTGCACATTATGGCACCGTCAACTGCGGCATCGATGTCAGCATCGCCAAAGACAATGAATGGAGCGTTTCCACCTAGCTCGAAAGACAGTTTCTTCAAGGTGCTGGAACTCTGGTTCATGAGAAGTCGGCCGACGGCAGTGGAGCCGGTGAACGAAACCTTCTTGATCGTCCTGTTCTCGCACAGCTCCAGGCCAACGTCCTTCATGTACTTGTCGGATGGAACGACGTTGATGACACCCTCTGGAATACCAGCCTTCTGGGCCAGATAAGCCAGAGCCAGAGCGGACAGTGGAGTCTCGCCGCCTGGCTTAATGACGACAGTACAACCAGCAGCAATGGCGGCAGCGACCTTTCGTGTGATCATGGCGGAGGGGAAGTTCCATGGAGTAATGATTCCGCAGACACCGACGGGCTGCTTGATGGTGAATCCTCGCACGGCGGGGTTGGCCAATGGGACGGTATCACCATGAATTCGTGGAGCCTCCTCAGCAAACCACTCCAGAAAAGAAGCAGCGTAGACGATCTCGCCCTTGGCTTCGTTCAGAGGCTTTCCGTTCTCTAGGGTCACTAGTTTGCCCAGATCTTCCACGTTTTCAACCATCAGGGCGAACCATTTCTGCAAAAGTCGAGCACGGGCTCTTCCAGTGGTCTTTCGAAAGGTCAGGAAGGCCTTCTCAGCAGCCTCAATGGCTCTTCTAGTGTCCTCAACGTTACACTCTGTCACGTGGGCAATTGTCTCATCTGTAGCTGGATTGGCAACGGCAAACGTTTCCCCGGTAACGGAGTCCACGAATTGGCCGTTAATGAAGGCCTTGGTCTGCAGCAGCTGAGGATCTTTGAAGTGAGAGGACATGTGGAGAGTTGGAGTTGTGTTGACCCGAATGGAAGGGAGAAGCGGAGTGGGTAAGGGTGGAGATAGATAGCCGCGCGGGTAATGGCGCGGGTATTTCGAGTCCGGGGTCGCGCGCAAACGAGCATGTGCTTATGTGAAGGTTGACGTCAGGTGGAGGACCTAGATGTAGCATCGACGGTGTGGGGAAGAGCCAAAAATGGGGGAAACCGGCTTATATATCGAGGCAGGGTAATGAATGTCGTGATGGCAAGTGGTAGTGGTGTGCTCTTGTGTGCTTAGCGTAATATAAAGACAGGCTCCCCGGGTCCGGTTGGTGTTTGGAAGAGTTGACTGGCAGCGGAGTCGATAAGGCTCTAAACGACGGCACTTGGATGTCATCAATGGAGGTCTCTTAATTGATACATGAGCTGCTGTTAGGACCTGAATCTCTACAGCTAGTGGCCCTTAAAGCCTGACCAACGATATCCCGAGTCAGTCAGTCCGGACCACTGACCTGAAACCACATCGCAGTATCGCGAATAAGGGACGCAATGCTTCCGATAAGCCCGGAGAAGACCAATTGTCACCGCATCACTGCCGCAAGCCACAGCCTGGCTTTTACTTGTCGCTAAGTTTATTAAAGCGATTCAACCTGGGATAAACGAAAGAACTCGCGCTAGATAACCGACCGATTCGCCGGCTATACCAAAATACTGTACTTAATACAGATCGGACAAGCCCGTGAAACCGTCGCATTCCAGCCGGAAACGAATAGCCAATCCTTGCACGATTCTGGACTGCTCTATCCACCACTCAGAACCTGCTATTGCTACCCGTGATGCCCCCCTCTCTTCTCGAACACATCTCGATCTGTCTATTCAAACCCGAAAACCTCTGCAATTCAATAATCACTGCAACAATATCACGTGGGAAACGTGGGTGCTGAAGGCGATGGGAATGGCCGGGGTAATCAGCCTACGGAGAACGTCGGGACCCTGCATTCTCAGAAACGTGGGATGCTATAGCTCTACAAACAGAGGCTCTGCCAGGATTCCTGAAAGCATAAGTGCGTTCGGATGTTTTTTCGGACCCCTATTTTCGCAGTGCTCAGCTCGCCTATAGCATGTCCTATCTAGATACAGCCAGTGGCTGGCGCAGATTCCGCTGCGCTTACAAATTTTCGCCGCCAACTTGCCGCCCGAGCTTGTCCTGCGTTTCAGACATGCAATTAAGTCGCTTTCCGATGATCTTCAATTCAAAAGCCAAGAGCCACCCATGACATCATACTAAAACAACACGGCATCTGTCCTGGATTTGCTTTAAACAGTTAGGCCCATTGTCTCCCTGAGAATCTAGATCTCAATCCCCGAATCCCGCCAATAAGCGTCCACCGGCTATCGGTACTAATGTTACCTACCCGCCTGCTGGTTGCTTTTGCTCGCCGTTTTTTGTCACTTTACTTTTTTATTGTTTCTCTTGCGCGCTGCCGACCTGTGTTCTCCGGCTTTAAGCTCTCAGTCTTTGCAGAACATGTATGGATGCCTGGAAGAATTCGGATGCATTCCCGGGTGGCTTGGAGTGCACGTGACCTAATCTGCAGCCTTATCCAATATCGTTCCGGCTCACGCTATACCATCTACACTAGCCCAATGGACTGACAGCTGGCCTGTATCAATTGAGCACAAAGAGCGCCAGGGACAGGGACACGTGCTATGCAAGGTCAGTGTGCGCTTCTCACTGCTTAAAGAAAAGGCGCCGTTGATGGACACGGCTCTGTGATAATGCAAGCCAATTTTTGCCAGGCCTAGTACCTGCCAAGCGCCGGTTCGGGAAAGATGCAGAGTCGATACATCTCCAACCTTACCTGGGCATGAGAGGAAAAGAAAGTACACACGTGTAACGATAAGATGGATCTTCTCTAAAAAGTATAAAAGAAGACAGATCCCCCTCCATCGTCATCGAACACTCCTCTTCTCTACAAATCACAATGTCCTCCAAGCTCATCTTCGCTACTGCCTTGGCCCTGGTTGCCGGCGCCAACGCTGAGGTCTTTGCCCGAGATACTGATGCTCAGACTTGCCCAACCGACTCCCCAGCCTCGTGCAGCAACGGCTCTCAGTCCACCTGTTGCTATGAGGGTGTCAACGGTAACTTCCTGTTGACCCAGTTCTGGGACTACTCTCCATCCACTGGTCCATCCAACTTGTTCACTCTGCACGGTCTGTGGTCTGACAAGTGTGGCTCTACCGACTACAGCCAGAGCTGCAACCCATCCTGGGAGATCTCTGATGCCCAGACTGTTCTCCAGAACGCTGGTGCCACCTCTCTGCTGAGCACCATGTCCACCGTCTGGAAGAACCAGGGTGCCGCTGACTCTACTCTGTGGACCCACGAGTTCAACAAACACGGTACTTGCATGGACACTGTTAACCCATCTTGTTACCCATCTGATGCTGCTCAGTACCAGTATGTTGTTGACTTCTACCAATCTGCTGTCAACCTCTTCCAGACCCGAGACACCTACTCTTTCCTGACCGCCGCAGGCTTCTCCCCATCCAACGACAACACCTACAACGTCGCTGACTTCCAGAACGCTCTGGGCCCCAACCACGGTGGCTTCACCGTTGGTCTCCTGTGTGACTCCAACAACGCTCTGAACCAGGTCTACTACTCCTTCTCTCTGACTGGTAACGTCGCCACTGGATCTTTCTCTCCAGCTGACAACACCCAGACCACCTGTACCGACGGTTTCTACTGGTACCCAAAGAACTAATCTATAACGGTCAGAAACGAGTTAATCCCGAGAATTACGAAATTTGCTAGTTTGTTTGTTTTGAATTGATTTGAGTTGAGAATAACGACAGTAAACAGAACGACTCGTAGACACTTGGGAAAATTTTAATGTGAAAAATTGGAGCTCCATGCTTACGCGCGTTGTTACCATCAGGAGCAAATGGCATTTCAACAGCTGGACTAATTTTTGTTGAAGAATGATCTTATCAAAGTGACACAATGAGACCATGCCCCCAATCGATGTTGATGCAGACCGTTGAAACGCGGGGGATCATGCAAATCACTTAATGTCCACTTTCCGGCCCTGCCGACGGCATGCCGATGCACCATGTATGATAAGCCCAATTTCCAACATGTGGGCGCTGTGCTTCAGATATACGCTCAAAAGCACTTCAATACAGACGCATTCAAAAAGCGGAGTACGCCGAGGTCGTGGCGGGGGAACCGGGCCCTCGTTGATATCCGCGTTCAATGCATGCTTTGAACGGAATTCAAACTGATGAGAGAAGAGTAGCTGGAAGTGATGGCCACGAGTACTTTTCTGCATGATTTGAACACACGCCGAGATTGGCCTCGAGCTCAGAAAGACTATTGCACTAACTTTGCAACAACACACACTACAAGTCGGGTAAGTCGATTAGGCCAGCAAGTCTCACCACGCCCCACAATAAGGGAACCGGAACAAAACTTCCGCAACGCCTTGGGGCGTTAACAGGGCTTTCGAATTCACTTAGGTTAAGGTGAAATCGGCGTCGGGCCGATGGACAACCGGGGCAATGGTCGGTATAAAGATTGGTTACCCTCTTTATGCCGAGCGGTGGCCAATAGGGGTCGCCTGGTCATCTGGATCTATTTTCATCAATTCCCTCACCCGACCCTGTTACCGCTTCTGGCGATCCGACTTCCGCATGAGGCATTTCCGTTTTGATCTTCAAACGCCGTTCCCAACTGGGCCACCTACATGAGTGACATGATCATGACAGATTGACAGATCTAAAAAAAAGAGAACGGCTATAGAAGTTTTATAATGGGGCATTACAGACACGGTTTACATGTAAGGACTCTCCTCTTGCTCTGGGTCAGGTCATTGCCAAATCTTTACTGTACGCTCACCCCGCGCGTCCTTAAGCATAACTAATTCCATCTATAACCCGACAACACCTAGCAAGGGTTATCTCCCGGACGACCATCATATGAAATCAACTGTGACCCCGTCGGCCAATCAGATCTGTCTCGAGGTTCATGAAAATTTACGTCATGCACGCAGCCCCACCGAGATTCACAGAAAACAATTGCTCTGATCATCCCCTATCAGACATCCTGGCAGTTTTCTGTGCTGTTAGCTCTACACTCAGCTACACTTCAACGGTAAACAGCACGCGATCGGACTCCAACGGTTCTACCGAGGAGTTCCGGCGCGCGACAACAACCCCAATACATGCAATTTGCATGCGATGACCTGCACGTGTTAAGCTTCCGTCGGTGAACGTCGCGCTACATCAAATCAACATGTGCTATGATTCAACAGCAGAGGACGTACTACACGTAGCAGTACGCTCTGCTTATACGTTCCACGTGCACATAACTAGTCGCAGCTAATTGGCCGCCCGGCCTCATCGGTCCCTCCCACGCCCAGGCGCCTTCCCTGTACACGGCAAGCGCCGTGCGTGCACGTTGTCGATATCAAGTATACACGGAAAGTATAAATGATGATCTTAGCCCCCGCATACACTAAGGCTCAGATCTAACTTCACTCCTTCAATGCTTGCTATCCTTCTTGCCATCGCCACCGGCGTCAAGGCCTTCTGCCCTGCCCCAAGTGGCCACAAGTTCTGCCCATCAGATGTCCCATTGTCTTGCTCTGCCGGCACTGAGTCCACCTGTTGCTACGAGGGTGTCAACGGTGTCTTCATGTCCACCCAGTTCTGGAACTACTGGCCCCAGATTGGACCTTCCGACCTCTTCACTCTCCACGGTCTCTGGTCTGACAAGTGCGCTGGTGGATACAACCAGACTTGTAACCCCTCTTGGACTATCACCGACCCATTCGTCGTCCTCAACTCTACCGGTAACTCCGACATGATTCCATACATGGAGCACGTCTGGCTTAACAATGCCGGTCCAAACTCCGACCTCTGGGTCCACGAGTTCAACAAGCACGGTACCTGCATGGACACCGTTAACCCAGACTGTTACCCAGCTACCGCTGACAAGTACGAGTACGTCGCTGACTTCTACAAGACCGTCCTGCGACTCTTTGGCACTCTGGACACTTACTCTTTCCTGACTGACGCTGGAATCTACCCATCCGCTACTGAGACCTTCAAGGTTGCCGATTTCGAGGCTGCTCTCTCCCAGGGCCACTCCGGCCACAACGTCACCATCGTTTGTGACAAGAACAACGCTCTCTCCGAGGTCTACTACTACTACTCCCTCCAGGGTTCCGTCGCCCACGGTACCTTCTTCCCAACCGACGGTGAGGCCTCCATGTGCAACGATGGCTTCTACTGGTACCCTAAGGGAACTAACGTCACCACCACCCCATCCGGCCCAACCAAGTCCACTCTGACCCTCGCTGGCCAGACCGGCTGTCTGACCTCTGCTGGTCAGTGGACTTCCGGCACCAACTGTGACACCTTCACCATCACCCCAGACATTGGCGGTGTCGGCATCGTCTCCAGCACCGGTCCATGCAACATCGTCAACAGCGTCTTCACCTGTGGTTCCGGCGTTACCGGCGGTGACTTCACTACCGACTCCACCAAGAAGATCTCCTACGGCGGCTCTGCCACTTGGTACGGTGTCCAGCCAGCTACTGGCGCTTCCTCCCAGGTCAGCACTCAGACCTCCTCCGGTGCTGTCTCCTTCAACATTGTTTCTCAGTAAACACGGTAAGCGTGATACCAAAACCACTAATTAATGTTCTAATTGTACAATACTACTAATGCACTTGCATATTCTCCTCACTCCACCTAGCTTGTAGAGTGGATGGCCTGTGACAATTAATGTTCTAGGGGTCGTTAGTATCATTACACATTATAGACTCATCTCATAGCTTTCTCATTCCGTTTAGCTTATCCATCAGTGCTCTCCGCTTTTGCCTTGTCTCGCCATAACTTCTCCTCGTCCTCACCAGAAATTGCACCGCCAAAGCCACAGAGCGAAAGGTCCGTTTAGGCTCTGCAGGCGAAGAGAATCCGTAAGCGTCGCAAATTTGTTCACTCCATGCCTTGTACGCCTGGACCTCTTTACTGCGGTACTGATACATGAACCGCAAATCGCTTCGTTCTCGTTTGGCCCGTTCATAGCCCGCCTTTAATATCGAAAGTTTCGTGTGCACAGCGGGCTCCTCTTGCGTATCCTCGCCATTCAAAATACGCATACACTTTTCTAGCTTTTCCTGTTCCTCGTGATCCGCAAAAGACATTTGGGCCATTTGTGACATTAGGTCATGTAGTGTTGAGGGTTTCCGTGCGCTGTGGAAATCGTTCATTAGAGATCGATTGGGTGATCGGCTAAGAGAGCGGAGTCGCTTCGGAGACAGATCTGGCATGTCTGCAAATGGGTCATCCGAAACATCTATTAGCTTTGGCGCCTTTTCGCTCTTGTCCGATGTGATTGGTTCCGCAGGTTCGGTCAGTTCCTCGTTCGCTTTTACAAGGATCTGTTCTGGTTGCTTACTGTCAGCTACCTCTTTCGGCTGTGCTTTTGAGTCTGCTCGCTTTCTGGCACCAAACGTAAACGCTTTAGGCCAACTGGTGACCTTTGCTGATGGTTTAGGCGGAGACGGGGGCGAGTCAAATCCTGGTGAGTCGATCTGAGGGTCCCAGGCTGAAGCTGGCTTGGCTGCGATTTGTCTAGGCGATACTGGTGCCTGGTTCTCATTGTTCACCGGTGAAGGAGGCGATACCGGCAGCTTGGTCTCCCGTTTGAAGCCGAATGTAGAGGTAGATGCGAATTTCGATGCAGTAGAGAATATAGATGGCTTGGCTGCAGGCTTGAGGACGGGCGAGATCTCAAACGTTTTTGCAGAAGTACCTGGAGCGGTTGTGGACTTTGTCTGGTCTATCGACTCCAGCGACTTTCCTCCTGAACTAGCAGTATGAAACGTCGAAGACTTGTCAATTCTTAAGGGTGATAAGGGCGAACCTGTAACAGGACCTGTACTTCCAGAGCCAGCAGTCCGGGCGCCGAAAATTACACTCTGTAGGTTGTCGTTTGCCGTAGTTGGCTTACCAAGCGTGAATGGATCTGGCGAAGAGAATGAAATCAAGCTGGGAATCGCCTCTGTCTGTGCACTTATACCCTTTGGTGCTGGGCTGGGGACACCGACTTGTGTTTCCTTCACGGCCGTCTCAACCACCTGATCTAGCCGCGACTTGGCGATATCAAAATCCCGCTTAATAACATCCAGTAATCTCGTTTTGCCGGCTGGCACATTGTACACGTTCCTGAATTTGTTAAGGCCATCTGCACTGGCCGTGATTCGGCTCTCCAAACTCTTGAGACGTGTCAGAGCAGCCTCGTCGCTCAGATCACTCTCGGCCAATTGAAATAGCTCAAATTTAATGTCAAAGTTGTCGTCCTCGATTTTTTGAAGCTCAGAATTCATGATCGAGCGGTGTTTACTCGATTATTGTGCGCCGCGTCCGAGTCGTGTTATGAGATGATGACGTTGACTTGCTTTTTACGCGCTCCAGGTTTGAGCATTGAAAGTTTCTGGGCAAAACACCTAGAGGGAATGTTACCGCAATTACGTTTGAAGCACACTAAGGCTGAACGTTGATTAAGTCAATTACCCGCTCATAAAGAACAAGCTAGCATACTTATTTCAGAACCTTACCGTCCGCAATCTCCTGACCGTTGACTGGCTTGTCCCAGGCCCACATGTTCTCGAGGAAGTCCTTGTCCTCTGGGTTGGTGTGGTCAAGCTTGGTGAACTCGTAAGACTCCCAGTCTGGAGCAACGTCGAAGGCTGGCTTGTAGTCCTGGCCTCGTACAAGGAAGGCACCGACGATACCGTTGTTATTGTTCTCACCGTAGACAACGGAGGAACCGAACATGTACTTGACGGAGGCAGTCAGTCGGTTGAAGAAACCGCCAACCAAGTTGTTGGACATGAAGGTCATGGTCAACTCATCGTTGTACTTGTAAGCGACCTTCCACAGGGACCACTCCTCTGGGTCGTAGTGCTCCCAGAACCATGGCAGAGCCTTTGGTCGGGTGTCCTCGTTGGAGTAGACTCGCTTCCACTCGTCCAGGGCCAGCTTGGCTGGTCCAAGGGCGGCCAGTGGGTGGGCGGCCTTCTTCTCCTTTGGCTCCTCCTCCTCAGCAGCTGGCTTAGCTGGCTTGGCAGCAGCGGCAGGCTTCTCAGCCTTTGGCTTCTCGGCCTTTGGTGGTGGAGTGTACTTGACTGGGACGGCACAGTTCTCAACGTGGCCAATGACTGGCTTCAGGATTTCCTGGTTCTTGACAGTCTCGTACCATCGGGTAACGGCTGGGTGGGCCTTTCGCCACTCAGCGCCCAGAACGTACTGGAAACCTCGAGACAGGAGAGTCACAGCCAGCAGATCAGCAAGTGTGACTCGCTCGCCAACCAAGTAGGTGTTAGCGGTCAGGTGCTTCTCAACAAAGAGAATGTCCTCGTCGAACTGGGCAGCGTTGTACTCGGTCTCCTTCTTGTTGTATGGAATTCGGCCAATGAGTCCAACGAAAGAGAGGGCCAGGCTTCGGAACAGCTCCATGTTGAAGACAGAGAACCAAGACAGGACAGCGGCCTGCTCAGCATCAGTCTTTCCCAACAGAGCAGTGTTGCCAGACAGCTTGACCAGGTAGGTGGACACAGCAATGGTCTCAGTCAGGGTCAAGCCATCAGCGCCAATGAAGGCTGGAACCTTCTTCAATGGGAAGGTGGCAGCAAACTTCTCATCTGGCTGAGAGATAGTGACATCAAGCTTGAGGTGCTTGGCGAGGGCCTGTGGCAGGAAGCCTCGAGCTCTATCGGCAATGTAAAGAGTTCCCAGAGACATTGTGTAAAAGGTGCGGTGAACTTTTCAAAATTTTGATTTTTGTCACCGCGCGCGCCGCGCCAGCACATCAGTTTTTCAGAGATAAACACGTGCTCTTCCCACGGAGTGGAATAGATCAGCATGTAATTATCAGCAATGACAATCGAAGTATGAAGACGCAGGCGGCCGGTAAAACTTTGTTGAACAGAACAGTCATCGGCCTCCGGAGCCTCACACGCCGCGCGTGGTGTGGCGTCTCGTTGAGTCTACGTCAATGTGTAGCACAGTCTGAGATACGCATCGTATGTCTCGGTACTTGGTGGATTCATGTTCAGTCGTCCGGCCGAGCCTCGGTTGCAACGTATTAACACACTTAGTTGGGAGCGGTCTCACCAACTGATCAACCTTGCTAGCTCCTAGGGTCTTAACCGCGATACTCAAGACTGACCTCTCGTTTAACAAGTATCAGTACAAAGTTGCTCAGAAACAATCTTAGGTTGAGTTTCGTCACAATTCACTGCTCTTGCGCCAAAACCCCTGGATCAGCCCTAACCCAGATATCTGAAGCGTGCCACCCCTGGCAAAGGAATCAGACTAACTAACAATGTATAGCAAATACGAACCTCTATATATAGCGCTGCAAGGCTGACACAGGCAACAACACGCAGGCTATTGTGGAACCTCATCGGGGCTATTATTAGCAAACATATATCGACGACCAAATAAACAGCGCTACGGCACCGCTGTTATTCACCGTTGCCCTCAGCCCCACGTACTATTATAAGCTTGTATTATTTCCATCGACAGTACCACCGCTGACTTACACTTAATTACCGTCAAATCCCGAAATAGACAAAAGCAACACGCGACATGCGTCATGCCGCCGGCTCGAATCAGGCGCCAGCCGGCAATACACGTACACTTTGGGATACAATTATCAACACATGTACGCATTTCTGTTAGCCTGGTAAGCTTGGTTGACATCTGGTCGCCAAAAAAGGTGCCCTTATCACTGTGCTAGCTTATTTAGGTACACGCACGTGACCTGTCACGCTCTCGTGCCATTCCACGATCCAAGCAACCACCACACTAGGCAGTGTGCATGCCTTCTACTAGATATGGAATTACTTCACTGTAGCGGAGCGCCATTCGAGATGTGTGCTCAAGTGCTCAAATGTCGAGACACGTGACACCCCACTTAATTTCCCGTCTGCGGCGCACCGTTGATAACAAGGCCCGTGTGTGTCACCAGACGGTCGACACCAGTCCGCTCCTCGTACAGGCATCGCCGATCGAGATGGTCATGAGAGCTACCAGTACCCCGGGTTTCGTACGTGGGGCATCAAGGCGGGGCGCGGGGACATACAGGCGGTACGGAGATAGATACAATAGGCGGATCACTAGCCATAGTAGAGCCGGGAACGGAGTTTAGTCGGAAATACAACTATTAGTCTGCCAGTTTTGCGTGGCGCTGATGGTTGTGAGTCTTCTCGATCAGTCTGTGCCACTGACGTCATGCGCGCACTGACGTCATCACGTAGTCTTGAAACCTCACGCACAATTTCCCCCTCCTTCCTCACGCTTTGTTCAACACAGGCTAGGCTCTGGATTAGTCACCTGGTACTAGCTTGATTGGTAGCTCGATATACGAGAGATACGCAGCCGAGACACTGGACAGCAATAGTTATAGCGACTCGATTCCCAGCGCTTGGTTTGCCCTGTCAGCAGTTAAGCTTCGAACTAGCTCATCGCCTTCCTTCCCGAAGCAGAGCAGCGATATTAATACGATAGCAACACGAGAATTACTAAGAGTCGATTAGTTCGATACGCTTCGACCATAGTCACATACCCACTCACCTCACACACGCACTCGCAACAGTCGTGCGCTCGTGAGGATGAGTATAGAAACCAGATCACCTTCTTCGCTTGCGCTGCATAGTCAAGACGGATATTTTGCCCGCTTTAGCCAGATGAGCGACGAGAAGAAGCGCCCCGCAAAGCTAGAACTGGACCACTCTAGCGCCATTGGCAAGTTTGGCCTGCGTTCACCGCACTCGGCCACAGCAGCATCGTTCCCCACGCATATTCACAAACCGCGAACGCATTCAGTGCCCAATGCATCGCTAGATCTTCCCCCAGGTGTGGGCGCCCTCACACCCAGCGAGCTCAAGAACCTGCTACAGTCAAGTTCGTCTATGCCCTCTCCGCCTGGTGGCGCCCCCGAGCAGAATGAACGAGTCCTTCTCATTGACTGCAGGCCCTACACGCAGTTCCTCGAGGCACGGCTAGCTGGCGCCGTTAATATATGCGTCCCTTCCACCCTATTGAAAAGGCCCACCTTCAACGTGGATCGATTTGTGGATTGCATGCCTGAGAGCCAGCGGCACGTCATGTCGCAGCTGGGCCAATACGAGGCCCTCGTGGTTTACGATCAGTCGTGTGCGGCTGTTACTGCAAGCCATGCTGCGTTGCTGTACACGATATTGAAATTCTCCAAGTCGCCCCAGGTTACAGGGAAAATGTACTACCTTAAGGGCGGAATAGAAGGCGCCCAGGTTGACCCCGAGCTCATTGATAATACCCCATGGACACGAGAGCTCAAAGAGAACGTCCCAATGCAGGCAGGCCTCGTGTCCCTGCCGCCAGTTCTCACGGGATTCACCTTACCATACAACTGCACAAAAGATGGCCCCATGAAGGCGTTTGCTAGCTTAGGCGATGCTTACGACTATTCGCAAGAAACAGCCGAGCTACAGCTGCCAGATTTTGACAGGACAAATGCCCATCTCATGTTCCCGCCCTGGCTCCACGAAATTGTCAAGGAATACTCCGCTTCGAAGATTGTCGCCAAGCACTTTCATAATATTGAGGTCGCGGAGAAGTCGCGGTTAAAGGCAGCATTTGGACAGGGCTCAAAAAGCGATATGGACCTGAACTCACTGGCAGGCGTGGAGCTGGGACAGAAGAACCGATACAACAATATCTGGCCCTTCGATCGAACCAGAGTCAAGATCAAAGATCTCTCGGTCAGTTCGCCCTCGGCGGACTACATTAATGCCTCTTATGTCTCGGCGACAGGCTCTTCTCGAAGGTTCATTGCGGCCCAGGGTCCGCTGCAGGAGACACTGGAAGACTTTTGGCAGATGGTGTGGGACGAGCGCGTGCCCGTTATTGTCATGTTGACAGCAGAGACAGAGGGTGGTACGCTCAAATGCGACACTTACTGGAGCAAGAACGGTGTCCTAGGCCAGCGACGTAAGATTTCTCTCCGAATGAACCAGCAGAAGACTGTGACTTTGGCTACCAGATCTGGCACTAAAGTCATTGTGCGAAAGTTTGAAATCACCACTTGCCATTCGTCGAGAGTTCACAGGGCTGTTCAAATCCAATACGTTGACTGGCCTGACCTTGGCTCCGCTGCAAGTCCCGAAGATATTCTTGCCCTGGTTAACCTCAAATCCTACTATGTCCAAAAATGGATTCACGAGAACCCAGACGAGAACTCCTCGTATAATGGCCACAAAGAGCCCTGGTCGCTCATTCATTGCAGTGCTGGCTGTGGCCGAACAGGCACTTTCTGTACTGTCGACAGTGCCGTTGACATTTTCAGTCAGAGAGACGAGCTGCCGCAGGATGACGTCATCTTCAAGGCTGTCAATGAGCTCAGGACTGACCGAATGTCTATGGTGCAGAATTTGCGCCAGTACAGCCTGTGCTACGAGTCGCTCATTCTATGGTGCGTGCGGAACTATGAAGTGAAATCACAAAAACATCGTAAAATCGAAAATTAATTTATTACAGCACTAGAGCTGTCAGCATTATTTATTAGTCTAGTAATACAGGCGTATACAGTATCAGGAATATGCTCAACATGACTGTATTCTATTGTGTGTTTGTCAGCCACTCAGGTTCTTTTGGAGAAGCTCAATGAAATCTGACGGTAAGCGCTGCACGATCTGAGGGTCAACCTGTTGAGCATGCTCGACTGCCTGCTGAATGCGCAGGGGAATATCAGACCACTTGGGTATAGACCGCTCTTTCATGGTGTTCTTTCGTACTTGGCCGATGGTGGTTTTCTCGTCAGCTTCAACGTACTCTGAAGTGTTGTCAGCAAAAAAGTCCGTGTTGTCGTCTCCAGCTTCGCACACCTCGGTCCACACTTGAACAACGCTGTCGAGGTGTCGGGCCATCTCAGTTCCAGCACCAAAGAGCAGAGTGATGCCACTGGAGTGAATCTTCTGGTCAACCGGTCGTCCGAGTGTTTCCCACACTTGCAGCCATTTTGTGCAGAAAATCACTGGTTTCCCGGTGCTTTGAATAAGGCTCCACACATCTGTTGGATTGTTTTGAATGACAGCTGTCGCAAAGAAGTAGTAGATGCGGGCAATGGTAACATACTGCATCGCTTTCTCATCGTCTTCTGTGGCCAGGTTTACCAGCTTTCCGAGTAGACCAGACGACTGCAGCGCGTTTCCATACACAGCAAACGGATAAGTCAGAGCAATTGCGACTAGAACTTCACAGACCTGCATCAGCATGGCCTCTTTCACATTGCCAGCGTAGGATAGGAAGATGTTGAAGAGTGGCTCAAACTCGAGTATTGAGGGATCCAGTAGAATGTAAGTCTCCAACAGCTGGAGCTGTGGTATGAGGTGCTCAGAAGTATTCTGCAGAAGGCTGACAAGCTGTGGGAAGAGAGCACGAAGCTCGGGCGTCATTTCTGAAATTCTGTCTATCGAAGATTGCCATAGTGGTAGCGCATCCTCCAGGAGAATGTCCGGCTGCTCTTGTAGAGCCATTGCCACAGTGTTCAGAGAGTTCCTAGCGTTGGTTTCTCCGGGACATGCCTCGACCAAGTGACGCACCACTTGAAGGATGACAGGCTTAGCAGGGTCGTGCTCCCACAGCGAAGGAAGTTTTTCGACGATGACAGCCGTGAATGGATCAATGTGTTCTCCATGTCGCTCAATGATGACGCCCAAAACCTTTAACAGCTCAAACTGTGTATCCACGAGCTCAACCTCCGAAATCAGATTGAGCAGGAGCTGAAGAATTTGTTCAGTATAGGGCAGCATCAGCTCAGCTCGGAACTGGTAGTCATCGACGAGGTATCGAACAGCCTGAGCTGCGAAGAGCTGAACGACACGATCGTTCAGCTCAGTACCCCCACGCAGGTACTCTACCATAACTTGGTATATAGTGACTCGAGACTGCTCACTGCAGTCAGCTGAGATCCACTCAGCAATGATTGTGCAGACACGTCGTCGAATGACACAGAAGTTTTGGGTCTGCGTGGTAGCTAGAGGGAAGACAACTTCATTGAGAATAGAGTCAAAGTTGATTTTGTCATAGAGAGCGGCCATGCCTTGTTCCAGGGCATGTAGCGCGCATTCAATAGCTAGAACATTGGCCTCCTGTATGTTGTCAGGTCTCAAAACCTCGGTGATGTGTTGGAGAACCAAGTCGTTGATGGTCTCTCCATAATGAACCATCAGATCACCATAGAGCATTCCGGCGCAGGCTCGAATCTGATACTCTGCCGTCACGTCTAGGTCAGTTTGGACAAACTGCTCAGGTTCATCCTTCCACGACTGAAGGTCGCTCTGTTGAAGAATCATGCATTGGGTGAGAACCATTTGGGTAATGTTGAGAACTGTGTTATCGTTCAGTATGGTGTCCAGGACTTCAATAGCCGGTTTGACCTCGCTGCGGTCGAGCTCAGTTCGGTGCCGCATCACCTTTGAAGATTTAGTTTTCAGCGGCACCAATCTGTCTAGGAGTAACAACCCCTGTAGAACCAGCTGCTCCCAGGCCTCGTCACCGGTTTTTTCGCAAATGATGAAGATGTAGAGTTGAATGAATTGGGTGGGACCAAGTAGTAGGACCAAACCAGCAGGATGCAGGTCGAATATTCGCAGGAGCAGCTTTCCAACCAGCTTCAAATGCTTGAACACACCAGGCTGAGAAGACAAGTCCAGTGGCATAGACAGAATAGCCTTGAAGTTCTCGCACAGGGTGCCAAAGAGCGACACCACATCCTGCGACCGGTTTGGTGCCTCATGGCCGTCGTAGATGAGCCGTGTACTCAACTTTAATGCGATGAAACTAGCCTCGATAACGCTCATATCTCCGTGCGACCATTTCTGGAATAATTGAAGGTATAGTTCAAACACAATCCTAAGTAGCACTGGGGCGGAGTCGTGCAGGGCCTGCTTGGTTTTTCCTAGTCTTACTGTGGACAGTGTTTTGATTACCTGAATAGCAATAATCATGGCATTGCTGTGAACTAGGATGTCGTCAGTTTGTATCAGGGAGGCAGTTTCCTCGAATAGCGTTGGCCAGGACTTCGGATAGTCAATTCGGGCGATTCTCGCCGCAAGCTGAGCGGTTTGCTTAACCAGGTGCCGGTGATTTGAATTGACGAGTGAGAATATCCGCCGCCTTATCAATTCTTTCTCGTCGTCCTTGATCCAGTCCTTGGACGTCTTCCTCCATCTTGACTGAATACTGTTCTTCAGGTATATAGCGGCCAGGGTTCGCACAGAGAGGTCACAAGTCTCATCAAGGTAAATGTCCTAAGTTAGTGTCGAGATCACATGATATCAGATCAAGGCACTGAGGGTACACTAACTTGCAATGCTGCGTGGAATCCATCAACAGACTTCAAACTGTCCAGAACCGACTCTGCGTGTTGCCGCTCCGAAGGAGCACTTGAATGAGACGTAGCAGCGGCCAGTGCCGTCGCTAGGTCCTGTCTATTAAAAGTCATGCCCAGGGAACTGTTTACAATTTTCCTAAGCCGTAGTGATGCAATGCGGCGAGCGGTCCCAAACGACCTAGTGATACCAACTTCACGTTGCACCATCAACTTTAAACGCGTCAAGTTTCCATATCGTGAAGAATTCTGACGTCAAAGTCAGTATTTGCGCTGGCGGAGATACCGCTCAAATCTATTCTAAGTTCTGCGTCGAAGAGATCGAATGACAATGAGCTAGTCAACCCGAGCGGGACAATCATTATTTAAATGCCTACGAGCCATTTATAACCACTGTGTTTTCACGACGTGATCAGGTATATAGTAATGTTTTGGTTCAGCTATAGGCCGAGCGCTGTAAGATTTACAGTCTACCTAGGGCATTCCTCACCATTCTCTTGGCACGGCTTGCCATAGTTGACGCAGAATCACCAGTTGAAACATAAGGAGTATCCCAAAAGGTCACGTGCACCCTACCGTGCCAATTTCGTGCCAATTACAATATGTAATAACTTGCTACATGGTAGACCGCCGCCTTAGCACTTCATGAATCGCAGAAATCGAAAGCATCCAACAAGTGCGAAGCATGCGAAGTCCAAAGCAGGCTTCATGACCAGACCGACAAGAGTAAAGGTACCACCAGAGGTATGGCTACAAATAGTTGAGTATTTGAACTTTGGAGAGCGCCTGATAATACGACAAGTTGAACGATTCTTTGGCTTCCTACTGCCAATAAAGGTATATGTTGACCTAGTAAGAAGGGATATTGTAAATGCAGCGAACCAAATCCATTTTGAAGTCAATGGTCTCAGGAAATCATTACACCCTATACGTCTCCTATATGATGAACCAGCTATGGAGACGCTGGTACCTATAACGTTTTCATATATTATAATTGATCAGCACCAATCGCAAATCTTCAACGAAGATATTCTGGAAAGGGCAATGAAGAATGGATGCCGTTTTGAGGAAATTTGTGTTGTTGGATCGATATACAAGCGTCGTTGTCAACAGACGTGATTATGCCGTGAAAGCCCCCGATGCTTTAATAAGCTTGAGGAACACGATATCACCGGGGCACGATCCTGAAGATCCCATGCTTATAAAGAGAGGAGTGAAATCGCTGACGATAGTAGTGAGGACTCCCACGGAAGACATTTGTGAAAATCCAGAAATTTCGTTTTCAATCGATCACTACTTTGAGGTTTATCCAGATAACAACGTTGAGATAGTCCAGCTATTTGAATATTCAAGGCAAAAAAAGGAACGATACTTGTCGCTATTCCGTGGCAGTCCAATTGCAAAGACGTTTCCAATCGAGCGCTACTTTGAGGTTTATCCACGAAACGACATTGAGTTGGCCCACATGTTAGAATGTTCACGGAAAAAAAGAAAGGGATTCTTGTCGCTAGAAGCGTTGAAAAGTCTGCTACAAACTTTCCCAAGTCTGAAATATTTTGCCTTGGAAGACCCTTCGGTTTTCGTTGAAGGCGACTTTGACGACTGTGTCGCCGGTCCGTTCACTACTTTGATTGGTTTCAGAACAAAGAGTGAGAGGTATTTGGAACAGATGAATGAGATCAAGGGTTTTGTGGCTTGCAATTCTCACAAAGTTAGGCGAAACGCCACGTCACGTGAGTAATAAAGCTCGAGCCCATGCACACTGGCCTATATTGCTCCTCATGTGTTCCCCCCCTCCCTCCTCCTAGGGCAGTCTCTCGTCCGACCATAGCCACCAGTTTCTGAATTCAATGTGTGGGAAATCTGGCCTCAGCACTCATCGTATCTCTGACAGCCCTTTGCAACAACAAAATAGCGTAGGCGGCTTAGCTTAGTCAAACTCAAGAGAAACTTCCCCAGTAAGAAAACTCACAGGCTCTAGGCACAAGCGTTTGACCGTTTTCCCAACCCTGAGCTCTGGCCTTCGACGCGGCCGGAATAATTTGTTCTTTCCACGTCCGCTGTTTATGCCTTCTTCAAAACGGGGTAAAAGAATACCGTGGGAGCTCTGTTGCTATGCGAAATGTACATGTTCATAGAGCTCGTAACATTCCATCCGTCCGTGTCCTCGAGAATATAGTGTAGTTGGCTGGATCAGATCGCGGAAGGAGGCGCAGGTATTGGAAAGGTTGAGTAACGTCAGAATACCGAGAAATGTAACGATCTCTCGCTAGATTTCCAAGGGAAGTTGACTCCACTGTGTGGCCATTTTGTCGAGAGCCAAGTGTAGCCGCATGTGGTTAAGGTCTGGATGTGGGGTCCTTACCGAGCCCAGCGCCAGAAATTCGAGGCAGGAGAACTTTGCCACAAATGCCTTCAAGGTGAAAATGTATTGTCAATAAACAGACGATTTGCTATTGGCTCCTCACCAGACCAATGTTTCTCACCGAAACCCAACAATTGCAAGTGTGTTGCGCCTGAGAAACAGCCCATGGATAGAAGGATACTGCTCCATCTGATAAATGTCGTGAAAGGTTTCGACTAGGTGCCGACCATTGTCAGCCATATAACTCAGCACCAGCGAACTCCACGGCTTTAAAGCGACAATCTTGACGACCCTCTCAATCACACTTCCCCGTACTAAAGTCATCCAGTTTGGTACAAATCTGGCCAGCCCGTGACGACGAGTCATCTTGAAAAAATTGTTGTCTCCCTTCAGACACACGATATATTCAATCATAATGTTGACAATATCGTTAAACACCTTACACGTCCGCTGGAGCGTGATCGGCTGGAACTCATCCACATCCTCTAGAACCTTTAACCAATTCGGAAGGAAACATCAATCGGCATACAATGTAGGTGAACGGTAGGAAGATTAAGCCGCACACTCAGGCGCGCACTCGATTGCGGACTAATCTCGCCCTTAACACTCGAGTCAAATTGGCTCGACACATTACAATTCAAACTTTTGCGCGATACCTCAACAGACCTTTTGTCAGGACATTTTCGCGATCCGCGTTTCTGAAGATGCCTGTTCAAGACAACACCACTGACGTCATTCTGACCTCTGGCCATGCCTCTGTCAAGATCCTAAAGTTTGGAGCGCACGTGCTCTCCTGGACTGTTTCCGGTAAAGAACAGCTATGGATGTCCAGCACGACCAGATTCGATGATCGCATGCTCAAATCTATTCTAAGCGATAAGCGGCCATATCGCGCATTTGAAATATGATCTCTCCGATCGAATCAGATATTGTATATCCTCCTCTCTTTTTGATCAATACTAATCTAGTGGCAGCCGTCAAACGAGCTGATCGATAAGGTCCTGACCGCGCTCGACAAGGGCAAGAAATGCAACAGCCAAGAACTCCTCTTTATCTCGAGACAGATTGTCCACCGCGGAAGCAGTAAACGGAAAAGGCTGATACTGGCGGTATGTCAACTCCGGTTGCAGGCTGACATAGAAAGCTTTGGACGAAACCAACGTGTTCAATGATGCGCAATTGGCGCAAAGGATTCTGCAAAAGGTCGTCAATGACCCGAACGACCCTGGTGCATGGCAAATTGTCTATTTTCTTTGCAGATTAGCGGCACTTTCTGAAGACTTCAAGGCCCTGGTACGAGGAATACCGAAATTCGACAAGACGTATGTAAACTGATTTACGACCGCGACGACTTTGTCTTGCAGAATCATCTAGTTGAGCTCATTATCGTGTGCAACGCTTCCGAGTTGATTGAGCCTCCAGCATGGGTCGACAGGCCGTTTCCGACACATCATTCAAAGGCCGGGAGTACCGATATTGTTCAATATGTCCAGGCAGTAAGGGCGGGATGTTTCAGGGCCAATCCTGAAATGCGAAATACCTCCAGTCTCCTCACAACAAATCTGAAACAAAAGTATGTTCAGGTTCAAGGAGGCGCTCTCTACATGTGGAAAGGAGGTGAGGTGACGCAAATAGACCTCTCCAAGTTGAAGGAGCCACCAATGTTGAATCAGGATCACTGCCACGATCGATGGAAGTTTCAGTTGTCGCTTTCTGGAAGTGAAGCGGCATTAGATGCAAAATCCTCTCGTGACCATGTGAATTTTGCCGTTGTTACTCAATCTCCGCCAGCGAGAAGACTGTTGAACCATCTCAAGGCGTTTGTTCCTGTTGATGAAGTCGAAATAGTTTTCAAAAAGGAATGGCCATGTTTACTCTTTTGCACCAATTCCGGTTGCACTAAACAATTCTTGGATAGCGCCGCTTTGTCAAGGCATATGCGTATTCACACTGGTGAGAAAAATTTCTTGTGCATCGTTTCAGGCTGCGGAAAAGGTTATATGGATGCTAGTCACCTTGCGAGGCACATGCGAAGTCACACGGGTAAGAAGCCGTATCCGTGCTTGACTCCAGGCTGTATGAAATCATTCAATTGCGCCAGCGATTTGTCGAGGCATTCGAAATATCACGGCAATCCCAGTTCCAAGGTGAACTTGCTTATTGGTGAGACTGCTAGACAGGTTGGTTTTGATGCGCAGCAAATAAGTGGAGGAAAGAGGCAGATTCAGGTTGAGCCCGTTGGTGATGTGGATCCGAAAGCTAAGGTGCCTGATGAGCGTACGGAAGCCTCCCAGTCTAACAAGAGGGCAAGACTTCAAGCGGAGGATATTGATCCAACCCACAACTCAAACGAGGCTTTGTTGTCGAATTCTCCATTTTCCAGCATTTTGAGCTTTGATAGACCACTCGCTGTGGGACCTGAAACTTCTGAGGTTGTTTGCGATGTGGAAGATAACACCGCATCGGAAGGAGTGCCTTTTCCGCGGAGTTTGATATCGCCTTTTGAATGGTCAGAGTCAAGTTTCGCACCACCTAGTGCGTATGACTTGTCTAGCCAAACTTCCGACAGCTACGACAGCAGCAATGCGCAAATCGATGCATTGAATAGCCGAATACGAGATTACGAACAGGAGATTCGCATAATGAGATTCGCAATGAATACCATGATGGATAAGGTGGAGTCACTTGAAAAGAAAAGGCTTAAACAACAACAGCTATACCAAACTATGAACCAGGGTAAGCCATGAAAATGCGAGTTTTGTGGTATGTTTACCGATTTAGTGAGAGCATCCGGTCAATGCTCATAGGATTATAACCTTTGACATAATCCACTTTTATGCCGCCGCGAAAGCATGCAGTCGTCGGAATTGTGTGCACCCCGAAATGATTAGCCACGGTTGGATGGTCGTCCACATCAATCACCACGAACTTTGCTTCCGGATAGAGCAAAGAGCTTTGCTTCAAGTACCTTGTCAGTTCGCGAGCAGGGCTAGACCAGCTAGCCGAGAACTCAACAACGGTGAGATTGTCAGCTTCAACGCTATGTTTGAATTGATGTTCGCTGCTAATAGTAATGCACATTTCCGATAGGCACAGATCACCAGTAGAGATGAGATCGACGGCAAAACAGGGACAAAGAGGAACTCTTTATATATATTTTCTGTGCGTTGCTATTGCTTGCTAAGCCTTTGTTGACGCGGGCAGTCATGAGGTGATGATGGGTCATGGTGGGTTCCTTGCCGTTCCAAAAAGTCACGAAGTACACGATGACTTACCGTAGTATTGCATGACTTGGAGTTTGGGGGTGAAGCAAGCAAATATGTCCCATTGCATCATGGCGTGGCGATCAGCTCACGGTCACTAACCTTGGTTAACTTATCAGGCTTTCAGATGATCTACAAAGTGGGCCAATCACCATCGCTTACTCTCATCGCCCTCGGCCCACTCTTTCTCCTTGTACCCGAGGACCACTTTGACCCGGGCCACGGTTTCCTTGTCCCCTGTATTCTTGCTGATGTTGTCGCTGATCTTTACGGCAGGCTTTCCGTTCGCTTTGGCGATTTTGATGACAATGTTTAGCGGTTCTGACTTGTGGCCGTCCTTAGTCTTGAAGTCGTTTGTGAAGAAAGTTCCAATGCCAAACGTTGGAAGCAGTCCGTTCTCCTCGGCAGCTGCCTTGTAGGCGATACACTTTTCGACGTTGAGAGAGTCGCTGTAGATGATTCTCTTGCTGTTGGCTGGGTACCCAAGTGCTTTGTAATGGTCGGCAGCAAGCTTCGTGTACTCTTTTGGATCTCCCGAATCCTGTCGTACGCCGGTATAGTAGTCAGTGAACGGTTTCACAAAGTCTTTAAAAAAGAGCTCTGAACCAAAGGTGTCAGTCAAGGCGAAACCCGCGTTCTTCTCACCCATTGTCTTCACCCACAGTTGCATGCATTCCTTGCTGACGCCCTTGTAGTCTTGGGTGATGGCCGCGATACCCATCATCCACTCGTGAGCGACGGTTCCAATTGGGTTCAGATCGTGCTTCAAGGCGAGGTAGACGTTGGAAGTGCCCGTGATCATGTTTAACTTGTCTAGTTCCTTAGCGCCTTGGAGAATACCCTCAACAACGAGCCTCTGGGTTTCAAAAGATCGTCTTCGCCTTGTTCCGAATTCAGAAAAGGTACAGCCAGCGGACAGCAATTGCTTGGCCTTGTCTGCGGCCAAGTCGAGCTGCCCGTCGTAGCTCCAGTCCCTGTCGATGAACTTAAAGTAGGCCTCAGAGACGAGAGCTAGAATGGGGATCTCGTAAAGGATTGTGACGACCCATGGCCCATAGATCTTAATCTTCAGATCCAGAGAGTGGTCAATTGAGACCTCAACTTGGTTCTGTGGGTCCAGTTCAAACGTCTTCAAGTATTTCAGGTATGCCTCAGGCAGATAGGGCACTTTTCGTCCGAGAAAGGCAATTTCCTCAGGCTGAAATCGCAGACTCTGTAGCGCAAGAATCTCCTTCTTGAGCCATTCCACAGCCTCCACAGACAGCCTCTTATCGGGCGTCCGATTGGTGAACTCGTACTCGACAACAGCGTCGGGAAAGTTGTCGAGCACAGCTGCCTGCATGGTCAGCTTGTACAGGTCAGTGTCCAGTAAAGACTGAATCACGGGCATTGCGAGTTGGTCAGTGGTTAGTGGTGACTTTAATGAATGGTGGGCGATGAGAGGTGACTCAGGGTGGCGCGTTATCTGATGGGCGTGATCTGTGCATGGCGATGCGTTCCCAACCTTATTTCGCGCTCTAGACTTGTCAACCAAGATGCAACTTCAGTACTAATGGTTCAGTATATGTACATAAATTAATGCGTGACCGAGTGGTCTTTTATTGGTGGGCCCGTTCAACGGTCAGACAAAGGACTGATAACGCTCATGACCTTCTCAAACAAGTTCTCCAGGTTATCCATGTCATCGAAGCACTTGTTGAATGAGTCGATTGTGACCGGTCTGTCTGCTCGCTCCAAATCATCCTCCATCTCAACGTCCTGTTGAACGTTCTTTGCGTACAAAGCAGCAATTTTGGCCGAAACGCTCTCCTTCTCAATAGCCACCAGCGCCGAGGAACCCAGCTGGTCCATAGTTGTGATTCGGCCTCGCACGTCCATAAACACGTATCCACCGGTTCCAGGTAGGGCGCTCAGGGCACTCATTGGGTATTTGTGATCAAGCATGTAGACTGGGTGAGGACAGTCCAGTTCGAAAACCATAATTTTACTCAATGTGACGTAGTCCTTGGTGAAGTAGTTGAATGCCAGTGCAAACCGGCCTGAGCTGGCCGCCAGTAGTCGCTTGCCCATTGTTGGAGACTGGACCTGGATAGACCATTTAAGCGAGTTGGACAAAAGGTCCCAGACGACCAGCTGGTTCTTGGTCAGAGCGACTAGGCTCGTGCCAATAATTTCCAGAGACCGGACCCTCGAACTCAGAATATTCGGTAGCGTCTGTGTGATTTGGAACTTGAAGGCATTCACCAGGTAAAGCGTGGTCTCCATGGCCACCACGATGACACTGCAATCGCTGGACCAAGAGACGGCGACTGGCGAGGAGCCTGAACCAGGCAGAATTCGTCGCACGTTCCAGGCAACAGTCTTTCCGACCAGCTCCGGCTTCCACAGTCTGATTCCGCCATCTTCGCCAGCTGTAACGAAAGCATGTCCATCTTTGTGCACAGCGTCGCTTGGCGCCGGACGTATGTCAACGATGCCCTTATTCTTTCCGTGTGGAGCCTGGACCCGTGTGGCCAGGATCCATCTGTTAGCTTTCTGGTCCCAGTACCAGAACTTGAGATTGATTTCTCTGTCGTTTCTGGACAATAGGTGGTCGATTGGTGGGGTAACAGTCTCGTCAACAGTGGCCATCCACTGTCCATCGTTGGTGAAGCACATTTGCGTGATGTTTGGGTCGGCGATTTGTGCCTCGGCTCGCACTTTACCGGTCTGAATAGCGGGGGCGACACTGAAAACATGTGCCTGGCTGTCGCTGACGATATCGTACATTTGAATCTGCGCACCTGTGCCAGTGATGAAGTATGCGTGTTTTGTTCGTGGGTGAATGGCCATAGGAGCAGTATAGTCGGTAACACGTTCCGTATCGAAGCTCTTACCGCTTCTATTTTTTCGCTTTTTCTCCTTTTCGGCAGGGATCGGGGTCTTCAGCGCGGCTTTGACGCCAGAAACCTGTAGACGGGACTCCAGATCAATCGCGCTCAAAACAACCACTTGATTGTCAGACAGGGTCAGCGCATAATACTGACTAGAGGAGTCCACAGTGATGTCGTTGATAGAGCCGTCGAGTCGTGGTAGGAAGTGCGTAGAGTCTGTTTCCAACTGCCAGAACACCAGCACTCGCTCGTTACCACCGGATAAGAGATAGTCACCCTCAAGTGAGAACTGAAGAGACAGAACTGGATCAACGTGCCACTTCAGCGTTCGCACTGTATTCGAGTCCTCTGACGGGTAGTACATATCGATGACACCAGACGTTGATCCAGCGGCGACGACTCCGCTATCAGAAACAGCAATAGCTGAAACGGGTTTTAGCCTCTTTATCGTTCGAACTGCGATATCTGAGAATGCTCCAACGTTTATGAAATCCCGCTTGCCAGAGGAAGAGAAACAAAAGTACTTTCCATTTTGCGAAATGGCAAACAACTTGCCACCCTTGGCTGTGTACAGATGCTTAGCATGCCATTCTGTGTTTTTAGTCATTTCCAGGAGATAAAGGTCGCCCTTTTTCTCCACTAGAACGGTCAGCTTGAGGCCTTCCACCTTCACCAGTCGTCGGATTTTGGCGCCCAAACTCATCATCTCCACCTCCTTCGTCTCCCAGTCCACCACAGCAACCTCCCCGCTTTTCCTGGCAATCCAAACTTTATCATTGTCGAGCAAGATCTGGGTGCCATCACTGAAATCAAGAGTGATTCGTCTGATGCACGTCTTTTGCTCAATCTGGTAGACCAGCAGCTCCGAAGACGTCAGCACAAAAAACTGCTGGCGGTCCGCACTGAATACAGGCGAGACGCTGACAAATTTGCCGCCAACGCTATTCGAAACCGTCCACGTCTTGAGCTCCATGTCTAGGTTAAGCGTTGATGAAAAAAAAATTGTCGCGCGGCTCAGGATATGCGATAAGCGCGTCACCATACAACATTTAAACAATCCCAGCACTGATACACACGAAGCAAGTTACTATCTACATCATTCCCCTATGGAGACCACGTACCAAGTCTGGCTGCCACACAGCCAATGCACGAAAGTAAAGGGACCGGTTCGTCACAAAGTACCTCAAGTTCGTCAGCTGAGCCACTAGCGGGTTAAGAGAGTTCCTGTCAAAGTTGATATCCGTCACATTCCAGCTGCTGACGCACAACACCTCCACACCGTTATCGGCATCAACTGCAAAGTACCGACTCAAATCTGGAACCATGTTGACACCGGACTGATCTGGATCGTTTGCGACCAGAGACAGCTGCTTCACATTCCTTCCAATCCTGAGTCGCTTGCAGCCAGTGGGGTTCACCAAGAAGTGATATTCAATAGACAGTGCGGCAGAGGGATACACTTGGGACAGTCTCTCCAGAGTATCAGTCACGGGCCATGAGTATCCTATAGACAGGTTGATTTCTTGAACATTCATCAATCTTCCGCTTATAACAAAGTCCAAAAATGGTGTCTGCCGGCTATTCCACAGTTCAAGCTCAGCAACTCTTGTCTTCCTCAACACCCAAGTTAACTTTCCAGACTTGACTTCATCGTATAAGTGCTGCCATTCCCACATGTGCGCCACTGCTGATTCAAACTTCCGCCTGTATGGTACACGCAGACATATACTGTAGTCTATGAACTCATCGCCTTCAACCTCAGACAACACATAGTGGAAATCAGGTTCAATAAGATTGTGAAAGTATCGACACACTGCTTGGAGCTGAAGAATGTCTCTTATTTCAAGCCGGTCTATGATCTCTAGCCATAGTTCTGTAGGAAGGTCTGGCATATTGAATAGATCCGCGTTGAATACATGTGTGTGTGTGTTGCTGTGTAATGTCGGAAATGTGCGTATTTATACCCACAACGGCGTCATGACTAATAAGCACATGACTGGTCTCGTTCATCGTATCGCATGAAGAGTCACATTATTATCGTAACACCACTGGCTAGAAAAGAAAGTGGACTGTCCATATCCGTACCAGTTTTTAAAGTGACAGAGCATTGACCACCGCCATGGTTACCCACCACATTCGATATTAGGCGAAGCAAAAGATTACAGCACCTCCTGTTCCCACATGGTCTCCCACTGTAGTACTGAGTAAGGCTCTCTCAAGGTTAACTATGATTGATCGGACGGGGAATCGTGTTCTCTTGAGGATCTGGCCGTAACCGACAGTGCGATCTTTTGGACGCACAAGTACTGGAAATTGCGTAGAAAAAAGTCACGTGACCCTCGTTTCCGAGTCGTTTTCGGGGTCGAAATGATACTAACATAGACGTGTCTCTGGCCCAAGAGCTTGTATAAGGCCTTTTTTACTATGATTCCTTTGATTTCTGCTCGCGGATCCGACTACTACCACTCACGTCACAATCGCAGACTGGTTTTCCCCTGCTCTCTGGCCATGGTAGGAGAATTCGGCACCGTCAACAACAAACGACACGACAAAAGCTAACAGGGCCTGCAGTGTGGCCAAATACACGACGTTCAGTCTAGCTTCCCCAACGTACGTAACCACTTTCATAGCCTAGACTTTAAACTTGGATTAATTATTAAATTCCATTTCCTAGATGCGCCTTCACTGACTCTTCAGGCAAGCTTTCAAATCTTCAAATTGACCCCTTCCAAGCAAAGTTATCGGAAGCTGGACATTTCGCGATTGATAACAAGTGAGGTGCATCATCCTCCACAACCACCGCTGCGTCCAGAACCAGATCTCATCGCAGTCAATGATTGCTCTAAGCCGGGGTGTAACTGTCCGCAGAGTTGTGGCATAGAAGTGACCTTGCGAGGTAAACCACTGCCTGTGGCCCTTGGATCTCAGGGTTCCAGCAAGACAGTATACAGTCTGCCTACTGAACGGTAACAGAGAGCTGAAGATGTCTGTTCCATCAATAATGAAAGGGTTCCAAAATTGTGTATGCATGAGTAGAGAGAACTCAGCACCGGTCAATCTGTCTGTTTCGGTAAAATTCATACCACAACTGGACACAGCGCTAGAAATTCCAATAGTGTCTGCGTTCCTTGTGCTTTCAGCAATGAATCTGTCCATACAGTGGGCGCTTATAGTCGTTACACCTTGCAATCCCAGCAAAAGGCTAGCAATAGGGCTGTCAAACAGTCACGAGTTGGACGGCTCTTTTCAAGGCGAGATCTCTTTCTGCTCAATCGCAGGTAAGCACTGCATAAGATAATTGTTCACCGTCAGCTGAGACTATTATCACGACAAGACTGGATTCGTCGCATCCTGGCTCAACATCACTAGAACTTTATCGCCATTATCGATTACGTGATGCGCGGGACTTATCGTGGTGAACGCGCGAAATTTTTCACCAACCTCACAAAATGATTATTCCGGTTCGGTGCTTCAGTTGTGGAAAGGTGGGTATCAAAGGTTTGATTTGGTTTGATTTGTTGGTCCGGTATGGATGTAAAGTCTATGGATCGACTGAGAGGAATGGACCACCGCAGACGAACCACCAAATCAGTTATACAGCTGCGCCTTTGCTGTACACCGCTGACCCATGATGATTTAAAAATTCGATTAGTCTTGAAGACACACAAGTGGTTAAAATTTTTTAACTCTGAGGTCACGTTGTGTTGCGTTCACATCTAACTCAGGTCATTGGGGACAAATGGGAGACTTACCTTACATACCTCCAGGACGAGAGCATGAGCGAAAGCGACGCGCTCGATAAGCTGAAGCTCAAGCGATACTGCTGCCGACGAATGGTTCTTACACACGTCGACTTGATTGAGAAGTTCTTGCGATACAACCCATTGGAGAAGAAGGAGGTCTAGTTCTGAACCCATGAAAATTACAACACAGCTAGACGTCAGTTTTTACTATTTATCTAATTACCCTTATCCCCATGCCAGTTCGTAAATTATAATGACAGTGTTGAATGCGATCAAGAATGCTGAGTTAGTCATGAACAGTATGTGTCAGCATTTCTAGGCAACGTATGTCTTTCGGAGCTCGTGTCTGTGCTTCATACTCACGCCTCATAACCGTCCTGGTCGCTCGAATCAAACCAAATAGTCTAGTCTTGAAGGACTCCTCACCGCCAAAAGCATTCTCGGACCATCCAACTATGTTAGCCAGCACAACAAATGGCGTACTCACTTCGGTTCAGGAACCGCTCTTCATTCAGAATGGCCACCGCATTTAAAAACAGGACCGTTGCTTGTTAGATTCGATACCGCATTAAAGATAACCCACTGTAGAACAACAAGCCTAGGCCGAACATTGTGGTGATGCAGTTGCAGTTCGCGCACGCCACTCATCGCGTAAAACCATCACTTGCTCCTGATTCATCAACGAGCTGAATATTGGTGGGCCGTTTGACCAGCAGTTCTGGGTGTTGTTGTCAGATCTGTTTTGCTTGGACAGGCAAGTTTGCTGTCCTGATCAAGTTCGCCACGACTGCGAATTTTGCGAGAGGTCTTAGCGAGCGATACGAGTTAGGCAACCGTGCAAAATCGTTTCGAATATGAACTCACGGGTCACCAGGCTTCTTCTTACGGCCAACATACGACGAAATGTCAGCACCGCTAGCTACTCTGGCTCCGGTCTGCTTCTGTCGAGGCCACTACACATGCACCATGCCGGTCCCATGCTGAATCGTCAATTCAGCTCCAACTCGATCCCAAAATTTCTCGGGAAATTGGTCAGAGTCCCGGCCGCTGTGGGTGCCACTGTGGTCGGAGGTGCCACCTACGTCAACATGAAGGTCCAGGAAGGCTACAGCTTTGCCACGGACAAGATACATCAGGTTGGTGATTTCATTTCCAGTGGTTACAACTCAGCCAAGGAGGTAGTGGACGGTATTAATCTTCCTGATTTCGGCGCCCTGTTCGAGTCTAGCAGCAAGGAGGGTGAGAGGGCAAATGAGCCTGAACCAGGCCCCGAGGAAGAAGGTGATTCTATTGGCGGTGGCGGCGCTCTAGTAGCGGCCGCGCTACTTTCCGGAGACGATGAAGAAAACGACGACCAGATGATGCTGCTTACCAAGAAAATGATTGAGATCAGGTCAATTCTGCAGCAAGTAGACCAGAGCGAGACCCTTCAGCTTCCCTCAATTGTTGTTATCGGTTCTCAGTCCTCCGGAAAATCTTCTGTCCTAGAGGCCATCGTTGGACACGAGTTTCTTCCAAAGGGTAACAACATGGTTACGCGACGGCCAATCGAATTGACCCTCGTAAACACCCCGGACTCTGCAGCTGAGTACGGAGAATTTCCAGCCCTGGGACTCGGAAAGATTACAGATTTCACGCAGATTCAAAAGACCCTGACGGATCTCAACTTAGCCGTGAGCGAGGCGGATGCTGTGAGCGATGACCCTATCCAGTTGTACATTTACTCGCCGCATGTGCCAGACCTCACCATGATCGATTTGCCTGGATACATTCAAGTGGCTGCGTCTGACCAACCAGAGTCATTGAAACAAAAGATAACGGCTCTGTGCGAGAAGTATATTCAGGCGCCGAATGTCATTCTCGCAATTTCTGCTGCCGACGTGGATCTCGCCAACTCCAGCGCTTTGCGAGCATCCAGACGTGTCGACCCACGGGGCCTGCGAACTATTGGCGTCATCACCAAGATGGACCTGGTAGACGCTTCGCGTGGAGCTGCTATTCTCAAGAACAGCCAGTATCCTCTCCAGATGGGCTACGTTGGTGTCATCACCAAAGTCCCACCAGGTAAGGGTTTCTTCCGAAAGACTCCATCCAGCATCACCACTCTTGTCAGCCAGAATGAGAACTCCTTCTTTTCTCAGCATGAAGAGTATGAGGATTGTACTACTAGTACCCTCAAGTTGCGCAGCAAACTCATGAAGGTCCTGGAAAAGACCATGGCTTCAAGTCTTCAGCCCACTGCTGACTCCATCCAGCAGGAGCTTGAGGAAACGGCCTACCAGTTTAAGGTTCAATATAACGATAGAGCCTTGACATCTCAGAGCTACCTCGCTGGCTCCGTTGATACCTTTAAGCTTGCTTTCAAAGAGCTGAGTTCTCAGCTAGGCAGAGCTGAAGTCCGGTCGCTACTCAAGAGCGAACTTGACCAAAAGATACTGGATCTCCTGGCCCAGAGATACTGGAATGCTCCTAACGAATATGATCCAGGCTTCTCACCTCTAGTCGCTGCACCTCCCATAACGGAGCTGGCTAACCTGAGCGCGGATGATATTCACTTTCACCGACAGCTCGACGCTTGTGTTTCCGCCGTCACCAAACTCGGTATTGGCCGACTGTCCACTACTCTAGTCACCAATGTGTTGAATGATCAGATGGATAGGCTTGTCGAGGGCACCAACTTCCGGAACCATCCGTTTGCACGTGACATTATTCATGACGCTGCCACAGATATCCTGAGTGCCCGATTCCACTCCACGTCTGATCAGGTTGAAAACTGCATAAAGCCCTACAAGTATGACGTGGACGTTGAGGATCGTGAATGGGCACAGTCTCGGGAGCATTCGTACAACCTGCTTAAAGAGGAGCTCAAGCAGTGTGAGAACGCCTTGAACGGCATGAAGCGAAATGTGGGGAGCTCCAAGCTGCAGCAGGTGATGAAGTTTGTGGAACTCTCCAGGCGCCAGAAGGTTTCGGCCGACAATATTCCGGAATCGTCCGAGGCTTTTGGTTTCTCCAATGCATTGATCAAGAAGGGCCGTGAAGCGCTGTTCCTGCGTGACCGGGCCGATATCATCAAACTGCGAATGACCGCCATCAAGGGCCGTGGATGCAAAAGCAAAGACGCCAAGTACGCCTGTCCTGAAGTTTTCCTGGACGTGGTGGCTGACAAGCTCACACAAACCGCTGTTTTGTTTCTGAATGTGGAGCTTCTCAGTGATTTCTACTACAACTTCCCACGGGAGCTGGATCACCGGCTGGAGAACTTGAGTGAATCCCAGATTGCGGTCTTCGCCAAACAGGACCCCAAGATCAAGATGCACATTGAGCTACAGCAGAGGAAGGAGCTGCTGCAGCTGGCCTTGGAAAGGATTCAGAGTTTACGGGATCTACAAAATGAGTTTCAGCGGGGTGAGTTCAAAAAGAACAAGAGGTAGTCAAAGGACCTGTTACGAAGCAATGATACATAGCTAGCCCGGCTAGTGATAAATAATGAATAATGTCTCTTCTCTATAACTATTTACAAGTTTACTTTTTACATTACAGTCCCATTGAAATCATCACCAGGGCGAACTGCTTTTCAAGCCACCCACTCGCCTTCTCTAGTCGCCATGCTTTGAACACCATCACAGCAGCACAGGCGATAGCAACCCCAGAGGACACAGTCGTGGTGAGTCGCGCTCTGAAGCTGATTTTGTTTAGATACCGCGCCCAGCCTCCAAGAACGTGGTAAGCCGTAATTCCAGCGAGTGAAAGGTAGACTGACGAGAACAACAGCGGATGCCTGTGAAGCGTATAAGAAATGTAGTCAGTACACGCTGCCAGATTAGAGCTTTCCTGCAATATCCACTCTGGCAGTATTCGCATGGAAAATGCGTGGAACGTTACTATCGGCACGGTTAGGTATCCCGCTACCGCCAACTTTGATGGATAGCTGATTTTGTCGTAGTATCGTTTATCCAGAATCATTCTGTGTACTCTCAATGCCACACCGGATCCAACATGAGCGACCAGGGATCCGAGAATAATGGGTTCGACTAGTGGCGCTCTGTACACGGCAGAGGCGACTCTGATGCCGGAATTGGCAGCGTCAATTGACACCATCGGTAGGGCCAGAACAGAAAATGAGTGTATGGCCAGAAATGAGGAGAATGTGTATGACGAGTAGCGGTGAGTCTTCTGAAGAAACGTCCACAGAGCGCCTTTGGTTTGTCTGATCGGTGTTGGCTCTGGTTCGGGTTCAGTATCCGCGATGGGCTCTGGGGCCACCTCGTGTAGTTCCAGGTCGCTGAGTTGCTCGATTTGACGGGGCATTGTCGGGTTGTTGATGGTTTCCTGCACCTTATGCGTTTGATCTTCTCCAAGGCCTCAATCGAATATCAGAGTGAATTGATCGGATGCTGACAATAGACTCGCTCTTATTGGCCGATGTCGAGATGAGATCTTCTCCTGCCCGCAGTCAATTAATCGTGGAATCTAACCAGGTAAGTGAGCAGATCAGGTGATTCTGTTGCAAAGTGTTAAGCTCAGTAGAGTCTGTGTCTTGGCCTGGGGTATATGATCTGTGTCGGTCGCGTTCGCGTTCGCGCATCGATCAAATCACGGTATTAGGTCAGTATGGAAGACTGGCGCCCGCGACGACAGAAAAAAGAAGTCTACTGCATTTGTCGGGGCGTAGACGATGGAAGATGGATGATTGGCTGTGACTTCTGCGAGGACTGGTTTCACGGATCATGTGTTGGTGTCACAGAGTCTGAGTCTAAGGCTATCGAGAAGTTTGCCTGTCCAAACTGTCAGAAACCAAATCCACAGGACTTTGACAGATTCATGAACCCACCAGAGACGGTATGGAAGCGCCGCTGTCGGCTGCCGGATTGCGTACGGCCTGCCCGGGTCGACAAAATGTCAAAATACTGCTGCGACGACCACGCGACAAAGTTTTGGAAGTCACAGCTGGAAAGGTTACAGGGATTGACACAGGAGGATCTGTCTGCACTGGTCAACGACGTCAACAGCGCTGAGTTCAGAAAGCTGGGGCTACAACTCCCGGAATCAAACGATGATCTTGTCGCAGATGATAAGGAAGAGGATATCAACAAACAGCTTCAATACTGGGACAAGAGGAGGAAATACATCAAATTAGCAAAAGACAGGGCGAAACTAATAGGCGAGCAGCTGGCGGCCGAGGCTGGTGTCAAAAAAAGAGACACCTGCGGCTTTGACCAGCTGCTGCTCGATACAGACAAGTGGATTACCTTGGCCGATGGTGAGGCGCTCACAGGCAGAGAAGGCGTATGCTTGGATGAGAAACGAAAGTGCCTCAAGCACGGATCCTGGCAGACCATAATGTCTAACGAGGTGGATTTCAAGGAAGGCCTGTTAAAACAAGATTTGAAAAAGCTGCAAAAGACACGAGAGGAAGATAAGCAGCAACGGATCCTGAGACAGTACGCATAACTCAGCATGTATAATTTATTGCATAACATTCAGTCATGATTGTTTATAAGTTACAGAACAGCAAAACAGGTTGTTCGCCGTCGGATAGCACTGGCCAGGATTAGGCGGTGACCGGCTTATCCATAATGGCACTGGCCACTTTCCAGACCTGGACAATGTTGTCCTCGCCAATGGAAGCAAGGGTCCATGGGATAGATGGATGCCAGGCGAAATCCTGCACTCTGGAACTATGACCTCCGTGCATAAAGATGAGCTCTGGTGGTCCCTCTTGCTCCTCCTCCACGGTCTGGTCGCTGTCGACTAGGCTTAGGTCCCAGATCAGGACTCGCCTATCGAGACCGCTAGAAGCCAAAACGGAATCATCCAATGGTGACCACTTAACGGTAGTGACTTCGGAGGAGTGTCCAGTTAGAGTGTAAACGCCCTGACCAGGCTTTCGCAGGTCCCACAGACCGACAGTAAAATCTGCAGAGGCAGTGGCAATGACGTACTCATTGAAAGGATTGAACGCCACAGAGTTGATAGGGCCGCTGTGGGCATTGTCAAAAACGTAAACAGGCTCGGTATCTCCTCGAATATCAAAAATCAACAGCGACATGTCGTCCGAAACCGAGGCAAACACTGGCATCTTATGCGACCACGCTACATCGTTGACTTTTCCGCTGTGCGCTGTATATACCTTCTCAGGCGTAACTGTATCCTGCTTGTTGTTCAAGTCCCACAAGGCGACGGTGCCGTCGTCTGAGCCCGAAAGTAATAGTCCGTTAGTAGTTGGGGACCATTCGAGGCCCCAGGAATCTCTAGTGTGGTGTTTAAGTGTGTACTTGACAGCTCCAGACCTGTCCATAATCAAAATATCGCCAGATATCGTGCTGGTGGCGATAATGTTTTCATCGTGAGGACACACCCGCACTCGATTAGGCTCCCCGTTGTGTTCGATTTTTTCTGAAATGTCGAGCTTCTTGGTGCCCTTGTGACTTGTCTGGTACTCCTTGTTGGGGACGTCAACTTCAGCAATCTGGACATAGTCCTTGTCGCTCTTTGATGTATATGTTCCCAGCACCAGAGAGTGCGTGTCGAAGCCGTCGGAACCTATCTTGACGCTCTTTAACCACTCAACACTCAGAGATGGCCACTGCAGAGCTCGGGATAAAAGGACGTCGTAGAGAAACGGTGATTGTTTCTTCCACACTTTGTATTCTCGTTAGCCACAAATAACGAATTGGGCGATGAGACCGAAATTTCAAGTCGCGGTAATTGTCCTCGCGTCAAATTCAGCTCGGACCCTCTAAGAATCATATAGCACCGGGAAGCGCTATCGCTGTACTCGCATCACGACTTGATTCGTCTTTAATCACGACGCTACCGCTGTCGCTCTACTCACCCTCGTTGATCAGCTTCTCCTTCAGCTGAATTTCTTCGCGTAACTGCGCCTCGCCGACTGTGCCTTGGTTAGACTCTTCTTATACCAGCTTCTTACCGGGCTCCACAATATCGTTCGTGGTCATGGTGTGAGGTTTGGCGATGCATCAACTCAATGACAGTCAATGTAAAGTGGTCACGTGATGTATCACGTGATGTGCTGTCTGTTTGAACTTGTTTAATAGGTAGTTCTCAAATGGTCACGTGTTGAATCGGAGATCTATTGTTTTTCTGAGGAAGTACATGTATGCATGTGGAAAGGTGCATGTAAAATACTATAAGTTGGTCAACGGGTCCACGTTCAGTCTCCCCGTCATCGCGTTTAACTTCATCGCGCTCACTCATCTCGACGCCGGTATTGGTTATGCTACCCTGTATTGATCATCTATAAGAGTCGTTCCTTCATATATACGTTATGGTTGTTCCTGCAACCGCTCACCGCACGGAAAGCATGCAAGGGCCTCTAGCCCGTCACGATGGCTAAACTCAATAGTCCATCAGTTGTATTAGTCTCTGTTGACTAGAACGCTTACTACCCCTGAGCAGTTCCAGGGGTATTTACGAACTTAGGCCTTCTTGGCGAACAGAGGCGAGCCAATGTCCTTTCCTCGCAGCTTGAGGCCGATAACCCGCTCAATCTTTCCGAGAACCTGCTGGTTTGGCACAGCTCGGCCAGCCTCATAGTCGTTGATAACAGTTGGCTTCTCGTTGATTCGGGTAGCGAGGTCCTTTTGGGTAAGCTTCTTCTCCATTCGGCCCTTCTGGATGGCCTTGCCAACGTTCATGTCAATCTTAGCTGGTGGCGCAACCTCATTCTCCCGATCAATTTTGGTCAGTCGCTGACCTTCGGAGTCACCAGTCTTGTTACCAGTAGTGTACTTCTTCTCGACAGCAACAAGGTTACCAGATCGTCGGGCGGCGTTGATTTCGGCCTGAGACTTGGCAACCCGCTCTCGTGGACCACCGCCGCCAACTCGGGCCTTGGAGCCAATAATAGTAACAGAATCCCAGTCGCTCATTGTGAATGTGTGTGTGAAGGTTAGTGTAACAGCGGTATTAATCTGTGACTAGGCGCTTGTCTGTGCTTTTATACTGCCGGGTAATGTGGGTAAGGAAGGTTTTCGAAGGCGCGCGAAACGCGCCAAATGCCGCTCGTCATTGACAGTCATCAGAACATGAGTAAGATAGAGTAACAAGCTAATTAGTCATGGACTTTCAGCGGAGTGCCGTTAACTTGTTGATTACGTCACTCAAGGTATTATAACCGGTCAGCATGTTGCTCACCCACATAGTCTTACTATATGACTTCTGCGACTCTCGTCATAAAACGCTCTACATGATCATGATCCAAGCCACATGTAATGTCTACGCTACTGTAACACTTAGCCGCTGACGATGGTCCCCCATTAAAAAATATATTGTGGTGTGTAGTCACGTGACTTCAGTTCCCAGCACATTTAACGGTTGACCACGCCATTGAACGTTAGGGATGGACGAAGAGCTGATATCTGGTGCTGTTTTGGCGGTGAAAGTGCCATTGAGTGATGTAGTCATCAACAGTGAATCTCTAAATCAACTTGAAGAGTTGCCTAAACGAGAGAAGGTGTTTTACGATGAGATCATACCGGTATACGTTATACTTCGACTTAAGAATGGTGACTTCACCAGTATAAGAGAACTTGTCACTGTGGCCATAGAGTTGAAAATCATTGGGCATTCCGAAGCTCCGAGTGAAAGGACATTCATCACACACACAGAGACCGCCAGCACAGAGAATATTATCTTTACTGATTCGAAATGTGCAGTGTGGAAGCTACAGATCCCTGTAGAACATCCAAGGACACGGCTACAGAAGCCTCGAATTGTTTTGGATGCGGTTCTAAATATTGGCAAGCCTCAGGAGAAACGAGACGTTAATATATTGGAGGAATTGATGCCCATCCAGGAGGTCAATCTTTTTGAATGTCTAAACTTCACTATTGGTAAGAGTGTTCAGACTCACGCGGTGCACTGGTCGAAGAAGAAAGAGCCTGAAGTGTTGGAGGCCGAGGAGGATACATCCGACAAACTGAGCACAGCTGTCAGCATACCAGTTTACCCTGCTCTAAACATTCGACTACGGTGTACAAGAGCCGCCGGATCTCAGGATACAATCATTGGTGTGTTGGATGTCATTGGCTCTGAGATCTCTCAAGTTCCCTGCATTCTCAAATCGGTAAAGGTGGAACTGCCTGGTGGTAGTGCGAGCTTACTGGGAGACTTGGAGTTTCCCCAGTGGCTCAAGCCGGGGGACTGCTGTTCGTTTTCATACATTATGAGCCACAGTGACGTGATTCTATCGTCAAAATCAGAAAGTGGCAGAATAAAACCAGTCAGCATTCGAATTGAAGCTGTGCCCGACTTGACTGGGGCCCGCGATCCTAATCTGGACGGACCTGTCATTCTTACAAAGTGGGATACTACAGTTGATTTTGACGTGTCTAGTCCAGTTCCTGCCCAGATTGCCGCGGCCAAAGATCCTGCAAACATTCCAAACACTGGGCTAGGACTTGGTATTGGTCAGCCAAACCAAAACTTGGATCGCACTACCACGGTGAGGAAGATTATGAAAGGCTCGCGAGCCAATTCCACCGCGTCTACCGGGCCCCAGCTAAGAAACACGCACAAGTGGACACAGCAGATGACGTCAGGGCTCAGTCTGACTTTCAGCGGCCCCAGTACAGTTAAGGTCGGAGAGAAATTCATATGGCGTATCTTTGCAGTGAACAAAAGCCAGTTGACGCGAAACCTTATGCTGTATCTCCAGCCCGCCGACAAGCAAGAAAAAAGCATTCCCCGAAACCCAGACTTGTTTCCAATTATCGACCGCGCAGTACTGAAGAGAATATACCAAGCTGGCGCGCATACATCTATGGGCATTCTGGCGTTGGAAAACGACTTGAAGATTGGCCCGTTACTTGCCTCAAACTGTTTTGAAACAGAAATTAATCTGATTGCGCTGAGTCCAGGTGTGCACTCGTTGGAATCTGTCACCTTGTGGGATCAGACAACAAACGACGTTTACGACTGCGGAAAACTGCTGGAGGTGATTGTCGCTGATCAGAGCGAGTAGACAAGACGAATTGCTTCATCAGGTGTCACAACTTGCAGATTCGTCACCTTGCTCGTTCCCTTCAGAACACGTCATGCACTATTACGTCGTCACGTGACGTAGAGCAACCATGCGGTTCAAGGCTGTGACACTGCCGAGCCACGTCACATGACTTGCTCAAACAAAGCAACAGATGCACAGCCATCATGGGCGGGCCTGGAAGGGCTAGGCTGTTGCCAATATCGGCTCGGACTCGGTACCGGTTGTTGAGGTGCCGACCGAATTTCCGCTCCAAAGTCCTGACTAACCAGTTTTGGTTAGCCGCGTCTGTCCGTACCTCCGGTTTCTCCCTATCAGCGCATTTTCATTTGATTTGTTCGTCGCTGCGTGATTATGCACCAATGATGTCACTACCCCGCGTTTAATCCCGCGCGCGGCTGCACCCAAGTGTGAAAAGGTATATAAAGAAACAGCCCTGTCTCTGACAAACACAATACAATAAACGCTGCATCAGAATCAGCCAATATGTACCGAGAAGTTTCGTCACCAGAAGAACTCACCAAGAGTATAAAGACGCCATTGCTCACCGTTGTCGAGTTTTCACGTGGCCACGGCGACTCCACTAGACGACTGACAAAAGACTTTGATAGGTACTCAGAGCAATATCCAAGCGCCAAGTTCTTCCTGTTCAACGTTGACAATATGCCAGGCATTGCCCGAGAGTTTGGCGTGGGAAGCGTGCCATTAACGGTTTGTTTTAAGAACGGAAGGATGGTTGATCACGTCGAGGGATTCGAGTCTTATAGCGTGCGGAGAATGGTCAACATGAATGCCAGTTTTCCGTATGTGTGCTAACCAACACGCGCATCTTATTTATACAACCTAACCATTAGACGATAGTCTAGTAACAACTTTATCGCGAAAGCTAGTTCATTGTAGTTCATCCGGAGATCAAGTATGGTGTTTATTTAGTCATTAATTAGAGAAGTGTTTGGTCATTAGTTAGTGTCGTTGTCTACTGCTCGGTCAGCTTATACAGGGCTTCATTTGCGTCCTGGATTTCTGAAAAGTCGTTGTAAGCAGCAGCCCTTCCATCTGCCGTCAGTGCCTGGTTCATGAAGGTTTCATAACTGGTGAAAGTGTTTTTGAAGGTGACAGCATCTTGAGCCATCTCCCATTTTCCGAACGCAATCAGCTCCGGGTACTTCTGTGCCCAGCTCTCAGAAAGGCCCACAATTCTATCGGCGTAGCTGTGAAAGTAGTTGACAAATGAGCCAGACTCGCTGTCGTGGAATTTGTTCAGTTTCTTAAGAGTCTCTGTGTTGGCGTCAAAGTTACTTTGCAGACTCTGAAAGGCGTTGTGCACCTCGGCAAATCCAGCCTGGTCGTTGGGTTTGAAGTCATCCAGGGCAGCCTGGACAACCTGACAGTCTTGGAACAGAGTATCAGTGACAGTCATGGCATCTTCCAAGTTGGCAGCGAGTGCTGTAGCCAAGAGTGCAAGTAGAAACTTCATGATGTATGCAATGTTGGGTTGTGAATGAGTGTGCCGAGCTAGGAACAGCGGGTCTTATATCGTCTAAAGAACCGGACAGATCGTCATTGAAATGGAGGCTCGGCCGAGGAAAAGGCTACATCTACGGCACAAAACGTGTATTTGACGGGTAATTTGTGGGTATTCAATGTCGTAATGTGGGTATCGTCGAGTAGAAGCTCGCTGGCCCCGGATTGTGGTGGGTCCGCGGCATCGCCAAGCTTCGGGCGAAAGCCCGGCCGTCCGATCATAACCGTATATTCGGCGAAATCATTTGTGCAAACGCGTTGATGCCTAGACGAGAGCTAACTTTCCCTCTTTATGAGTCACGTGACTGTGGGTGTGGGATGCAGTTTCTTAGGAAAGCCCAACAGGCTTTTTGATTGCACAGACTCTGAGTTTGACGCTGTGAAGCTGTCATCGAATGCTTTGACTGTGGAAGCCGTAAACAGAGGGGTTCATCACAGGCAATAGTCGCTCGCTTGGATCAGCAGTGACTGCTTCTAATTTGTCGTGTGACTTGACCAGCTTGTTGGCATAAGCATGGATGACCCTAATGACGCCATTAACAGTGCAGCTGATTGCTCACATCCAGCAATTGGCTTGCACTGCGCCCATGTTTTTGGTGATCAGACCTGATCAACCATGAACAAAGAGTCACAGAGATACTGGTTAGAGGATCCAAGTGCTTGAATCCAAGAACTACCGGGCAGTTCGCCGCACTGATTCCAACACAAATTAGGTTCAAAGATGCACTAGATTTTATTCCCAAGCCGAGGCGGAGATAAGATAGCAGTGGATGTTGGCACTTACGGACCTTTACCCGTAAAAGTTACGGTATATCCCGTTGTCATCATCTCAGAAGCTAACCTCTGCCATATTTCTATCCAACTGCGGAAGCCTGCGCCAAACAAGCTAGACAACCAGGAACCGGACAAGGAGGCCAGGTACGTCTCAGTTGCCACTGATCCGCATGAGCGCACAAACACACACACGATGCATGTGCCAGACATGAGTCCAATATAAAGCAGCGGTCTGCTGCTGCGGGTCCGCAGCGATGTACACCAGTATCAAAAGTTCCGAGGAGTTTGCTCTGTCCATTCAGTCGGAGAAGCTCACTATAGTGGAGTTTTCTGCTCCGTGGAGCGGCCAGACGGAGCGCATGAACAGTGAGCTCAATGAAGTATCTGAAAGGTATCCCAGCGCCAACTTCTTGGTTGTGGACGTGGAGGAGGTGCCAGAGATAGCGCTGCAGTACAGGGTCGGCGCGCTACCCTCAGCCGCGTGTTTTAGACGCGGACGGAAGTTATCGGCTGTCGACGGATGCGATAAGCCGGATCTGTTGAGTTTGATTGAGGCAGGAATGAGGAGACCTTAGCGCGCTCGAACTAGCGGTAGGGTACGTTCAAACTAGCAGCACCTGCTCCACCTGTACTGGGTATCAATCCTTTCGAGCCAGTACTGTACAACGCATCTCATTGGAAGCATCGCCTAGGCCAGCTCGTTAATTAGCATCAATTCATTAGTTTTTTGCCCTTATTCGTACGCGTCACGATCTCCACTCCGTGTCTCGCTCTTACCGGATCCCCAATAGTGCCCGTCTTACCGCTACTGGCCAAGATAGCGGGGCGCCAGGGGCAGATCACGAGACCGCACCACAATAAGCGAAACCCCGCCAATCTTTGCGGACCGAATCGGAAACTATTCTTACCACAAAACAGCGATGCAGCGGACACGTGACTGTCTTTATAGAAGGGCAGTTCAGAGGTTAAAGAGTCGTGGTTGGCGGTTGAGTGCAACACTCATTAGGCAAATTCCATTAACCTGACAATATCTTATCAGTTATATGCGATAATGCGATAACGCCGATTATGCAAGATGAGATGGGGTGCGGCTCAAAGTGTGGGGAAGACGCACCGCCTTGTTCCATCCCTGTGACCAAAACTATGCACTCTGAAGTTAGGACGCTTGATGAGTTTCAAGCCTGCGTTGATTCTGAGGGGCTAACAGTTGTTGAGTTTAGCGCCCAATGGTGTGGGCCAGCACGAGAGCTGACTCACCAGTTACATGAGTATTCTGCGCAATACCCAACCGCGAAGTTTGTTATTTTGGATATCGAGAAGGTGCCAGGGGTTGCAAGTATGCACGGGGTGAGATCTGTGCCTGTTACCGCGTGTTTCCGGAACGGCGAGAAGCTGGACGAGGTCGTGGGGTATCATCCGGTAACCATCAAGGAAATGGTGCACATTAATGCAAAGCATTTATAGCCAAATATATTTTAGTCTTGTCTTGTCCATCTAAAGATAAAAATCTAATTCTAATAGGTGCGTTTGTCCAATTTCTGTAGACTGGCAACAGGGACTGTGGGTTCACGCAGCTGTAGTGTCGGCGTCTATCCGCGATCCGTCTCGATCAGATGACTGCCTTGTCCTGATGCGTGGTTTCCCCGCATGCTGCGGAGCAAGCAAACAAGGAGGGGCTTATGTAAGCGCTTAAACTGAAAGTATATAAAGACCAAGGTTTCTCAGCAGTCATTAGCCATGTACACCAAGGTAGCGACCGACAGCGAATTCAACGACAGCATCAAGAAGGATGAGTTGACTGTGGTTGAGTTTATGGCTCAGAGCCATGGCCAGTCACGAGTCCTCGCACGTGACTTGAAGAAGATGGCTGAGAAAGACTACAAGAGAACCAATTTCGTGGTGCTGGACATTGACGAGATGCACGAGATTGCCGACAAGTACAAGATTGGCGACAATGACCTGCCACTGACTATGTGCTTCAGAAACGGCGAGCAGATTGAAGGCGCCTCCGTTAAGGGTAACCTGGAGAACTCCATCAAGAAGATGATTGATGAGCAGATTAAGTCTGGCATTTAGCTTATACAGAATCATAGCTGAATATATCTACACCACGAGATAACGTAGAGGTGTTCGTTCTGTCGTGCATATGTGTCTGCGTGTATTTGTACGTCAGGCCCTTGTCCCGATACCTGAGACCTGCGAGACGAGATGCGCAGCGTTTTGCTAGCTCTTGTTTTATGCGCACCATTAAAACCAGACAAGAATTCAACGAGACCATTCAGGCTTCTGAGGACCTATTGGTCGTCGAGTTCACGGCCCTATGGAGTTACCAAGCGAGACAGCTCACCGAGGACCTCGATAGTTGTTCGCAGGAGTTCCCCAAGGCAAAGTTTCTCGTTTTGGACGTCGACAAGGTGCCTGAAGTGGCGAAAGAGTATCAAGTCAGTGAGATTCCTTTGACGGCCTGTTTCCGGCGAGGCGAGAAGGTGGATGCAGTGAGGGGACATACCCTCGGGGTGATCAAGCGAATGATTGAGAGGAATTTGTAACACTCGAGTTGCTCTCACTTGCGGGACTCACTTGACGGTGAGAGCAGTCCATGCGTTATGCATGTATTGTCTAGAGTCAAAGTTGTATGGAGTGGCACTTGGGTCAATCAATTCAGCACCTCGTTAGCCATTCACACATGGTGTGAACTCGGGATGCGGGACTGAGCAATCGTGTTATAGCTCAAACGATATTCCCAAACTTCACGGGCTCATAGTGAAGCTTCATGTGAGTGAGTAGTTGTAGGAGAATTTAAGGCTTGGTTCAGATTACCTTCACACCACTGATGACGTTGGGACGATAAGCTGAGCCACAGGATGGAAGCGCGCATGCTTTCATTACACTCTCAACAGGCTGATAACAGTGTGAGTATCACAAGCCCAATCTGAATAATGAACATTTGAAAGCTAACGAGCCCCTGTCGGTGGACACGCTGAAGAGGATTTGCGATGAAGCCATCAGTAATTCTAGCCCTTCCGAGATTGTCTCCACCATTGTGAAACAACTGTCGAAGGATACCAAGAATTACAAGTTTGTCGTCAATCTCGCTGTGGTGAACAATGCGGATGTGAAAACCTTCGTGGGAAGCTACTCTGACCCGGAGAAGGACGGATCATGGGACTACATTTCTGGTACATTCGCAATCACCATTACATGGATATACTCTACCGAAGATGCGCCGACGCGTTCTTGAACAGGGACTGCCACATGAAGGCTTCGCTCAGCAGCAATTCAATGTCCTTCTCGGTCCAATTCTTGGTAGGCAGCGCCTGTAAAAACATCATGATTTCCTGGAACTTCATTTCCAGCAGCTGTTGCGACCATTTCACCAGGAAGGCCGCGCAAACGTAAACGTGGAATTCAGAGTACCCCTCGTTGCCTTCTGCCATGTATGTATCCCACATTCGAATCACATTTTTGACGCTAAACTCTCGCATCAACAGACAATTCATCCACCGAAAACTGAACTGCATGAACTCCACGCTTTCTGACGTTAGGTGCTTCACCAGGTTGTTGTCTATTCGCTGCGTGAGGTCTCTTAACTCCGCCACCTGCCTCTGAATACCTGGCTGTGCGTGAATGTAATTGTCTTGAATGCCATCAAGAAGCTTTGTTAAACACCAGAAGCTGTCCGCTTCAACCACGTCCATGACTTCCTTCGGCAGGCTCTCAGGGTTGTACTCCTCCGGGTCACCATCGATATATGCTGAGAGAAATGTTTGAAAGAAGGGCGTCACCAGATCGTTGATACCCTGAACATAACCACTGGCTGGGTGCCGTATCGCCCATAGATATAGAATCCTTTCTAATGCTTTCTGTGTTGCGTCGAAACCGTACAGTTTGATATGCGGATTGGTTCGTGGAACGTCTATCGAGATCTGGTGCCACATGACTTGATCTAGCCCCCGCGAGAAGGCCTGTTGAACACCATCTAGGTACTCTTTTCGTTTTCGAGCCAAGGTCGTGACTCTTCGTTCTGCGTTGGTGGGAAGGTAGCCTAACAATAATTGCCAGGACATTGGCCGCAGCTCCTCGGGAATACCAGACCAGGCGAGTTTCTTGAGCTCGGCCAAATCAACATTACTGGCCTGAAGCACTCGTTTAAACTTGTTGATCCGCGTGAACTTTGAGTTGAGCTCTTCGAGCTCCTTGTTGGCGCCTTCTTCTGACGGGCGGGTGCTGCGATGCATGGAATATAACGAGCTGGCAGGGTCGCGTATGATGCCGTCAAACTGTGATTTCAGGCCAGGACTCGTTGTGGCTAAGTATAGTGTGCTGTTGTTCTTTGAGGAGCTAACGCTCTCGATGCTCTTTTCGATTTTTTTGTGGGCAATGTCATGCTCAACGTTGGCGTCCCAGTCATCGTCGTCAAAATTAAAATACTGCTTGCGCTCTTCGCTCTGCGACTTGGGTGTTAGACTTAACTGCTCCATCTTGAGCATGTCAGCATGGGAATATGCAGCGCCCACTACTTTTGATTCAGCTTCCGGCTGGGATGGGCTATGTTAGTCAAAGCTCTACCATGAACTTGAACGGACAAAATTCGAACGAGCCTCAGAAATATAGTAATGTGATGGGTTAATCCGCATGAAGCCTTGAGAGAGGGCTCTAGAGGAATCTCGAGAGATAGCCGTCGAAACCCTCGCCGCCAGCCAGTAAGAATTGCAGAACCTGATATTCATCATTGGCACTCCGAATGCACTGCTCGTACCGAAGTTCGAACCGTGACCGCGTTGATCATTGTGCGATTAGCCATTGGGCTATATCTTGTTTTCTTGCGAAGCCATATTGCCACCTTTCCTATCCACGTGCTCTTCACGACAATGCTATCCAGCGCTAAGCAATACGAGGCCCACCTGAGCCGTCTTGGCAGGAATTGACATTGGTCAGCTGTAACACTGTTTTGAGTAGTTGGCGTGCGATTTCACCTCATACGACTTGTAGACTGTCCACTCAACTCAGGGCCTGTCCGTTCCTGACCGTAGCCATGCCTGAGCACAGAATCCTCAGACCTCAAATCACGAGAGCACTAAGGATAGCAATAGCCATCGCGGCAATTATCCTCCTCGCTCGTCTTAAACATAGATCACTATCCGACCGCCCATTCGCTCTTATCACAGTCGTCATCGTCACATGATGTCAGCCTCAGGTTTCTTGTATCGCCTTCTTGTACACCGGCTCGAACCTCCCATACTAACCTGAATACACTCTCCCTGTAGGCGGCAATCTTTCGAAAAAAAGTAGATGCAGGCGTTCCTCTACCCCCATTCTCATCAAACACGTATTCATTTCGGTCTTGTTAGCTTCCTCTTGTATGATTTACCAACCCAACTGGACCATTTCCTATGTTAGCTCTTCAACACACAAACTGTATCGTTAAATCTCAAGACTCACCGGCACGGACTGCGAATAATTGTTTTTCGAGGCCATCCCGGCTCTCTATCGGTCTCCAGCCTACAATTTGTCTTGCAATGTGCAAGCGTGGAGTAATCACAGTCACGTGATATATCACGTGTCGCGTTTTTTGTTGAACTACGTACACTGTAGTTTGAACTCGGCCGGATAAGGTTAGAATCAAGTTCGCCAAGTCTCTATTGGTACAATTTGATTTTTGTTCGCTGCTTGGTACTACGATATGTGAATTTCGGCTCCAATATTTGCCTGGTACACTGTAAGCGGGTCGAGAAGCCGGTTCAGAGCCAAGTCTTTCGATATGACCGAACAGCCAGTTCGCGATACGGATTCACAACAGCCTTATAACAGGTTACACAAGACCCTTTAAACATCGCGACAGTCAGAAGCTTACCCGGAAGTGACGTCACTTCCCGGTAGGGTGAGTTAGAAACGGGTTCTTCTTGTGCACTAGAGCTTTGAGATATTGAATTTGTGAGAGTCACTGGCTGTATCTGATATGTGCAATTTCAAGCCAACGTCTGTATTTCAGCATTCCGAGACGCTGACACCGCGCGAAGGTGAGACCCGGGTTCGCCGCGCGGCGCGGGGCTGACAATTTTTTCGTTACGGAAACCACCGGCGACTGAGTCAGCCTGCAACTCATCTTCCATCTCACAATGACCGATACTCCATCTGCTTGCAGTGAGTACTAGCACTTTGCTTGCCTTTGCGTGACTAACCAGAAACATTTCTGGCCAACAATGTGGCCAAGCCGTTCATCGAGGAGCTTACTGCGGGTGTACATCGGCTGGGCCGACGGCCCAAGCTAGTGGGTTTTCTGGCGAACGCAGACCCTGCTGCCGCCATGTATGCGGACTGGACCGGCAAGACATGTGAGAGCATTGGTTTCGAGTATGAGCTTCGAAAAGTTGACAAGGAAGAGCTGGAGGAGGCCATTGTCGATGCCAATGAGGATGACAAAGTTGATGGTATCATGATCTACTTCCCAGTGTTTGGCAACCGGCAGGACCAGTATCTCCAGCAGGTCTTGTCTAAGGATAAAGATGTCGAAGGATTGAGCCATATCTATATCCAGAACATGTATCACAATGTGCGATTCCTCGACAGCGCCCAGACGCAAAAGTCTATTCTGCCTTGCACACCATTGGCCATTGTCAAGATCCTGGAACACTTGGGTGTTTACAACACAATTTTGCCTTACGGTAACAGGCTGTATGGCAAGACCATCACGGTCATCAATCGAAGTGAAATCGTGGGTAGACCGCTGGCTGCTTTGCTGGCCAACGATGGTGCTACGGTTTATTCCATTGACATTACCGGCGTTCAGAAGTTTACGCGTGGTGACGGCTTGAAGCTTCGAAAGCATCATGTTGCCGATATTGAGATGGAACTAAAGGAAGCCGCAGAACAGTCTGACGTCATTATCACGGGTGTGCCCACACCAAACTACAAGTTCCCCGTGGAGCTCATCAAGTATGGCACAATTTGCGTCAACTTTTCTAGCGACAAGAACTTTGGCCCAGAGGTCAAAGAGCGAGCCTCTATCTATGTTCCATCTATTGGAAAGGTGACCATTGCCATGCTGTTGAGAAATTTGCTGAGGTTGATTGATAACAAGGAGAAGAGTAAGGCTTTGAACTAAGAGCGGGAGCGTAGCGACTGCTCTCGTCCGTTTGCCTCGTTCTTCTCTGCTGTACCTTATAGACACTCTTCTATGCATTCATTAGTAACGCGTTATGTTTCCAGCCCTCTTCGATCACGACTTTACTATTAATATCTACATGAATTTTTGATTGTCCTGATCTACTCAGTCTTTGCCCTCTTCTTTGGCGTATCTTCCTGATCACCACCATCTTGGTCGTACCGCGACTTTAGACCCTTCATCTTTCTCGTCTGCAGCTTGCCAATTTCCTGCTTGCCCATGTGAATTCGACCGACCTTATCACCAAGAATATCAGTCTCAATGTTCTTCTTGGTCTTTGGCTCCAATTGCCTGGGTCGCTTCATGGCCTCCTTCTCCCTCTCTGGGTCAGCAGCCTGAACCCGGCCAATTCTAAAGTCAAACCGAGGTCCAATTTCCTCCAGTTCAACTCGAGGCAGTTTTGGTCCTGTGTTGCTCTTGTAAGTCTTCAATAAATACACTCGGAAGTGGACGGCAGGCAGAAAGTCCTGGTCCTCATTCTGCTCAGCAGCAGAAATAGAGATAACATGTTGCAGACCGCTAACATCCAAGCTGTCCAGAACCTGTCCCCGGAAAAAATCCAAAAACAGTGACTTGATATGCACATATGTGGGATGGCTCTCAAACAGAGGACCGTTGAATGTAAACATGGGTTTCAGACCAATGTTGAATGTCTGTTTTCGGAAATCCTTGAGGAACTTGAAAGACTCCAGTCGGAGCTCAATCATGTCGTAAATCTGGTAATCAAACGTTCGGATAAATGTCAGGTTGTTTGGTCGCTTCTTGTTGTGAGATCCAAAGACCAGAAGAGAAGAGTCGTTCTTCTGGGCAAAGAACTCTAGAGAAGAAGCATCCTCGAAAGGTCGAACGTCGTTCTTCTTCTGGAATCGCTTAGCATCCGGCTTCTTCAAAGCATTCAAATCAACCATGGCATCATGAAGAATCTGGTTGCTATTGGCACCAGGAACAAAAAGAGCCTGTTTGACATTCTCAACAACCTTGGGCTCCTTTTTCTCGAGAGCTCGCTTAGCCCGAGCGTTTTTTGGCTGAACCGTTCGAATCATGATATGGCTGATTGAAACTTTCGATAAAAAAATTGATGCGGCTCTGATCTGAATCACGTGATGTTTCAGTCACGTGACTACACTTTTGAATGGAAAACCCAACATCGCGTGTACGCTTAAACTCGTCTAGTCATGGCATTTAGGGCGATTCGAGAATCATCCCTGCGACAGTCTAGCCGAGCCAATGCTCCGGTCGCGCTTGTACCTGAAAACCGGCCAGATAACCGGGTGGCCTCGCGAACTGTTTCACGAAAAGTTATAGGAGCTGAACCAATTACCACAAAAAAGAATGGCCTGCTTGAATTGACCAAAAACGCACAGTTCTGCGTGTCGCGGTTACCTGCAACGCCTGTGGCTCTTAAAAGAGACGAAAATACACTAAGAGCCTCCGCAGATCAGGATACTAGTTATGCCGTGTGTATTGGCGCCCAAGGAACTGCTCCAGAGTACGCCGCTTACGTCTGGCAATATACCTGTGGAGATCACGTGCCTCCGGCTTTATCGATACCACTTTCCGAGGGCACTATTCCCCCATTTGCTGTTCTGGTGGCCCCAGCACCGCTATCGAAGGAACCGGGTTTGGTTACGATTGTGGCAGAGACAGGAAAATTGACATACTGGGAGTCAGTTGGCAGCGCAGTTGCCGATGGATTGCTTCACAAACGACGAAACATTACGCATACCATTGAGCTATATGCCAACGAAATTATTGAGAATGTTCAAAACATTGATGTTGGGCTGGTGGCCAGCACTGACACGGGACGGTTCATCATTGTTACTCTACGAGATGGTATGGGAAAGCCCTTCATTCGAAGCAACACCATGCGAGGCAGCGGATCAGGCTTGTTTTCACAGCTTCGATCAGCCATCAGTTTATCAGGGTCACGAAGGGACATTGCATCAATCAAGCCAGGTTTGAGCGAAGGAGGCGAACGACACGCGATTTTTGTCAGTTTCAGTGGTGATATTTCCATCTGGAATTGCAGCCGAAATGGCAACTCAAAACTTCTGCTGGAAAAGAAGCTTCGAGATACAATGCTGGAGAGAGTCCTGCCTCTGTATACGCACGCTGAGCCCACCTTTGTGGTTCACGATGTGGAGTACATGCAGGAGGGCAATATTCTGTTTGCACTGGCCTCGTTTGTGCACAACCCTACAATTGACGAGGTTTACTACATTCTGTTTTCCATGACGCTAGAGAACGGAGAGTTCAAGATATACTCTTCGCACAGGATCCAGTCGTATACAGGCGAGTCATCATCCTATCCGCGACTGATCCTTCCCAAGCCATACAAGACCATTTTCGTGGTCCTGTCACACGCTGTTGTGCTGCTGGAGACGCTTCTGCCTTCTACAGTTATGCATGACAAGTCTGTCACCCGACGGTGGGAGGACGTTATCCTACTACAGCCAGAGGCTGAGATCGTGGGTGTTGGCCTAGAAGATCTAGCCACGCTCAGCGCAAAAATTACGAGGCATTGTGGCGTTGTTCTCATCACGCGAAACGGCATCCTGAGAGTGGAACGATACGAGAACGAGCCGAGCCACAGCGAACCGCTAGAGGAGTTGGCTAAAAGCAAGATCGAACAGGCCGTTTTTTACTCGACTGAATCAGAAAACCCGCTGAACTTTGACATGCGGAAGGAGTTTAACTTCAACCCCAACGACCTGCAGGAAGCTTTGCTGTTGGTGTCACAAGAGGTTCTAAATACCCGGTCGGTTTACATGCCAGTTTTCCTGCCCTCCCTGGCAGACCACATTACCCTAAGGGTTACTTGTCTCGAGAGACTGGCCCAGTACGTGCATTCAAATTTCGAAAATAAGCTGACAGCGGCCACCCGTCTGAGGTTGATGTGGGACCTGGAGAAGGCGACTGTGGCTGGAGCCCTCTGGGCGCATATCGACAAGCGGCTGCATGAACAGCCAAGGGCGGGAGAGGATTACGCGAAGAATGTATTGGTGACAGTTATTACACAGTTGGAAACGGGCGGAACGGATCCGTTACGCGAGTGGTTTGTCCACAAGGTGAGTTTCGACAATTTTGGGCAAGAGTACTAACATAGACATCCAATGTCCAGGAACTGTTAAACGGTTGCTCAAGCCTTTGTGCACAGACATTCAAAAAGACTAAAGACTTGGAGCTTGTTGTCGATACCAACACTGTTCTCATTGAGGCTATACTAGAAACCGCGCTAACCACTCGACAGCGATCTTCGCAGTGGTACTCCTTGAACGGCGAAGTGTGCGAGACAGAGCCATGGACTTGCCAGCTGCTCAGTGCATTCGAATCCCAACATCACCTGACCAAATCTGCATTAAGCGGAATCAAGCCTGGCAGCGAGCATGCTGTGCTATCTGCGCAGATGGTGGGAATCGTGGACACTTGGTGCGAGATATATAAGGACAAGCTGTCGTGGATGAGCAGTGTCAGAGAAGCTGACGAGGCTGGACGACGATACAGGGAGAGAGTTGTATTGTGGCTGCAGCATTTAGTTGAGATTGGACAAAAAGCTGGTGCTATCAGAATCGCTGAGAAGCATCAAGTCTACCCTTCTCTGGCAGAGATTTGGATTCGGGACTGGAAGTTGGCTACAGAGAGCGGCGACAACGGCGATAAGTTCATTCAACAGCTGAAGCAATACGTCAATGCTTACGGTTATGACTTTGCACGAAACATGTTTGAATTTTTTGTGCAGGTTGGAAAGCTCGCTGCGATGATGACGCTCTTCCCAGAGTGTGACGAGCTGCTAGAGAGATTCTTCTCCGAGACGAACTACGGCAGAATATCGTGGTCTCACCAGGTGCGTGCTGGCAAGTTTCTGGAGGCAGGTGAGACCCTGTCCAACAGTTCCGAGGAACGTGTTGAGAACAAAAAGCTGCAGCTCTCACTAGCCAAACTGTGCCTTTTGGCCGAGAAGGCGCAGACAAAGTCACAACAACAGCACGCTGAAATTTTGGTTGACGATATTCGACGCCAATTGCAGGTGGTGGAGATCCAGGGCCTTCTGGCCGAGCAGATTGGTGTTCAGGATCCCACGCTTATGCTCAAAGAGAAATACCCAGCTCTCGCTCAGTCGCTGCGAAAGGCATACATGCGGCTAGGCGAGAACAAGTCTCTGACTACAGACGAGCTGGTGGACTTGCTCACACTGTGCGACTCTTCCAAGACCAACAAGCATAACTTTTACTGGGCTCTGAAAATCGCCACCGATCAGCTTAACATTAAGCTCATTTGCAAACGATTATTCCTAGCTGACAACTGGGAGGAAATCGTCAACACCAACAGAAAGACGGACGCCAAGGTTCAGGCTCTCACGGAAAGCACAGTGCTGTACCAGACGATTCTAGCAATCACTCAGGATAAGTTGTCAGTTCCAGCCAACTTGTACAACGACCCATCCAGCTTCTTGCTTGAAAATGAACCCCTGTTGGAGAGATACGGTTCCAAGGCGGTTGTCGCCGAGATTCTTCAACAGCAGAGCGAGGTTGCTAGGCTAGACAAGGAGCTGCACCTGACTTCGTGGACTAAGGGAGTGTATGCACGAGTCTCCTCCGCGGGATCCTCGCTGCCAAACGCTCTGCTCAAACCTCCTACTCTACAGCACGAAGACGAAAACGCTATGGACCTTTCTTAATATCTGTCATAATCTTTATGATGTATTTATATTCGAATAATCTAGATCATTTGATACCGTACCGCTCTATAAACGCCCCAACTTTAACGCCAGCGTGGTAAGGGATAGGGAATTCCAAATTGCCCGGTCTGGATTGCCCCGGCCAAAGTGAAGAGACTCGCCCCTTCGAATGAAATTTCGAATATTCGCCTGAGTTGGACTACTCATCCAGTCTAATTCTTACTAGAGTTTCAGGTAGCGGCGCGTCATTTTCAAAGTCCTTCTCACCATACTTGGCTAGCGAGGTGGAGGCCAGGCTGATAGCGCGAATAACGCTATTCCAGTTGTTCATGACCGCAGCAACAGCTTCAGTTCCATCAGTCAGGGTGCTAAGATGTTGTTGTAGCGCCTTCAGCTCTTCGACCAGGGCAGCGCTGTTTTGCTGCAGCTGGAGCAGATTTTCGAGCTCCTGCTTTTTCTCAGCAAGACGGCTAGCGAGGGACGACATGACTCGTATCAATGTCTAGTCGAACTTTGCTGAAATTGATTTCGTCGCGTCGTGTGTCGCGGTGGGAGGCCTTATTTCACGATAACGATATGAATTAGTCACGTGACCATGCATAAACCAACACCATCACCAAAATGTAAACAAACAAACATAACTCGACACATCTCGACATGGCGCGTCTAACGAGTAATGATACCCAGACTAGCCAAAACATTGACTTGCGTGAGTATTTTATGATTGATCCAAGCTAACTAGTCCGCCGAAAGTTTGGCCAACAAAACCGAACAATCGCAAAGAGCCATGCGGCCCTTGAGAGCAAAGTTGCCCAGATGGAACAGACGACGGGCAGCTTAATGAAGGAGAATTATAAGCTGCGTTGTGAGAACCTCAAGCTACAGCGACAGTGCAAAGATAAAGTCTCACGTGTTCGCGATTTGATTCGAATAAAGATGGACGAGCTGCAACAAGCCCTGGACGACTTGGAGGACCTCGAAGATCTTGTTGGATACGGAAAAGTTCAGCGGATGCACAAAGCTTCGTTGAGAAGGAGTGAGGATATAAGGAGGAGCAATCCGCTCAGGAGGAGTGGAGACAGAATCAGTAAAAGTCCACAAGGCGAAAGCGTCACGAGAAGAAAACGAAGGAGGAGCGAGATATTTTGCGCCGAGACGACGCAAACGGATGATTTTACAGAACAACTCACTGAGCAGGTTGACGTGGTTGTTGAAGAAGATGGCAAGGTTGAGGGTATGATTGAGGACGATGAGGTTCCTGAAAGCGAGCATGATTCTCAGGATGAGATCGAGGAAGAACATGAAGATATCCCCAAAGACGACAACGAGGCAGAGCAAGACGAAATGTATCAAGATGAGCACGAGGATGAGAAGGACTCAAACAAGGAAAACGAGTCTGAACTACCCGAGATTCTTGAATCACAACCGTTGGAATCGCCTGTCAAGAAACGTCAACCGCTGGCGGTTAAACCAAACAATAGCAACAAGATAAGTCGTAAGAAAGTCAAGACTTCGCCGAAAGAGAACGAAAAAATGCCTGTCGAGCTGTCAACGCGTCGACGGTCTCGTGGCACCGTTGTGAATTACGCTCTTCCCTCGCTGAGGACAAAAATGAGGCGCCACCAGGATAAGTTTGCAGCAGCCGTTGAGAACTAACACGAAATTGGGGCATAAAAATTTAACGACAGACTGACCTAATGAGAAAAGAGATGAGTGTTAGATTTCTACATGACCTATCTATAAAGTCTCCACCTCAACTTAATTTGCCTTGAGCTGGGCTGGGTCTGGCAGTGGTGTCGCGTCCGCGGCGTACAGTGCAATGATATTGTCAACCGTCATGGTGACTGTGTTCTGACCGCCTCCGACAGTGCTTCCCTTTAAAGTGACAGTGTTGTGCACAGTCTTGTAACCAGTGATGGTCTCCTTGGCCGAGTCTGACCAGGTGACTCGCTGGGTATGGCTAATGGTCACGGTCGGCAGCGTTAGAGTGTGCACCTTTGTTGACGAGCCAGCGGTGAAGGTGATGGTGTCAGTGACCGGTGGAGGAAGGTCAACAGAGACGGCGGCGGAAGCGGCGTAGGAAGGCTCCGGCACAGCCGCTGGAGGACAGTTGGCTGGAGCGCCGGAATCGCCGCACCAAGGCAAGAATGTGTTCTCGACAATGTTGTTGAAGAAGTCCTGGTTCTCAAACATATCTGACTTCTCAAAGTTCAGCTGCAGCTTGTCGTTCGAAGAATGGTAGCATGCATTGCAGTTGGCGTATGTGCCGTCCTTCTTCACGGAGTCCCGCTCCTTGTTTTGACATTCAGCATCTCCAGCGCAGTTGTGGAAAGCCTTGATAGCAGTCTCACAATGCCCCCAGCAATCGTCGGTAATCATAACCGTTGGACACGAGGCACCGCTTCCGCTGAACCATGGGAAGAAGTGAGCGAATGCGGGTGTCGCAGCTATGACAATCAGTACAGAGGTCTTCATTGTGGACAAGAGAACAGCCATTGGGTCAGCTATATATATACTCCTTTGCTCATCTTATGAAACTCATTAAACGTGATTAGCGAATAGCCGAGACAAGATACGCCAGAAAGGCAATATGATTATAGTTTGTTTCATCGCCACCTCGCTTTAGCGAGGTCTCAGGCGCACGCATATTGTGCGGTTTGTAACATATTGTAGACACTTCACGACGTTCTGTCGAAATACAGACCGAACTATAGTCATTTCCGACGAGGAGTTACAAGGGGGAAATTACTGACAGATATGACAGGTCAAGAACAGAGAACATGTGCAACGGTTGAAACCAGCTGCTGCGTCAAATCTCACAAATAGGACAAGGACACTCTACTTGAACCTTGGACTCTAGCCGACACATGGAGAACGGTACTGTTCATATATCTATCATAATCTCGTGTGGGTGCTCCCGTCTCCGCTTAGGCAAGGCTAAACGTAATTTCGTTTCGTTTGAAACCGTGCAAGATATGTCGGCTGAAGAGACTCGGTTGCTTGATGTTGCAATGCCTCGGCTCGCACTCTTGCCATAATTTCCTTGACTGTCTTAGAGTCGATATCTTTCCTTGCTCGCACCATCTTCTCAAACAGATCTAATGGAGCATCCCAGTAATCGTTTCGAAGGTTCTGAAATTTCTCAGGAAGATGCTGCACCGGTGATTCAAGGGTTGACAGCAAATGTTCAAATATAACAAAGCATTTCTGCACGTTCTCATCAGAGTTGTAGTTATTGTCGATGAACAAGCCGTACATGCTTTCGATATCCGTCTTGATCTGATCAGTACTCTTGGGCACTTTAATCTCGCCCGGTGTGAGGGCACTAAAGTAGTGGAGCACCAGTTCCTCCATGACATCATCAATGAACACTTCGAAAATAATGGGATTCAGCTGCATCTCACAATCGACAGTGTACTCTTTGATGGTGTCGACAATTTGCCGCACGGGACGTCCCTTGTACCAGGCTGAAGACTTGAACAACTCGTCAAATGCAGGCTTCAAGTCATTGAAAATGATGTTGATGAGACCGCCGATACAAGACTTTGCGAGTGCGATATAGGCATCACACACGGTATCGAACTGGGTCGTGATTTGTGTTCGGTACTTGCTGGAGACGATTGGTGCCAGCCGAGCGGATAGGGCTTCCGTGTAGTCTGCGCCTTTGATTTGACAGTTGGCCAGAGCAACAATGTACTCGAACAAACCACCTGGCACTGTATCTGCTGTGTCGTTCAACTGCAACTGAACCTGGTCCTTCATGACACTTTCCCATTCTTGTTGTCGTTCCTTTAGAATACTGCAGCACTCAGTGACACAACCAGCAAGAATTCTTCCCTGGCCACTGTCCGCCGCGACGTCGACTTGTTGCGTGATAATAGAAAACATGATAACTTCGCCCGGCATGCCCAGACGGTTTTCTCCATCTGTCTCCGGGGGTACCTGCCGCTCGATGAAGTTGTCCTTTTCTGTGGTTGAGAGGTTGGCTTTCCATTCGTGAAGCTTGGACACGATGAGCGAGAGATAATCGTCGTACAACTGATCTTCTCGTCCGTCGAGAAGCGGTGGTTTGAGGGTATCTTTCTCAACTTCCAATCCCTTGTTCATTTTCTGGTAGTAGTCCTTGACAAAGTCGAGAATATGCAAAATTGTTGCCGCACTTGGATCCTGGTCCATTACGTAGTTCATGAGTTTGTATGTTTGCTGATGGTAGTAGCCCACAAACTTTTCAAAGATTTTCCATCTTGCGGGCATTAGTTTAGTTAGTTCTAGTTTGGTGAGACCCAAGTCGGTGAAGATCCATTCCAGGTTGTCCAGCATCTCGTCCACGTCGCCATCAAAGTGTTCAACGCAATTTGTGTAAGTTTGTGCTATTGAATCTTCAATAGCTTTGAAAAACCTTGTAGGATAAACTCGCGGCTTCCTGTTTGTATTTTGGAGTACCACTGCCTGGTTTTCCTGCTGTATTTTGTTTGTAATTTCTGCTGCCAAGTCATGCTTTTCTTCATAATCGATAATCTTGGCCACTCTGACCACCAGCGAGGGATTCTCAGTTCTGATAATCTCCAGTAAACCTTCGGCTGCTGAAAATACTATCTCGTCAAATTGCGACACAACTCTGTCCAATGACTGGAAATGCTTCTCGATAACTCTTCTGACGTCATCCGTACTCTTCTCTGCGTAGTTCCATGCATCGTCTTTGATTTGTCGCAACTGTGATAGCCTGTAATGTATCGTAATCAGGTTTGGCATGGGATTATAAAGCTCAAACTCCCCGCCAGGTACATCGTTGTTAATCATTTCTTCAACTTCCTTAAGCTCCTCGGCCATGTTCTTGAAGTTATCCAGAAACCGCTGCGTCTCCTCAAAGTTCTGCAGAACCCGCGATAGCTGATTGATCTTGTCAAAGTTCTCCACGCTCTCGGCGGACTCCAGCTTGAGCTGCTCAATCTTCATCATGTTCTCCTTGACTTGGTCTATTTGGTCTCGGGCATCAGACAGGGACTGCAGTCCTTGTCGGGTGACGCCAATTTGGGCCCGCACACCTGCCTTGAGCTGGCTGTCAATAACGGCCTTCTCCTTCTGGAGTTTAACCTTGAGCGCCGCCACTTTTTCCAGGTCATCGTGGTGTCTCAGCAGCTCGCTGATTCTGAATTAGTCGTCTGCACCACTCTCACCGAGCCTGCTCGCGCCGGCGCTTAGCACTGGACTTGATTTCCTGTCCCAATTCAGAGTTCACTGGAGCTCAGTTCTGGCACTCACCTGGCTGCCGCTGTCTGTTCCATGTTCGCGTATCATGCACAGCGCATCAATTTGGGACCCACGACCATCAACGCGATGACCAGGCAGAAGGTACTGTACCTCTACAAGGAGCTGCTCTACATGGGCAAGGACTATCCACTCGGATACGATTACTTTCGGAAGAAGCTCTACAAGGCGTTCCGAGCCAATGCTGGAATCAGTCAGGCCGAGGTTCCCAAAAAGCTGGAGCATGGGGAATACATCAAGAAAGAGCTCGTTGCGCTGTATCAGCTGAGGACGTACAGGGCCATTAAGAACAAGTACTACGACTGACCTCACCGCAGAGAATACACAATCACGGGCAGCCCTTGATCAGCATCTAGTGAATTGCTTCAACAGCGAAGAGCTCAATAATGGACTACCCGTTGTCTCTGTACCGATACGAGACCTCAAGGCTCGGAGTAGTTGGCAATGGGATTGGGCATGTGACTACGGGTAGAGTCTCTTCACCGTCCAGACGAGAGAATGCGTTGAAAAACCAAACGACTCATCCTTGTAAAACCACAGTATGGCGGAACGCTCTGAATGTTATTAGTCTTTACATGCTATCTAGTTCTTCTCTCGCAGCGGCTGCTGGGCGTCAAAGCTCTTGAGGGAAATCTTTAGCGACGACAGCCAGTCGAGCGCTGTGGCGAAGATTGTAATCAGAATTAGAGAGATGGTGATGGACATGAAGATGCCTGGACTGAAGAACTGGTACTCAGCAAATAGACTTCCGTTGGTCTTCTTCTTCTTCTCTCCCTTTGGCTTGTCGCCCTTCTCCTTAGCAATACCAACCTTACTCTCGCCGCTGTTTGCCAGAATGACCACAAAGTTAGGACTTGGAAGAGAGCCAACAATGTCGTGCAGGAATTCGTCGTTGGCCCGCAGCTCGTCTTGTCTGTCAGCGTAGTTCTCTGGAAGCGAGGCGAAGTTCACATCAATGAGTCGAGGTTTGGTGTCAATGTATCGCTCAAAGCCCTCCTGTGGGTCGACTTCGACCCGAAGTGCCCCACACTCGTTCTGGAGGTACTCTTTAAGCTCGTCAAACTCGTCGGCGGTGTTTGGACCAACAACAAACTCTCGTGACTTGAAGAATGCAGCCTGGTCCAGCAGCTTCATCAGGTGAGGAACTGTGTCACGTGCGCCTTCAAAATCGCTGCTGTGAGCGTCTGGCTGGTTCACCAAAACATAGGCATCGGCTGGACATCCCTCAAGGGATTCGATGGCACTTTGGATGACGTCTGAGGTGGAAAATTCCTGCGTGGGCCGGGTGTATGGCAGATCGGCCGAGTACGACAGGAGTATGAATGGAGACGTGTTTTTGAATGCAAGAACCGCTGGTAGCAGCGTCAATAGTACAGACGTCTTCATCGCAGGTTGAAGTGTTATCGCAGTGTTTCGAGCAGTAGCCGATTGGGACGTTAGTAAGCTGGCAACTGAGTGATTAGGCATAAGTTATGTAATCAGCCGCCACGCGTGGGGCTTCAACCTTTTAGTTTGCTTGCATCTATTGCATCGTTTAGAAGCATGAAGGTAATCAGTGAATGGAGATCTGAAGGGTTACTGGTACACGTCTGGTCATGAGATGAGCGGTTTATATGAGGTTTTCATTAAATCAATCGGGTTGTACCAGCATGTGGGGACTGATGACGTATAATCAAGACGTAAGCGTTGTACTGCATACAGTGTAGCACGGCTGCGCAGGCTTCGGTATTATTAGTGTTTCACGAGTGGTATAAAGTCCGGGGTCGATGCAACCTGCCCTCAACGTTACGTATCACAGGGCTGGCCGATCAGGGAACCAAACGGTTGGATTAGTTTGGGATCGATCAGTCATCAACTACAAATGATATCCTGGGTGGTTTTACTTGGAGTTTTGGTGCTGTACTGGTTTGTATACCCTTATTGGCTTGAACTGCAATGGAGGAGGAATGCGAGAGAAAATAACTGCGGAATGCCAGTGTATCAGACGCAATGCCCGTTCGGAATTCCAGATTTGATAAAGATTCTGCGGGCGGTTAAGCGTCACGAGCTGGTAGAGCATTTCAAAGGGATCTATGAAGACGCCGGCGTTGACACGTTTCGACATCAGGTGTTTGGGTCTGATCTGCTCTGTACACGAGATCCGGAAAACATAAAGGCGTTGCTGGCAACGCAGTTTTGGGATTTTGATCTGGGGAATAGAGGCGAGCAACTGGACAGTTTGATGGGCAGTGGTATCTTCACTCAAGTTGGTCAGGAGTGGGCACACTCAAGGCTTACTCTTAAACCGTTTTTCACCAGAGACTGTATTGCGCAGATGGACCGGTTGCAGGTTCATGTAGACCGTTTGATTGATATCATGAAACAGCATAAGGGACCATTCGACATCCAGGAACTGTTACACAGGTTCAGTCTTGACACTTCCACTGAGTTTATCTTTGGGGAGAGCACGAATTGCTTGGTCGACACAGGCAATGGATCCTTTAACGACTTGTTCAACGAAGCACAGGACTGGCTGCGGTTGAAGATGGCCGCTCAGCAGTTCCATTTCCTTGTCGCCGGAAAACGATTCAAAGAAGTCACAAAGCGGTGCCATGAAGTCCTCGATGAGTTCGTTCGCTCAAGCACCTCGTCAGTTGGAAAGTTAAACAACCGCAACCAGTGCCTTCATTTGCTCGTCGCCGGCAGAGACAGCACCGCGGCTACCGTTTCCTTCGCTATAGCCCTTATGCTGCGAAACAAACGGGTCTGGAACAAGCTGAGAGAATGCGTGCTTGCCGACCTGGGTACCAAGGACGACCCAATTCCGTACGACAAGCTAAGACGATGCAGGTACCTGCGAAAAGTGGTTAATGAAGTGCTCAGACTGTATCCCGCGGCTCCAGTCAATCAACGAACTGCAGTCAGAGACACGACCCTTCCGCGAGGAGGCAATGGGAAGCCAATATTTATACCAAAAGGTACACCTGTTCAGTACTCACCCTATGCTCTTCACCGCAACAAGGCAATTTGGGGTACTGACGCTGATGAGTTCCGGCCAGAACGATGGGAGAAGAAGGCCGAGCCGTGGACTTACATACCCTTCAATGGGGGACCGCGAATTTGCATCGGACAACAGTTGGCGCTGGCGCAAGTGTCGTACGTGTTGGCACGGTTAGTTCAGAATTTCGTCGACATGGACGGTGGCGAACTGGAGCAGATAAAGCAGCATCTGAAGCTGGCCACCTCAATATCGGGCGGGGTATTTATCTCGGTCTCCGCTGAGCCAGTGTGACGACAGCCTTGTTTGTTTATTTTCTGTGTCAAACGCGTTCTCGTTCTTACTCGATCAATGCACGCCTTAGTTTCCGCGCTGTTTTAGCTGCATGACGATTTTATTCCAGCTGTAGCTAGAGCCTTTCGGCGCAGAATCTCTGGAGAAGAGAACATCTGCTTTGGCTTTGGGTGCATACAACGTTCGCGTATAGCCGTATAAGCTTGATTCACCACTCGCTTGCGCCGCCCGCTCGGCGTGGAACCCGAACTGGCGGTTTACCGAGGTTGCTCCCTGGTCATGACCGCTGCATCAAGACGACTTTTACCCTCGTCGATCGATTAATTAGTTCATCTGACGTGTATTGCAATAGATGTTGTACAACTATACCTTGAATTTGTCTGCATGAGGTTGGACCGGGCACTTCGGCCCAACATGGATTACACTGCGTGAACATGCTTTTTCGCTCATTTCTCCGAGTTGGGTAACTTGACCCCCACATCTTCTTATCAACGCCGGACCCATGTACTGCGATACAATAGCCTGTATACGTAATTTCCATCAAGCGAGCTGGTATACGTGTTTGTGTTCGCCCAGGATGACGGCAGTGCGCATAAGGGCTACAGATCTGACATTTATTATCTTCGTTATATCTGCGACTCGCTCATGCATGAACCAAATCGATGCCGAACTAGTCGACGGCAGAACGAGACAAATATAATTGAGTTAATCCCAACGTCAAATTAAACTTACTGTCGTGAATTCTGGCGCCAAGACACTTTAGTGCATCTACTAGCTTGCTCAACCAAACTAACACACCGGCGGAGATACTATGATTCTCCGTCAAAGAGCTTACGTGTATTATTTGCAGGAGTTTCTGGCGTCAGTCGACGTCACGCAAAAAGATCGGGTGTAGTGCCGCATGCCAAGCTCTCAACATTAGCTAGCATGTTAATACCAACTGTTCCAGCTGCGCATGTCTCCACTATTCAGGGCGACTGGTCGATCATTTGCATATGAATTGACCCTCTAAGTATAGTTTAATTAGCACACAGGCTAAAACGGCGCCCTTGACCGTCCAGGGTTCGTCTATATAGCCTCAAGACACCGACGATTGCCGCCTGTACATACGTAAAAGAATTCAAAGGGAATCGAATGTACTTCCAATCCCCGGATGATCCTGACTCATGTCCTGATTTAGCTCGACTACGTAGGTATAGGGGGATGCCCCACTAGATCTGCGCTCGAAAAAAGTTGCCACTGACCTGAACGTGAAAAGCAAACTTATCTGATTATGCATGCAAATCATCGATCTGACGTATCTTGAGGTTATATTACATGTTTATACAATTACTGTTAGCTTGGTTACGCATCTTCCATATAACATACAAGCGCACAAAAAGTTGATGGGCCGAACAAGTTGTGAGGCTCGTGTGTATCTCCGCCGAGCCATCTACGCCGAGCCGCCGAGCCAATTTCGATTGAGTCTCAACACATATGAGACCTAACAACTGTTGGTCAGCGCCGTACGTACCCGAGCCAGACCCGAAATGTTTCTGACTGACCCGAGCCAGATGCACATGGCCCCTTGCATCGAAAAACCAACGATTCGGTGATTTCAACTTCCGCGGATTTTCCGTGAGTCCCTGCAATGTTCTGAATTTTTGCAAAACCAATGCAGAAAGATCATCGAAGATCCAATCAAGCTTTTCACAACATGCACAAAACCGCCGTCCACGTCATATAGACAGCTGTGCCCTCAGAGGCATATGCTCGGTAAGTTTAGACGGTTCCGATGCTCGGTAAGTTTGGAAATCGCACGGAGCATAGCGACTTTGAAATCACCGACACGCGCTCACAGCTCAATATTGTAGAAACTATACCGTTACCGTCAAAGCCGTTTAGCACTGTACAGCGGCCCGAGACCTAACTTGCGTACCCACGATCAAACATCACAACTGATGATCCTCAGCCGTGCAATAGCGGACCGGTATACCCCGCAATGGCAATCATATACGCCCAATTGTGACACCTGCCTTGGATTCGCACGTGATATGGGCAAGGGTTCACCGTCAAAGAAAACTTTGAAAGGAACTTGAAAGGCGCACATGTTGATAGGGCCCAGCCCTACTCACGTGACCAAACATTTTGTGCAACTCCCAACAAATTTCCTATTTGGGACTCCCAGCACTGGTGACTGCTCGCGCTAGTGAAAATTACCCACTCACAAGTCTCACTAAACACATCAACACCAACAACATGGTGAGTGCTGGAGGGCGGTGGAGCTACGGTTAGACGAATGCACGATTCGTCTTGTTCAATACGGTTTGAAAGAGCAGTTTAATGCGGTCCAACACGATTTTGTCCGGTTTGATACGGTTTAGTGTACGACAGACTGAATACCATACGACTATAAACGCGACGTGAAAATGAAACGACAAGGTTGCAAACGACAATTCTCGAGATAGCACTGCAATATCTGAACAAAATCTGCAAAACAGTAGCAGAATGAGCGACAAATAACCGACAAACCATCGAGACGCATGAATTAGTTTGCGGACTGTGAACCTGTGGCTGAGATATAATGTTTTTTCACAAACACAACTAACATAGTCTGACGCTGTTACCATCAGAACTCGAAAGTTCATCCGAAACCCACTCCTCGGCCGACGACAGTTCGTCATTGACGTCCTGCACCCAAACCGAGCCAACGTCTCCAAGGATGAGCTCCGAGAGAAGCTGGCCACCATCTACAAGACCGAGAAGGACGCTGTTTCCGTCTTCGGTTTCCGAACCCAGTACGGTGGCGGCAAGTCTACCGGTTTCGGTCTGATCTACGACTCCCCAGAGGCTCTCCTCAAGTTCGAGCCACGATACCGAAAGGTTCGATACGGTCTTGCCACCAAGATCGAGAAGATCTCCAAGATTCAGCGAGCACAGAAGAAGAACCGAGGCCTCAAGATCCGAGGTACCGGTCGACGAGAGGCCAAGCGAGCCGCCCGAAAGGCTGCCGATTAAGCATAGCGCCACCAGGTGCTATACCAATGCAGAGCTGGCAAAAGATAAACTGGTTTTGCATTGTAATGGTATTGTTTATCAAAAATGTGTACATGTACACGGTGATGTCATAATAATCATCTATGAACTGACTTTTTTTCACGTGTTTTTTTTTGTAGGCGCTTGTCTAAGTAGATGTTCGTCTCTGCGTGATTAGAGCGTGGAAGATTTCGGGACTTGGACGCCAGAATTCATGTCTGCCCTCCCAACTCCGGCTCGGTGGGCAACCACCCGTTTCCATATTCAAAACTTTTTACCCCTAGAAATAAACAAACACACACTTACCGAACACGACATGTCATACTCACTGAAAGGCCAGGGCCTTAAGTTCGACTCTGCTGCTGACGTTGCCGAGAAGGTTGCCGAGATCAGGGCGATTCCTGATCTGCGCGAGATCAACCTCCAGGGCAACACCTACGGCATTGAGGCGTGCAAGGCGATTGCCTCCGCTCTGGAGAATCAGGAGAAGCTTGAGATTGTTAACTTGAGCGACATCTTCACCGGCCGAATGAAGGAAGAGATTCCAGAGTCTCTGGACTACCTTTTGACCGCCCTGCTCACCTGTAAGAATGCACACACTATCGATCTGTCCGACAACGCTTTTGGAATTGCCACCATTGATCCATTGGAGAAGTTTCTTTCCAAGCATGCCCCACTCCAGCATTTGATCCTGGCCAACAACGGTTTCGGACCAGCTGCCGGTGCTCGCCTGGGTGTTGCTCTGGAGACCCTGGCTCAGGTTAAGAAGGACCAGAAGGTCGACGTCAAGCTGGAGACTGTCATCTGTGGCCGAAATCGACTTGAGAACGGCTCTATGGAGGCTTGGGCCAAGTTTTTGGCCGCTCACGGTTCCGTCAAGGAGCTGCGAATTTACCAGAACGGTATCCGACAGGAGGGTATTGAGCACCTACTACTACACGGTCTGTCCAAGAGCCCAGAATTGGTCAAGCTTGACCTCCAGGACAACACCATCACTCTCAAGGGCGCCAAGGCTCTTGCCCAGGTCGTCTCCACCTGGCCCAAGTTGGAGGAGCTTAACATTAACGATGCTTACTTGACCTCTCGAGGTGCGGAGGTCTTCGGTGAGAGTTTGAAGAATGTGGAGCTGAAGGACCTCAAGACTCTCAAGCTGCAGTACAATGAAATTGCCGCCAAGGGCTTGGAAGTTCTGGTGGAGGCCATCAAGAAGAGTGTGCCAAACCTCCAGCTGCTAGAGCTCAACGGTAACAGATTCCCAGAAGACCACGAGCTCGTCGACAAGCTAACCGCCTTGTTTGAGGACCGAGGATTCGGCGAACTAGACGAGCTTGATGAGATGGAGGAGGAATCTGACGAAGAGGAGGAAGAAGAGGAGGAGGAGGCTGAGGAAGATGAAGAAGTCGACGAGCTGGCAGACAAGGTTGCCCAGCTGTAATACCTAATACCGTATGATGTTTACTCATATAAATAGACTTTGCATTCCACAAAGCAAACTGTAGCGTGTTTGTGAAACTGATGCTGTATCGGCTAATCGCGCTGTGCTGACGTGAAACATATATACATGGTCTTAGCTTTGCATGCGTTGCCCACTCAATAAGATTTAGGGGTGGTGATATTAATAGGTTTCCATAGTAATAAGATGCAAGTGATATAAAACGCTTTGTCGTAAAACACTGTGATGTTGGTATGTAACGGTCATATTGCGTCTCCGGTTTCAGCTCGGCTGGCTATGCGATACGAAACTTAATGTTGTGCTCCCAAGTGAGCACCCGAGGGGTGCCTAAGTCTGTCCAACAATGTTCTCTTGTGACCCACATGGTGCTGCATCTCCTGCAGCAGCTCGTCCTTCGCGACCCAGCTTTTCTCCAGCCACTTCTCCAAACCCCGCGTCCTCTTTGGCAGGTGTCTTGTTGCCGTTCGTTTGACATGGACGTGAACTTTAAACCTCTTCTTGACGCAAATCAGTTCCCTCCATGTAGGGGCGCTGTCGTACGTCAATGTAACGTCGTAGACCGCATTTAGCCCGCACTTTTGCAGAAAACTGGCCGCTTGAACGAACGCGGCGTACCGGGGAGCCAGCAGACTGTCAAAGGCCGGAGCGCCGGCCGCCTCCATAACGGCTGAACTCTATGTTAGCGAGCCCACATTGAAAGCAATAAATACCCTCTGCATCAACTCTTTGGACTTTACGTCCACCTCGGGGAACACAATGATCCAGTAGGGGAGCGCCCGAGAGGCCACGGGACCAAACGTCTTTTGGAGGTGCGTCTCGTCAAACATCCAGTTCTGCGTCATATTGAGACATCGGTACCATAGTCGGATGTCTGGCACCCTGAACAAGCCGTTCCAGACGCAGAATCCGTGCCGACCTTGCAGGCCGTTTCGTAAGGCGAGCATGCTCAGCACAATGTAGTCGGCAGGTGACGTGTGATTTGCTTGTTAGTCGGCGCTTAACGGGTACCTTACCTATCACGATAGCGAGTTCGTCGTTAAACAGGCCATCCACCTCAATTTCGATTCTGTCATTCTTGTTAGTGCGCTCACATAGTATGGCTTACAAATGTCCAGGCGACCAGGGACCAGAAGAGGTTGGAGCAGAGAACTTTGAACGGTTCTTTCCTTTGGCCGAGGGCGCTTAATCCGGGGTATGAGAAATGGTATATCAACAGTAGGATAGAGCTGGAGATGATCAGAAGGTATATCGATGGATCAGTTGGGATCGTCTCAATCATTGTAATGGATGAATTGGGTGATGGAAGCAGAAGGTAGGTTTGACACTCACGGGAAACGTAACTTTCTCCGAGAAAGATTTGAGTGTAGAAAACCAAAGATACTTTTAGATAATTTAAATGCTATATATTTTATGATTAGTATTTCGACGAAGCGACCTCTTTATTCCCGCATAGAGAAACACCTGAACGCCTTAAATCCGTCACCGCCGCTGAGTCAACCTTAAACACTAGTCTCATCTCGCTTCCCTGGTCGCCTTGGCACAGCTTCGGTACGCCTCACAGTTACGCCCTGTAGTAAGTTCCGCTCCAGATTCTCTGAACCTGCTGAAGAGCATCGGTGTACAGCGGGAACTTTGCTGAACTCCAGTGTATCCAGTACTGTGCTAGCTGTCTTTGATGTTCGTGATCAGTAGCATTCACACAGGCCACAAAAACACACGCCGCCAAATGTTGGGACGTATAGAATTCGTACGGCACCGCGGAGATTGCAAGGCACAGCTTGTGAACCATAGTATTCCTCAAGGTGTTGTAGGATGCACAATTGAATCGTTGGTTCGAGGCGAACAAGAGACACGAATACTTCCAGGCGTCTGCAGTTGCCTGTAGTTCCGGAGCGATCGGGTCAGGTGCCAGTGAGTTGTTGAGGGCCTTCACAAAGTATTCATCAGTGTTTTGAAAGTCTCGATTCTTGATGAGCTCTGTGAACAATAGGAACGTTTGTTGGGGGCATCCTACCAGCTTGAAGAAGGCGGGATCAGAGGTACGGTGCCAGTCGGAAAAGATAAGTGCTCGTGGATAGACAATAGCGCCCATAACGTCATACCAATTGAACAGCGACATTGCATGATGAAGACCTGGCAGCGTTTCGTAGGCTCTGTGCAGCGATTTGGCGTCAGGGCAATGAATGTCTAACAGGGACTTGGCCCCATACAGGTGTCGATGCCACTGGCCGAATGATTCCTGAGACACGTCGAAATAGGCAAAGACCAGGATGGCGAATATGGCCTCTAGTGACCCCTCGTTGATGAAATGCTTGAGCTCTTCAATGGCTGTGGCCTTAACTTGAAGAGAGTGGAGGTCAAACTCGCGATCTGTGTATGCACTGCCGTCAATATACGTCGAGACAAACTTCCAGATGGCGCTGAGAATCTTAGCCTTCTTACTCTTCTGCGGGTCCATGCCAATGTTGTTGCTCACATGTCGATATGCGGTGAGGATGGCCTTGACACCCCAGTAGAAATGAGTGCTGGCGTGGTACTTGTCGTATGGATACTCCAGGGGGTCCGGTGAAAGCTTTACCGGACTCTTTGGTGAACGCTTGGAGGGTGATTTCTGACTTAGTTTCGATGGTGATTGTGGTGTGGACCAGATGATTCGAGCAGGAAAGCCCGTACAACGGATCTTAGCTTCAAGACATGGAGTGCAAGAAGGTCTGTTCAAATCACACTTGACATTGCGCTCTTTACACTTGAAACAGTCTCTGTCCCGTCGTAAGCCCCTAGGCTTTCCTTTAGACCGTTTTTCCTCCATGGAGGCCTCAGACGGCGATGGGATGAGTTTTATTTCATCACCAAAAGAAACAAAACAGGCTCCAGTTGGCTGCCGGTGGGCGCTGCTGTGTCGCCCATGGTACTCTCGACGAGAAATGCCAAAATAAATGAAAGCAAAAGCAAAGAAGAATGAATTTTTGTTGGAAAAACCAATTCTGCACCCTGCGTGTTTGCCAGCGTAAACGGCGGTGGGGGACGGTGCACACCGAAAATGGTTGGTGACCGCTGTCAGTTCGCCTGTCATCCCGCTGTCAGCGTGAGACTGCATCGATGGTTGAGCACAGGTCTCACATTGGTTTTTTTTACTCGGGTAACCTATCGGCAGGGTTGATACTGTTGCCATGGATTATTCGGATATCGACGGTTTAGTTGTTCCGGGCTCCGTTTGCATGAAATGACTGGTATTCTGAGTTTCGCATGATAATCCTGCAAACGTCATTGTGTGTGATTCCGGCATATGGTCTCTTCCCTACCGCGAAAATCGCCCCACATACGTCCAAGACAGCACTTCGATAGTGAAACTTGAACGCTGAGCGCACATCAAACGTCATGAGCGCCTGTAAATCAGGCCAAGGTCGTTTGCGTGGGTCGAGAGCTGTGATTCCATGCCGGAGGTTACGCGACCAGTTTGTTCCCATCAAATGACGCCCTTGACGGTAGCGCCAGCCTTAAAGCCAGAACAGGAACTGCAATTGATGACCATGATGTGAAAATATACCTCGCCAAGCGTCTGAGGGACGAGAGGTAGATTTCTGTTTCCGAATGGCCAGTAGCAACATGTGTGTCAAAGCCTTGTTGTGTCGCGATCAGCAGACTGAAGCAGCGAAGGTCAGGGTGGCCTATATCTTAACTGATGGTCTCACGCCGAGACTTGTTGGCTGTCGGGATTATGCGACCTTGGCATTGCAAGCAACAAGCAAGTGCCACGCTCGGTCTTTCACAAGTTTTCCGGAGCCGGACCATATAAGATCATGGGCGCTGTATCTGAGAATGCAGGCTGAACAGGGTGCATGGTGGATTGTCCATTGTTCAAGGGCCCTGCGTGGATCGGGATTAGCGGCAGCTTTTTCAGGCGCAGTACGAAGCCAGGGGTTGATGCCTCTGTCAACGGTTGATTGGGGACTGGCAGAGCACGGAACCTGGCGCATGTGCTGTTTCTTGAAGGCGTAAGAGATCAGTCGTCAGAGCCTGAAAATGCGCCTCTCGAATCAGGCCCTCAAATCAGATTCGAGATCTGCTTGTCGTCCTGGACTGGAATCAAGCGGCGCTCCAAGGGCTACCACAGCTGTCAAACAATGCAAGCAACCATCCCCTGACGCTGATCGAATATAAGCATTCAGGATCCGTTCACTGATGGACGATGGCAAGCGTGCGAGGTGCAGAGCAGACGGAAGGCCCTGATTGCCGTGAAAGAGCTGGAGTGGCCTGAGCGCAGATTAGATTCCATATACGTTGCTGATGCCTAAACGCCGATTCTTGAGCACGGCATTACCTAGAGCGCTGAATCGTGATCGCTGAATCCTGAACAATGATTCTTGGGCGCCAAACGTGACGTCTTGGCCCAGAAACTAAGCAAGCTTATTCCATCAGGCCTTCATACAGCAATCAGTGCAGCTTGCCCGCAAAACCACATACTCTGGAACCAAGACGCTGGCAAAGTGGCGCTGAAAACTCTGCTGAGGTATCCAGACAAGTCACCCAAATCACATGGAATCTCATTAGGGTACGGGCAGCTCGAAAAGGCAACTCATCGGTGGGCCGCGTCGCTGGCCGCGTCACGTGCTGTAAGAATACGAATTCACTCCGCTAATGGCTGCTTCCTCTGCTTCTCTTTACCTGCTTCATTCGCCCTTTACTTGCCTCAGATGACATTGTGAGGCAAATAGCAGACGGCAGCTTGCTAGAGGCCGCAATAAGAATACCATCGGTGAGTGCATGTATCAGCGGTAAGTACACTCACCATTATTGTCCTCCGTATCGACTGGACTGACCAAACAGACCAACTAATTAGAATACAAGCCAATCGCGTTACCCAAGATAAGCCAAGAATGCGTTGTGAGATAGCAACACACAATGGGAAACCTTATTCCATGATCGTTCTCAAGAACTTCCCCGCAATCATGATTCAGACTTTGATTCACTGCGACCAGGGTAAAGTTCACAGGCGAACCCCGGCGCTCCCCGATCGGCATTTGATGCGCGGATTAATAAAGTTCCCTTGACTTAAAATTTTCATCATCTCTATAAATTGCACATGATTGGTTGATAAGCATCGATTTCAGATTAGAGAGCGAAGACTCGAACGCCTGATATTGACATCTTAGATAGCGCCGCCAAGGAGCGCTTATAACGGAAGGCGGGGCCCGCAGGCAGAGAAAACTTAACGCCGTGGATCTACAACTACCAATCACTTTCAATGGACCCTGAAAAAGACATTGTGACTGAATTGGCCCTCAGTGATAGCTCAATAGAGCGGTCTGAGATTGTGCCTGGAACAGTCCATCTCGTTGACACCTCCGCCGACGACGTCATCGTGCTGGTTCCGCGGCCTAGCACCGACCCGAACGACCCTCTAAACTGGACCAAGCCGCGAAAGGCTGTAAACGCTTGGCTCATTTTGTTTTACGCGTTCACCACAGGCATCGCAGGATCGGTGGTGTTCTCTGTGTTTGAGCAAATATCGGAGTCCACCGGCCTGTCCCAGGCTGAGCTCAACCAGGGTACAGGCTACATGTACCTATGTTCTGGCTGGGGCAACCTGTTTTGGATGCCCTTCTCATTGACCTTTGGCCGACGACCTACGTTTCTGATCAGTCTTGTTGGCGCGGTGGCTGTGAGCGAGTGGAACGCGTGGATCCAAACCTACAGCCAATGGACTGCATGTCGAAGCCTGTACGGGCTGTTTGTGTCGCCAATCGAAGTTATTCCTGAGCTGTGTTTTGCGGAGGTCTTCTTTGCCCACGAGAGAGGAACATACATCGCCATGTACATGCTCACTGTGTGTGGATCCAACTATCTGGGGCCTCTCCTGGCCGGATTCATCAATGACGCTTATGGCTGGCAATGGGTGCAACACTTTGCAGCGCTCTGCCTGGCCTTAAATTTGGTTCTCGCCTTTTTCTTCTATGAGGACTCGATATATTTTCGAAACGAGACGCCAGGCGGCGCTGAAGTCACTGAAGGGGCCCATAAGCTCGACGATAGGCCGGTCAAAACCTTTGTGCAGCGTATGGCTCTGTGGGCAAACAACCCCGGCAACGTTTCCCCTCAAGAGTTTTTGATCCGTGCAGTCCGACCGATTTACATCTTCTTCCGCTTGCCAATTGTCATATTCAGCTCGTTCCTGTACGGCTGGGCCCTGGTGTGGTACAATATGTACAATGCAACGGCATCTCAGGTGCTGTCCTCCAAGCCGTACAACTTTTCCGCCATTCAAGTGGGGCTGACATACATTGCATCGATGGTTGGGGCCTTCATTGCGGGTGTCATTTCCGGCCCGCTGCAGGACAGGGTAGTGGTGCTTTTCGCCAAGAGGAACAAAGGTATCAGAGAACCCGAATTCCGTCTGTGGGGTGTGCTTATCTACTGTGTCTTTACTCCGATTGGATTACTATTATGGGGAATCGGTGCTGAGAAAGGTCTCTCCTGGGTGGTCCTCATGGTTGGGTCCGCTATGATTGCTGCGGCCAACGTCATGGGTGGATCCTACGGAATATCTTACACGGTGGACTGCTATAAGGAGATTGCCCCGGAAGCACTCGTTGCTATGACGTTTCTCCGAGATTCGCTTGCATTCGGAATGAACTACGCAATCAATCCGTGGCTAGATGCCTCTGGGTTCCAGAATGCCTTTGTGGCCATTGCAGTTCTGTCATTTGCTTTTGGTATGACCTTCTTGCTGATGGTTTGGAAGGGCAAGGACCTCAGGCGGCTGTCGGCCAAGGAGTACCTGAAATTGGCAGAGAAGGCTCACTGAATAGCCGTACAAAACGCCTCCCTCAATTCACCGCACATTATGAACGATACGACGCATGAATACTAGGTTACAGAATACTAACGAGCATGAACTAGCACCTTACCAATATGCCACTTTGCACTGCGCTGCCCCTGTGAACACCAACCTCAGAAATCCGAGAAGGCTTGCTTTACTGACAGCTCGCAGCTTCCGCTGCACGTTCTGTGGGTCAGAACTGCTTGCTTCGTTCGCAGCATGTACCCCTCGCGTCGGCTCCAGTACCGGTCCCGGTACCTTGCTTACGTACGCCGTAGGATGGGCCCTCTTGCAGTGACAGTCCTGATGAGCAGAATTTTCACGACCCATCGCAGAATGGCTGGTGCAGGCACTTTTCACCAGCCAATACTCCAAGTCTGCAGAGCACTGCGAAGTGTGCTTTAGGCAAACCGTTGTTATCGCCGGTTATCGCCGTCGTGCCGTACCGTATAGTTTGAGCCATGTTGGCGATGACAGCCGTGCTGCCAGCTGCAGAGCCGTGGATCCTATTGCATGGACGTTTCTTCGCTGCGCCTACCGCCATGAAACGCTAGTTTAATAGACTTTTGGCCGGGTACGTCACTTCGCAACGTTTTTGCAGGGCGCCCGCTGCCGGTGACCGTTTTCAAGCGATGGCTGTTTCACACGTGCATGACTGCGACTGCGATGCTGCTATTTTAAGCTGACAACTTCACATTTCGAGTACCCCGGTTACTATTGATTTTCAGTGAGTGATTTAGATCTGGGATAGTCACACTGATGATGCGGATTGACCGGAACTGCTGACCACTGACGACAGAAACCAACGAACCGGTTACTGACTCCTCACAGCTTGAGAATTCCTTGTGTTCTCGCTGCGTTGCTACACGTGCAGCAGCGGGTCGGAAAACCGTAAGTGCCGTCTCAACGTTTCTGGCACTGCGGAAAATTCCCAATTCGAAAAGTTTGCTCCGAAGAGCTCTGCGGGTCCAAATCCGATGCCGCTGAAGTCTGGAAGTCAGTGGGTCTCCACAGCAACACCCGGACCTGATAGGTTACCAAGGTATATCACGGGCAACTATAGGTTGGGTGCGGCCTTTGCGTATAACCATCGGTTGTGACCGGCACTACATTTCAACCCATATACTTTAGGTTGAATGTTGACACCGGCCCGCAACCCAAATCGCCAAGGAAAGGCTTAATTGGTACGCAAGGGTATTGACGTCGTGCGTGGGCAGTGCCTTGACGATCTGATGAGTATCTCTGGCCAATTGGAGCCAGTCGAACCGTGTCGTACAAGCTCATGCAACGGTTTCATATTGTGTAATGCCGGGCCGAGTAGATGGGACTGAGTGAAATTTCGGCTTGAGTGGGCTGGGGTGGGTCTTCGGTGCAGACTTCTGAGCAGGTAACGTTAACTATGACCGCCCCACCCGACCGTCACGCTCGGACCAGAGAAATGGAAGTTTCAGCGTAGTACTGCCTGGCCGGTGCTCTGGGTAAGTTTAAGAGAGAGCTGGGATAGTTTTCTAAAGGTTCGGCCACGAGCTAGTTCATGCATGTACAGAGACAGAGACCCATCAGTAATTATAATAAACCAATTTGCGGGACATTTTAGTCCGAGAGTGCGTAGCTTGGGGCCTCAGTCTTGAATTATATTACTTGTTCGAGCCATGATAGCTAACGTACTACTATGCCGCGAATAGATCCCGAAATATATAATACATGATTTCCGGCCCAGACAACGTTGCACTTGGTCTCTCCATGATCATGTAAACGGCCCTTTCGGAACCTCCGGGGCGGTGCTAGCACAATATTGACCATCCCTTGAACCGGGATCAAAGTGGATCGATATTGTATACGTTGAGTTTCAAAGTTTTCTGAAGATTGATCGATTTTCTATTCGAATTCGCGATCCAATTTAGTGACACCCATGAAGGCGCCATCTGCTATTGTTAAAGAGGAGAAGCATTTGATGGTGGATGAGTTGGCGCCAACCAAAGTCCGACTGGAGCACTTCAACTTGACCACAGCTTGACGTTGCAGAGCTCAGCGCGTGCGCGCGCCAGAATTATGCACACATTTGTGCCATATATCTGAACACTGGAGACTAGTTTTGACTAGCTTGTAAAATTTTCAATATCAACTCTGACCACGTAGTATTGTGCTAGCCAGTACGCTTATTAAGTGGCCTATAAGATTAAATATATAATTAATCTTGACCGAGCGCGCTGCATGTACGTAGATCTTGAGCACACCGTGTTAACTCCTATGACGACATTGGAATCTTGTGATTATATCGTCTCACGAAACAAGACTCTCCTTCCTCCATTCAGGACGAGATTTCCATCAAACAAGACGATACTACTTCTTTAAGTTTTAGTATTTGCGCCAGCGCGGATCCAATTAACTTAAATATTGCGCATGCAGCGCCAGAAAACTAGACCTCGCTGGAGCTTTGAGTGTGATGTACCGAGACTAGGTTGGATACCTATGGTCTGCGATGCAGCGAAACTAAGATGCGGTCAATAATTCCGTTAAATGCACTAAATCTGCCATAGTATATTGCTATTACATTTACTGTCACAGATCTGCCAGAGCTCTGGCAACAACGCCCGCCAGCTTGACTGCCTTTTCGTCCTCAAACCTTCTGCAGACAACTTGAAGACCAATATATCCTTTATCATATGTCTCTGGGTTGTAGTCGTTGTACTGCAATTCATCCTTCTTGGAGTAGAATGTGGTTCGCTCAGGCTTGCCCAGCTTCTTTGCCTCAGATTTCATTGTGGGCACCACGACGGAAGGATAGTCCAGCATGTTGAAAATCGAGGTGTAGCCAACGTAGTTGACGTGGTGCGGGGGATGGGCTTCTGTTGCTGTAGCGGGGCAGATTATAGCGTCAATGGGTTTCTTGGTCGAGGTGATGGTAGCAGTGTTTGCCCATTTCTCAAAGTACTGTTTCTGAATCACCAGTATGTCTCGCTGAATCTGCCAAAGCTCGCTGCAATTTCGATCTTCAAACTTCTCAAACAACTTCATGTACGGGAACAGAGGCTCGTCTCTTCTGTTCTCGTGTATAAACTTACCGCCATCGACAGTGAACGCCTGGCTGACCAAGCTGTCGCACTCTTTGTACAGCAGTGGGGTCCATTCAACCACCTCGTGACCGGCCTTTCGTAAAGCCTCTGCTGTCCTGTCTACAGCTGCCTGAATCGCAGGCGAGGGCTCCACATGCAGGTCGTTCTTCATATAACCAAAGACCAGTTTATGAGGCAGCTTCGGCTCTCTCCAGGGCAACGGAATCACCGTGTCGTCATGCTGATGGGCCTCCGCATCGAAGATTATCTTGGTGAAAAACTCCAGCGACCGGTGAGACCTAGCCATGGGGCCAATAACAGACTTGATTGTGTGCTGACCAGCCATACCAGATCGACACCCGGCCACAGGAAACCGGCTAGACGTCGGCTTGAAGCCAAAGACACCATTCATCGATGACGGAATTCTGATTGAGCCGCCAATATCTGAACCAATGCCCACTACTGAACCTCCAAAGGCTAGCAAAGCACCTTCACCGCCAGAACTGCCTCCAGCTGAATGCGTCCTGTCATGAGGGTTCACAGTGAGACCGAAGATGTGCGACTCTGTGTCGGGCATCATCATGGCCACGGGAACAGAAGTCTTGCAGTACAAGATAGCGCCTAGGCTTCGCAACAGGGTGATCATGGCGGCGTCTTCAGCGGCAATATCGGCGGACCAAGCAGTGTACCCGACACCAGTAGTCTTACCTTTGATCTGGTGGTTGTCTTTAATGGAGACAGGAAGGCCATGTAACGGACCAAAAGGTTCTCCATGTGTCTTGTAGTATTCATCCAAAAACTCAGCCCTCTCCTCTGCCTCTTCGAAAAACATTTCCGTGAGGCAATTTGTGAGTTGATGAGCATAGGCCGCTCGCTTGTTGAAGGCCTTTGCAACGTCCAAAGCAGACCATTTACCGCTTGATGCGTTCTCGACAATCGTCTGTGCGTCAGCTTCAGTGATGTCTAGCTCCAGACTGGAAAACAGACCAGACTCCTGAGAGAACTTGGTGACGTCTCGCACGCTCTTATCGGGGATCTTATCGACTGGGATTTTGAGATGCACCGGGAGCTGTCGTTCTCTTCGTTCCCGGGCCAGCTTGGCCCGGTCCTGGTAAGTTAGTTCGGCAGAGCCACTGATATCGGAAATGTGCATAGTGTTGGTGAAGCTATCGGGGAGTATTGAAGTATTTGGTGTTGCTGCCAAGACGCCTCGCTTATCTTATCGATGTGGGGTGGTGGGGTCGGCGGTAAAGTCCAAGGCGCTAAAGGCGTTTGAGAGTGTTCACCGATCAATCAATTCTCAGACCTGAAGTGGACGACGACGAGCAGCAGATCCTGACCAGGGTTAAGTGTGTCGAGTGAAACTCGGTCGCGATTCGGCTCGAGGGATCAGCAACAGATGGGCAGGGTGGGATCGGATCGCGGCCCGAGCGTTTGAAGTGGTAGTAGCGTTACCAGACGAGTTGGGCCGTTGGAGACGGATTGTGTCACCGGAAGGCGCCAGCGTCGATGAATTGCAAGAGATGAGGATAAAGGCACTCACGTGACAGGTGATGAGACAAGTGATGCCAACAAGGAATGGTGTAGCTACGTACCGTTTGTGAGACTGGACAGCGAGGCTTTTTATATTGAAAATGTCACTTTCACAACGTCGCGGGGTCGCGGGGCTGCATGAGATGCGGGGGATGCGCGCCGATAACCAACAATAGGCTAAATTAAAGTGCTGCCGAAAGAGGACAGACAGCTCGTGCCAGGCGACGTAATTCGTGGCATGTCAGCGTACTTGTCAGACTGGTGTGCAGACACGCCTTGAAGAAGCTGCCCGGAGTGAGAGCTCCGAGTCCGAGGCGTTATCGAGGCCCACTATCGAGGCACGGCACCAATTAGATAGTGTACAGCGGCCCACTGCCCAGACCTCAGCAACACGGGTAGCAGATAGAACGTGAGCGGAGGTGAACTAAAAGCGAAGGCGTTAATCGGGTTATTCACCGGGGATTCACAGCTGGCAGATGGGGCGGGTCGCGATGCCGATATTGGCGTTGACGTTTCGGCGGGCGACTGTCAACCAATGACGCCGCCAACAGTGATGAGACCGCTGTCAGACATGTGTTGAAGCGCGGGGGGCTCGAGGAAGTGGGACGAAATGCTCATCAGTAATGTGATCCAGCTGATGCCGTGAGGGTCTCCGTTATTGGCGGATATGACCGATATTTCCTGTTTAATGTTAATACGTTGGAGCAGGATGATGGATTGGGAAGTGGGCAGTCAATCAGGAACAGCACGTCACGGTCGGTGGGTCTTCAGAGCAATCAAGTCTTGTTCTCATGATAGTCGACGCTAAAGCTGCGTCCGCCAATGCCCCAAAGCGTGCCAGAAGTCGGCGGTTGCTCTGGCAGCCGGGTTATCCGAGCTCGGATTTCCGGGATACAGCTGATCTTCGTTATAAGAGGCTTCACGTATTGGCTGTTTGCACCCCTTGGTCCTGGTAATGGCGCTGGATCATGATTCACGCGTCAGGGTCTCAGCAGACGCCACCAGACTGTTTTCAGGAAGAAGAGACTCCCGATGTTCGGAATCAAACCTGTTGGGGTTGCAACTTAGTTTCTAGCAGAATCGGCTAGCTTATCAGTCACACCGCTCTTTGATAACCCCGACAAAATTTAATTTGCCGGCAACCGCCTATTGATAACCGCCGCAATACCCTATTACGGCTCATCTCAGATCGAGATCCATCGCGGTGGCTTAACGGCAATTAACAAATATGGCACCACATCGGGGATCTCATCTCATATTATCGAAACAGCGTCTCTCCGGGATCGTCTCGGATATATCGCGGAACACGGGCCGCTGGTGGGCATGCTACCCCTGCACGATATTACAGTCGGAGCAAAAGTTCCGATTGCCGGTTTCGTGATTTACCGGGTCGGACAGTCAAACACGCTAGACAGCATGCGCAGGACAATCAACCGTGCTACAGCCGGCTAAGCTTTACCACGTGCTAGAGCATGGAAGCAGATCTAAGGGCATGGAAGCAGATCTAAGAGCAAATGAATGAGATCTCCGCTCCGCCCTGAGACACGTCAATAATATAGTGGACCACCCTCGCCGCTGTGGAACCCGACTCGCCGACCCCTTAGTCAGCTCAAACGTCATTGCCGGTCAAATGACGGGAAACAACTATTACTCTTATCGGGATGTCACGTGAGCCGATACTATACAAGAGTGTCTAAATCTGATACCGCTGCGAATGCCGGTTTGCTGAGTAAGGTTTAGCCGACATGCCGACATTTGGTCAATTTTTTCTTACCAAGACACGTGTTTCAGACGTCTTTAATGGAGTGCGGCTGAGCGGCTGAGATTTTGCGGCTGGACCCGTTTTGCAGTGTTTGGTATTCTCGCAGGGTCCGGACCCTATTCTTGGCTCGGATCCGACAGGGTCGTCGTGCTTACTGGGTCTGACACTCGCCCGATACTACATTCGGGCTATGACATGCCAGTCGCCGCGAAGTAGCCGGCCGGAATTACAAATCTACCGACTTGCGCCGTGCTCACGTGACGCGGGAGCAATAGCATCATTCACTTATGCATGCACGGACCCCTGACGGCAGGGTTGCCAGTGACTGGACATGTCACCACGGCATTCTAGCGGTGTCAAATGAGCAGAGTGCTCGGGTTCTGTTCGGGTATCGGCTAGAAAATCGGCTCCCACACGGGCAGTACGTGCCAGCCATAGCCGTTAGATCGTCGATGCGTCATTTCCCCATTTGGAGGTGGTCGCTAGTACGCCGACAAGCCGATGCATGGTTAACTGCAGCAAGGGTTTCCCACCGCGTCCGTGAGGCCGATTGGCCGACTGGCCGACGCGTCGGCATACGGTTTCGGAGGCGGGCGGTGGTACGGATACTGGGCGCGCTCAGACTGACGCCTATTAATTGGGCTAACACTGTACGGAAACGGCTCACGTGACCTTTCCGTACTGCACGGTACGGTCAATTCTGAGGATTGCTTTTGCGATGATTAATCCGACGTGAAAATACATATATAAAAGAGATGCGACGGTTTATTTTGCACATCATCTCCATAATATCCTAGTCAGATGTCCGACCTAGAGAAGGGCCCAGCCCCTGAGCTGCCGGAATCCATCACGTCCAACCCTGAGCAGGATGCCATTGACCGATACTTAGCGCTCACACGAGAGGCTCCCGGCATGGGCGCTGGTAAGGAATACCCAGGACTTATTGTGGACCGAGATCAGTACAAGGTCGACTTCAACGGCCCCCAGGATCCTCTTTCGCCTTTCAACTGGCCACTCAAGAAAAAGATGGTTATTTCTGCCATTCTTGCTGCCTGCACCTTCGTTTTTGCCTGGGGCTCATCCATTCTGTCTTCTGGAACTTTCCAACTCATGAAGGAATACAAAAAGTCACAGACCGTCACTACGCTCGCTTTATCTCTTTACGTTCTTGGTTTCGCCAGTGGACCCGTTTTGTGGGGACCATTGTCTGAGGTCTATGGTAGAAGGCCACCCATGCTTATTTCCATGTTGGGATTCACCATTTTTACTTTCGGTGCGGCGTCTGCGGCTAACTTCCAGACTGTTTTGCTGTGCCGATTCTTTGCTGGTTTCATTGGCGCCGCACCCCTGGCGGTTGTGGCGGGTGCATTCTCCGACATGTACGGTATTCAGCACCGAGGTGTTGCCGTCACCATTTTCGCCGCCTGTGTCTTTTCCGGTCCTCTGATGGCCCCAGTTGTTGGTGGTTTCATCTCCTACTCCTACCTGGGCTGGCGATGGACTGAGTACCTGACTGGCATTCTGGCCGGTGTTGGTACTATTGCGACCTTCTTGTACTTTGATGAGACTTTCGCTCCACTGGTTCTGTCTCAGAAGGCCAAAGAGCTTCGAAAGCTGACTGGAAACTGGGCCATCCACGCCCAGCACGACTCCGTCGAGCTGGACTTCAAGGTGATCTTCACCAAGTTCGTCATGCGACCACTGAAGATGCTGGTTACCGAGCCAATCATTCTGCTCATTTCCATCTACGCCGCCTTCATCTACGGAATTCTGTACTTGCTGCTTCAGGCTTACCCAATCATCTTTCTCAAGGGCTACAAAATGCACGGCGGTGTCTCTCAGCTGCCATACCTGGGTCTGCTTATTGGAATGCTGATCAATGCTGCTGTTGGCATCTTCGTCTTTGAGCCACGATACCTGAAGAAGGCTATCGCTGCTGGTATGAAGCCAGTGCCAGAGGAGCGAATGCTGCCAATGATTGTTGGTGGTATCGCCTTCCCAATCGGTATCTTCTGGCTCTGCTGGGCCGGAAACTACCCAGACAAGGTCCACTGGATTGTGCCAACTTTGGCCGGTCCTTTCATTGGTTACGGTCTTCTGGGCGTCTTCCTGAGCTCAATTAACTACATCGTTGACACTTACCTGTTTGTCGCCGCCTCTGCATTGGCTGCAAACACCTTTATCCGATCAGTCTCTGCCGCTGGTTTCCCACTCTTTGCTGTGCAAATGTTTGAGAACCTTGGCACCAACTGGGCCGGCACTTTGCTCGGCTGTCTCGCAGTGGCTATGATCCCAATCCCAGTGCTATTCTTCAAGTACGGACCAAAGATCAGGAGCTACTCCAAGGAGGCTCCAAAGATCTAAGCTTGCTCAAGCTTATTTATCACTGTTGGACCCTCATGTCTGACGCATTGCATATTCTATGCCCAGCATAGAGCTAATTTAATAGACAGCCTGCATGTAAATAATAAGTGGCTAGCCACTTTCTTTGATTCGACTCAACTAGTTTATCCATTATTATTGAGCCAAGGCAGCCCCTATGATCTTTGTAAGGCAGATTACAAACACTATGTGCGCGCTGCTGCGCCGGAAAAATTCTCTCACGTGACATCAACTGAGTTGAAACTTGCTTACCTGACAAATCCACCAGCCCTATCCATCCACTATCGAATTTTCGTCGGTCTGAGTTTCGGCCAAGCGCTGAAACCAGCTAGCATGGACCATGCATATCCTCGCATCAGCTAATTAGCCGCAAATTAATGTTGGGTCAAAATTATCGTCGGACCGATAACCTAACCCTATTCACGTGACCAACTGAAATCATCTCGAAGCCCTGGCACGGCGACTGGTACGGCGGCGAGCTATCCGAACTCTGCATCATCGAATTCGCCATTTCGTATTCAGTTTGAGCGTCACCAGAACGACAGCTGATTCCACATCATTAGATGATCCCCAACACATCATGAGACGAGGTCACCCCTGGTCAGAACTATAGGCGGGGATTAGGCGGCTAAGCACCAGCGGCCAACTTTACATAACAACATTAGAGAATTACATAACTTGGATCAGTTAAATGAGGCCAACGGACTAACCGCTAAAGGTAAAGTCCATCCACGTGACTTTAGCGTACCAGCATTACGGTCGCTGCAGCACCAGTGTCACGCGCATTCTAAGGGGCCGACAATAAGGGGCAGCCATCATTACTGTGTAAGGTAAGGTCTGGGGACACGTGATCACGTGACCAGGTGCACATCACTTTATTGTGATCGCCGTTTGTAATCTCCAAGACACTAAAATGGTGGTAAGTCACTGTTACGATTTTCTTTCTAACAAGTCCCCGCAAGTGAGCCAGGCGATGGAGATGCAAAGGTTGTCGCAAATGCAGCGGATCAAACCACACGAATTCACCCAATATCGGTATGTGGACAAGATCGGATCCGGCACTCTGGCTGAGGTTTTCAAGGCTGAAGACCCCAATACTGCGCCCAACAGTAGGGCACCGCGATGTATAGCCATCAAGCGTATGCACAAGTCGTTCAACTGGGTGGCTGTTCAGGAGGGCGTCTTTCTCAGCAAATTGCAAGGCTGCAAGTTCGTGTGCGAGTTCTTTGGAGTATTTGAGAGCAAGGATGGGTACAAGCTAGCACTGGAGCTGATGGATTGGGATAGAGAGTTCAGCTTGCTTTCTATGCCGGCACATATGGCTCACAGTCACTGGGGCACTAGCCCAGACATTTTCAAGAATCTGGCCAAAATCGGCTTGCAGTTGATCATGGCGCTAGTTGAGCTGGGACGACACGGCATTATTCATGGAGACTTGAAGCCTTCCAATATCATGTTTTGTATCGGATCGGCCTATAGAATCAAGATTGTGGATTTTGGTAACGCGTGCTACGAGACCCATCTCAAGGCGTACCACGACGATTTCCAGATCCAGAGCGAAGCGTACCGAGCGCCTGAAGTGTGGCTTGGTGACAAGAACTTTAACAAAAAGATTGACGTGTGGGGCGTCGGCGTGATATTGCTTGAGCTGTATTGCAACGGGCGGTACCTGACGTACGAAGGAAAGTGGAGACTACTCGGCGCCAAGTTTAAGGACAGAGATAAGAAGTCTATTATCAAGTACTTGTCGCACAAGTTTGGCCCCCTCGACTCCTACAAAAAAAGAGGAAGGTACTGGGACGACAGCTACGCCTGGGATAGAATTAAGGACAAAAAAGAGCTACTGTTCAACAGATTATCGGGTCTCGCAACAGACTCTCAACAGCGAATGGTTATTGACTTTCTCAGTTGCCTGCTGGTGCTTGATCATAGAAAGCGATACAGCGCAGAAGATGCTGCGCGACACCCCTTCCTTACCGGTGAATTGATTCCTGATTGGGGACAGCTAATTTCAGCGCAGCCGGTCCACCGACGACACACAAGCGACTTCTACAACCATCCAGGTTATCACCAAGATTACCCAGATTACCACGAGTATCCTGACCAGAGGTCTGATTACATGCCGGACTACAGGCCGGACTACAGGCCGGACTACCGGTCGCCGCGGTATCAGCCTGCGCGCCCGCACTATGGAAATGGACGGCACAGCTACTATGACGAGTTTCTCGAGTTTCCCCGGTCCCCAATGTTTTGAGCACTAAGCCAGGCCGGAGTGGTCCCTTTCTCTCACCTACTAACTGTACACTAATTTATAGATTATATACTAACGACGCATTGCGTCTCATTTGCTTTCACTTCTGTAGACAGAACATGGTGAACTTACGCGCATCACGTTAATCGGTGCGGCTTGAAATTTTTTGATAACCACACGATAACGAATGTGAGTGAGCCAGCTGGAGAATAAACTAACTCAGGTCCCGAGTGATCGTCAAGAACCTGCCTCCGCAGCTGACGCTTGACGAGCTGCGGACGCACTTTTCGTCCCCCAAACACAAGAAGGCGCCTAGCGTGACGGTTACTGATGCGAAGCTAGTCAAGACACGAGACGGACGGAGCCGAAGGTTTGGCTTCCTGGGATTCAAAAGCGAGGAAGATGCGCAGAAGGTTGTCAACTACTATAACCAGAGCTATATCGGTACACAGAGGGTGGAAGTCAGTTTAGCAGAGAGCCTGGATCAGAAGGAAGTCCAAGAGACCAAAAAGAGGACAAAAGATCACGATGAGGGCAAAAGGAAGAAGCGAAAGAACGAGGAAGCTGAGCAAGTGGACGACAAATTGCAGGAGTTTCTGGATGTGATGGGCCCTCGGACCAACGCAAAGTCCTGGGCCAACGATGATGTCGCCGCCAAGGAACCTACCGTGGTGATCCAAGAGAACGAGAGTGATGACGAGTATGAAGATCTCGGCAAGCAGCAGGATCAAGATGAGGATGAGCCAATGATGTCACTGGACGCCTTCGAGCCAAACACAGCTGGTGATAAAGAGAGTGATGATGGAGATATGGAGCAGAACAAGAGCGACCTGCCTGAAGTAGACGCCGGCGCTTCAGACATGGAATGGCTGCAGATGCGAAGAACCAGGATGAAGGAGGGTGAGGATGAGTCCGAAAAGAAGGTTAATGAGGACGCGAAGGACGCGAAGGGAAAAATTGAGCGAAGGAGGGAGGTTGTTGTCGAGGAAACAGAAGAAGAAAAAGCCATCAAGATCATTCAGGCTTCTCGCCGACTTTTCCTCCGAAATCTGCTTTACTCCGCCACGGAACCAGAATTCAGAGAACTGTTCCAGAAGTACGGTCCTCTGGAAGAAGTGCATGTTCCCATTGACCCAAAGACCAGCAGGAGCAAGGGTTTTGCCTACGTTTTGTTTGAAAACAGCGCAGATGCCATTTCTGCGTACCAGGCTCTCGACAAGCAGGTATTCCAGGGCCGAATTTTGCATGTCCTTCCAGCGCACCCGAAGAAGGAAAATAGACTAGACGAGTTTGACCTCAAGAATCTCCCGCTCAAAAAACAGCAAGAACTCAAACGAAAAGCTAACGCGGCCAAGGCTCAGTTCAGCTGGAACTCACTGTACCTTAGCTCTGACGCCGTGCTGGAGTCTACTGCGCACAAGCTCGGCGTGAAGAAGTCTGAGCTTATTGACGCTCAGTCCTCTGACGCCGGTGTGCAGGCTGCCCTTGCAGAGGCTAGCATGATCAACAGCATCAGACAATACTTTGAAAGTAAAGGCGTTGACTTGAACTCGTTTGGCAAGACCAAGGAGAAGAGCGACACAGTCATTTTGGTCAAGAACTTTCCATTCGACACTAGCGCAGAGGAACTTAACGATCTGTTTACTCAATATGGTGACGTCACAAAGGTGCTGATGCCCCCAGATGGTGGTATCGCCATGGTAGTTTTCAAGACTGCTCCACAGGGCCGGGCTGCGTTTACCAAGCTTGCTTTCCGGAGATTCAAAAACACAATCCTGTACCTAGAAAAGGGACCCAAGGGTCTACTTGAGGGCGAGGACTCCACCGAGGGAGACGCAGAGTACCAGGAGAAACCAAAGGAAATCAAAGTCAGCGCAAGCGATGTTTTGGAAACCGAATCAGACGATTCTGGAACTTCTCTGTTTGTCAAGAACCTCAACTTCAGCACCACCTCAGAAAATCTTTCAAAACTCTTCGAGCCATTGGAAGGGTTCAAGGTCGCGCAGGTCAAGACCAAGGCCGACTCCAAGAACCCAGGAAAGACGCTATCCATGGGTTTCGGTTTTGTCGAGTTCTCCAACAAACACTACGCCGAGGTTGCTCTCAAGGCTATGGACGGACACGTTTTGGACGGCCACAAGCTTCAGCTCAAGATTTCTCACCGTGGAGAATCGAATGCAAAGGCCCCAGTCACCGAGGGCAAGAGCAAGAGCAAGATCCTGGTCAAGAACATTCCCTTCGAAGCCACCCGAAAGGACATTCAGCAGCTGTTTGGCTCTTTCGGCCAGCTCAAGACTGTGCGAGTGCCAAAGAAGTTCAACAAGTCTGCCCGAGGTTTCGCCTTTGTGGAGTTTTCTTCTGCTAAGGAGGCCGAGAACGCAGTCAAGGCTCTGCAGGGAACGCATTTGCTCGGACGACGACTGGTTATGGAGTACGCCGAGGCCGATGCTGCCAATGCTGAGGAAGAGATTGCTAGAATGGAAGCCAAGGTCCAGCAGCAGGCTAACCTACAAGCCTATGCGGGTGCGAGACTGACAGGCAAGCGGACCATTGATTTGGAGGAGAATGACCAGGAGATGTAGAAGCTAGGCAGTGTACAGTTAGTATAATGAATGATTTACGTGACTTGGCGAATAAGCGTTGTCGTAATACACGTGACACTACCAGCCGCAGTTTTGTGCGGCACAACTTTTAACCTCGATCGCCACAATGAGCTTCATTCAAAGCCATGGACGGTACTTTTTCCTGTCCAACTCGCTGCCTCGGGTTTTCAAGACGATACAGACTCCGAGGACTGCGCTTTCCGGGCAAAAGCATCCTTTTTTCACGCAAAACCAGGCCGTCGTGAAGAAGCCATGGCTAGACACCCTCAAATCATCATTCTTTCCCTCCAAGGGCAGTGCCCGAGGAATGGCCACTCATAGAGATTTGGGTTCTTCGTGGAACTCAAGTGGGGGAGGCAAATGGAATAGAGCCTGGTACTACTACAAGATTCCGATTCTGTTCACTGCTGGCGCTGTGGCTGTCAACACCTTGATTGTTCCCCAAATCATGAATCTTCCACCATTCAACTACTTTATGAAGAGACCTGATCACCTTATCTACTCGCTGATTGCCATCAACGGTGCAGTTTTCCTCATGTGGAAGGGTAACGGACGAATGCTGAAATATGTCAGTCGATACGGGCTGCTCCAGAAGGATTCTAATTTCAACAAGTGGAGTATGATTGGCTCTGCCTTCAGTCACATTTCCTTTTGGCATTTCGGTATCAACATGTTTGTACTGTACAACATGGGTATCCCTGTTGCACGAATTGTTGGTGCTGACAATTTTATGTCGCTGTACCTGAACGGTGCCGTTGTCAGTTCGTTGGCGTCTGTCGTTTCCCCAGTGTTTACTGGATTTCGATACCTGTCGCCCAGTTTGGGAGCCAGTGGCGCTATTTTCACCGTCTTTGGTACATTCACCTACCTGGTTCCAAACCTAAAGGTGGCCCTGTTTTTCATTCCCATCCCCATGTCCGGCTGGAACGTCTTTTTGACCTCGGTTGGTGTAAACATTGCCGGAATGTACTACAGATGGGGTATGATTGACTACGCTGGCCATGTCGGCGGTTCGATTGTGGCGTTGGCTATGGGTGCCTACATTGCAAACAAGGTGAGGCAGAAGCGTGCTAGAGAGAGGAGTTCGAGGTTTTTTTAGCGAGCGCGAGCGTGAGCGACAGCGAACAGAGAGAGTAACGGAGAGAAGAGGATTTGCCTAGAAGTCTAATGGCAAGTAGATACCAGCATCAGCATAAGCTGGCCCGGCTAGACCGGCTGTAAATAGTAATTATTCGATTTTTGTATGGGTCTCGCCAAAGCCTGGATTCTCAGGTTCGCAATGGTTACGTGATAGATGGTAACGTCAGGTGACTTACAACGCTCACGTGCTATTCGGAATGATAAATTATGATCTATGATCTATGCGTGATTAGTATTTGCTCGTGACGAGCCTTCAGATGACTCTATGGTCTTGTTGATTATGCCCTGACTTCATTCGTTCTCTCGTTATTCAAAACGTAAAACGGTCCACTCTTCTTGGCTGCCAGAGAAGTGGGATCCCACTTCTCGACTTTGGCTTTAACCTCCCTCTCCAGCTCAGCTTCAAAATCAAGTGGAGCCTCGTCGCCAATCCTCACTAGCGGCGTGATTCCCCGTGTGTCAACCTGAGAAATGTGTCGAACGAAATTCAGCTGGTTGCTAAGTTCGGACAGAAGTTTCTGTTCTCTTGGTGGGTCATCATGAACCTGCTTCAAAGCACTTTGCTTAAGCAGCTTGGACAACAGTTCGGGCGTGGGCTTCTCTTCCTGGCTCTCCATCTGTTGAATGAGCTCTCCAACATTCCAGCTTGGTCGCGAAAGTGCCTGTGCAATCTCGTGGCGCGAGCCCAATACTCGAAGCCCAGCGGTCATTGATAGCAGACCATTTCGGAACCCCATGGTCTTTTTATAAGCACGGCGCCCGACCATAACCGTATTTTTTTGATTTTGTCAGTGCGGCGCGCCCTAGCCCTGGAGAACCTTACAGTGAAGGGAAGTTAAGGGCGGCAGATAAGGATAGATAAGGTTACGAGACACGTTAGATAAGGTATTCATAGACAAGGACTTCAGCTCATTGAAATCTTGTATACTGTGAGCTTTCAGTCCTGCAATTTCAGGCTCTGTTATATTCGAAGCTCTGTTGCACTAAAAAATACACGGGTGGCACGGGCGCGACCCGGGTCGATGCACGAGGTGCTCATGTGGGGTTTGAGAAGGTTCTGTCTGGGCTGTGACGCTGGACAAGACAACACGACACTCGTCTCAGGTAAGAACTATCCTGAAGTCTGCTGTGAAGATCAAGGTGATCCGTTTACCGCCAAGTAGGTGCCTGGATACTTTCTGGCCACGGCATATAAAGCGTATAGATTTAGGCAGGTGATCGCATTTGCCCCGTTGTTTCCGCCGTCTATCCACATGACTGCTATCGCCTTCCATTTCCCATCCAACCCATGTATGTAGATCGATCGGTAATAGTGGGCTTCGACTATCTTTAGCCTCAGAATATTATATGTTAGCGCCGGCGTCGACGAGCCTCTGTCCGGTATCGGACAATGCATTGAATACGGTGGAATAATCACGCTTATCCTTTAACGTATTCTCAGTACATGTCTTGTAGGTCTACGAGCGTCGCCCGCCCTGCAAAATTAACCAGCAGAGCCTCAGACTGTTAACTGATCTCGTCTACAGTCAGTCTGTTGCCCGTATTTAGCTGGTTTGACCGTTTGACCAAAGTTTCTGGATGAGCGCACGTAACCAAGTACGTATAGGCACGTGACAGATACAATTTACATCAAAATGTCCAATACTATATTCGTGCTCAATAACTAAACTATTTCGCAGTCTGGTCGACGCGCTAAACAACCGCAATTGGCAACCGCCCAGCCGCACCTACTTCCTAATTTGTACATCACGTGACTACCGCACGTGCTTGAAATCGACTTGTTTGTGCAATCTTGACGCACACCATCACTTGTAATGTCTTCGGCACTTTTTCAGGCTGCGCCCGGTGAGTAAAGCGAAGAACAACTGGTAAACTAACCAAGGAAAGCGAATAGCCCTGCCCACGCGTATTGAGCCCAAGGTTTTCTTCGCCAATGAACGAACTTTTTTGAGCTGGCTCAACTTTACTGTAGTCCTCGGCGGACTTGCAGTCGGTTTGTTGAACTTTGGCGACAAGGTTGGTCGAATGAGTGCTGCTCTGTTTACTCTGGTTGCCATGGCTACTATGGCATATGCTTTGGTCACATATCACTGGCGAGCGGCTGCCATCAGGAGGAGAGGTTCGGGCCCATACGATGATCGATTCGGCCCAACTATGCTGTGTTTCTTCCTGCTGGCGGCCGTCGTTGTCAACTTTGTTCTGCGAATGCGGGCTTAGAGGTCACTGTATTCTCGCGGCTAGCGGATCACTCAACTCATTCACGAACCCACTATGCATCGGTGTTCAAGGACTAATCGCTACTCAGCTACTGAGATAGTCTATGTAATATGACAATACACTGGAGACAGGAGACGCAAGGAATGTCGTTGCTATAGTGACTGATTCATCGTCACATGCTTGGTCCTGTATTACGCTCAACAACTCAACCATATCCTCAATCAAACAACCAAAGCTTACCAAATATCACTGCCTCCAAGAATACTTCTTTACAAATCTTTACACCACGCAGGTAAATCCAAAAGTACATTCATTACGGCTGGGTTAGGGTACTGATCGGGTTAGGGCTGTTATCGCTTATCATGTCGATGGCCCACTACGACACTCAGCCTGTTGCCTGCTCACCCTTACCCTTGAGATTATATAAACCCCAGGATTTCCTCAGTTCATCACCACTCAGTGGTCATGTTAAGATTGGGATAATGTTCGATAATCTGCGGATCTTTCAGATTCTTTGCTTGTTGATGTTAGCTACTAATTTTTTGCTTCTACCATGTTTCCTCCTGTAATCTCGCGCTCCCCCGTCCTGCTAACTGCCGTCCTAACTTGAACTACTTGTTTAACGAGTAATTGGTAACTGACATTTACACGCTCTGTCAGTGAGCACGTGAGTTCTGAGATCAGATCAGAACTGCCCACGTGACCACTCTACAAAGGAAATTTGCGATATAGACTCCTATTCTCCTGAAACCACCACGAGAATCAGTTATTCTCTTACTCTGAAATCCTCACTCATTGACTCTCGCGTCACGTGACTTTGATCTGCGGCTCACTATCACTGCGGCGCCAAAATTTTTTTTTCAAATCAATATTCCAACCTAATCACAATGAGAGTCAAGAAGAAACACACCTCTGGAGCGGCCAAGAACTACATTACTCGAACGCAGGCCGTCAAGAAACTTCAGGTTTCTCTTGCGGACTTCCGACGACTATGTATCTTCAAAGGAATCTACCCGCGAGAGCCCAAAAACAAGAAGAAGGCAAATAAGGGATCCACCGCCCCAGTTACTTTCTACTACCAGAAGGATATTCAGTATTTATTGCATGAACCTGTCTTGGACAAGTTTCGACAGCACAAGGCTTTCGCAAAGAAGCTTTCGCGAGCACTTGGACGAGGTGAGGTTGGTGACGCTAAGCGATTGGATGATAACCGACCAAAGTACAAGCTCAATCACATCATTAAGGAGCGATATCCTACTTTTCTGGATGCTGTGAGAGATCTTGATGATCCATTGTCCATGTTGTTTTTGTTTGCAGCTATGCCAGCTACTGACAAGATTTCTCACAAGGTTACTCAGGAGGCCGAGACTCTGTGTAACCAGTGGATGGCTTACGTTGCTCGACAGCGACTGTTGACCAAGGTTTTCGTTTCCATCAAGGGTGTTTACTACGAGGCTGTTGTTCGAGGCCAGCGAGTGTTGTGGTTGGTTCCATTCAAGTTTCCACAGAATGTTCCTTCTGACGTTGATTTCCGAATCATGTGCACTTTCCTCGAGTTCTACACTACTCTGGTTCACTTTGTTTTGTACAAGCTGTACACTGAGGAAGAGCTGGTGTACCCACCCAAGATCAAGACCGAGAAGATCAAAGGTGTCGGTGGTATCACTGCCTACGTTCTAGAGGCTAGGAACGCCACCAGTGTGATTGAGCAGACTGTGGCTCCAGTCAAGAAGTCTGGCAAGAAGGTCGCCGACGTCAAGGTCAACCTCGACAAGGCTCTGAAGGCCGATGAGAAGGACGAGGAAGAGGAGGAAATCGAGGAGGAGGACAATGAGCTGTCCGAGTTCACGGCTATCCCAGCCACCGAGAACTCTGCTTCCGATGTCCTGCCGCAGCCAATCTCTACTGACGCTGCTGTCTCCAACATGTTTGCCAACTTCACCTTTTTCGTGGGCCGAGAAGTCCCACTGGATATCCTCGAGTTCCTGATCATCTCTTTCGGCGGTAGAGTCATCTCTGAGAGTGCGCTGGATGAGCTGGTTGACAACGAGAACGAGAACGTCAGCAACGACGCCCAGGCTGCCGCCGGAAAAGTTGACCTGAGCGCTGTCACCCACCAGATCTGTGACCGGCCATCTATTCTGAGCAAGGTCCCAGGCCGAACATATGTCCAGCCACAGTGGGTTTTCGACTCCATCAACAAGGGTCAGCTGCTGAGCGTGGCCGACTATGCTCCAGGCGAGACCCTGCCACCACACTTGAGTCCATGGGGAGACGCTGCTGGCTACGATCCAGAGGCTCCTCTCGAGGACGCTGAGGAGGGTGACTCTGATATCGAGGTTGACGAGGCTGACGTTGACCAGGAAGACTCGGACGAGGACCTGGAGAACCAGAAGGAGCTGGAGGCCGAGGCTGCCGGCGTCAAGTTCTCAGAGTCTAAGCCAGCAGACAAGAAGAAGAAGAATAAGCGAGCGGCCAAGTCCTCTGAGGAAGAGGAGAAGGAACTCAAAATCATGATGATGTCCAACAAGCAGAAGAAGCTATACGGACGAATGCAGTACGGCTTGAACAAGAAGGCGGAGAGAGAAGAGAACCTCAAGGCCAAGAGGAGAAAGATTGAGGATAAATTGAAGAGCAAAAAAGCCTAACCAGCAACACCAAAAAGACAACCTGTAGTATAGGAGTTAATTTATAAAGACCAAGGAGTTTTATGATTAGCAAACTTTTCATTATTGTACATGAAGCGTTGAGATCATGACGGGTCTTTCCGCATTTTTAAATAACGTCTGAAGCGTTGAGATCAGACGGCTGTGAATGCTCACTTAAATAGTCTGGTTCTTGGCCAGGAAGGTGAGGAGGTCGACCTTAGTGACAACGTGCACTGGCTTGATGCCGTTACCGTCTCGCTCAGTGACGACTGCGGCAGAATTGTGCTCAAAAAATCGGTTCAGGTCAGACAATGGCGTCTGGACGGTAATCTCGTTGAAGCTTCGCTTCTTGGTGTCTGGCTTTGGAGTGCCAACGCCTGGAGAGGCAACGGCAGTAAACGATGGCAGCTTCTGGAAGTTCAGCATAACGTCCTGGACTGGGGTGTCAGTGGTAGCTCGGCCTCGGGACAGGTAGGACAGAATGTTACCCAGGGTGACGAGACCAACCAGCTTTCCAGCGGAGTTGGCGACTGGCAGCTGGTCGAAACCCTTCTCTCGCAGGACATCAATAGCCTCAGAAGTCTTGCTGGTAGCCTTGATTGTAACGACTGGCTTGAGCTGCAGGTCAGCAATGGTAGCACCCTTGTACTGAGACTTCTTCTCAGCTTGGGCGGCAAGAGTGGCATCGTCAACGAAACCGTTGTACTTCATCCAGTCCTCGTCAACGAACTTGGTCAGGTAGGATCGAACAGAGTCTGGCAGGACAACAACCAGAGTCTCGCCCTTCTTCATGGTCTTGGCAACCTTGAGGGCAGCAGCCATGGCAGAACCACTGGAACCACCAACCAACAGACCCTCTTCTCGGATAAGTCGTCGTGCGAGCAAGAAGGACTCTCGGTCCTCAGTCTTGACCCACTCGTCAACGTACTTTCGGTCCAGGACATCTGGAATGAAATCGTAACCAATACCCTCGACCTTGTAAGAGGCAGTGGAATCGTTCAGAGTCTCTGGGACGGCAAGGATAGAACCCTTAGGATCAGCACCAACAACCTTGATGTCTGGGTTGTGCTTCTTCAGGGCCTTGGAGATACCAGTGATGGTTCCACCAGTACCGGCACCAGCGACCAGAACATTGACTTTACCAGCGGTCTGCTCCCAAATCTCCTCACCAGTTCCAAACTCGTGGGCGAGAGGGTTGTTGACGTTGGAGTACTGATCCAGGATGACGGCGTTTGGAATCTCCTTCTCAAGTCGCTTAGCGACACCAATGTGAGACTCTGGAGCGTCCCAAGCGGCCTCAGTTGGAGTTCGGACAATCTCAGCACCAAGAGCCTTCAGGACAGAGACCTTCTCATTGGACATCTTCTCTGGAAGGGTGATGATGGTTCGGTAACCTCGAACGGCACCCATCAGGGCAAGACCAATACCAGTATTACCAGAGGTTGGCTCGATAAGGGTGTAGCCTGGCTTGATTCGGCCAGTCTTCTCGGCCTCAAGGACCATTCGCTTAGCGATTCGGTCTTTGACGGAACCACCAGCATTGAAGTACTCAAGTTTGGCCACTTTGTTAGTTACGCCGCTGTAAGCGCTGATACGGTCAGTTCTCGATTTCAAATCAGCCCTGGCCATCGAGTTGCTAAGTACTCACAAACTTCACACTCAATTCCCAGACTCTGAGGAATCTTGTTCAATCGCACAAGTGGCGTGTTGCCAATCTGGTCCAAAATGCTCTCGAGAATCTTCTGGTCCACCATGTTTATCGATGAGTGTGAAAGCACAACGGCTTTTTTTGCACCGTCTTTATCCGCATCACGTAATAATGGCGTAATCTTTGATTGATTCTTAGTCAGCCCACACACAACTGATTACGTAACGCGGTGGGTAACTCTGCGCCGTGTGGAGAAGTTATAGCCGAGACGAGCAGCTGTAGGCGAGCCCACGGCCAAGCAAAAATTTCTGAGGCTGGGCGCAGATGCCAGTAGATGTACCCAGGTTACTATGGCCACATGGGATTCACAGAATTCGTGAGGTCTGCACAGCATGACAGACCGAGACCCTGATAGTACCTTAATTGGGTTTTCTTTTTCGGCGCTAAATACGATGGATTACGGAGCTTTGACCGGCACGAAATTTCAGCTGCAAGTTAGCGTGCTGTCCGTATAGCGTGAGTCAACTGACTATAAGTTATCAGGTATGTTCATATTACGAGGGAAACTGATTCCTTATGATACTCAAAATTCTGCGGAAGATCAGCGTTATTGACGGCAATTGGCCGTAACGTTAAGCCTAATTTACAAGTGTAACTGGCAAGCAAGCCGTTCCTGCATAGAGGACGCAGAACTAATGTCTGAGCGTGGCCAACTCAGAACAACTCAGCTCAATCACACTACGCCAAGAAAGCAATTGCTTATTCCCCAACCGACTGCTGAATTACAGCTTGCAGTCCAGTACAGATAACTCGCCACCACAAAGTTCTCTTGACCAATAGCCGGCCGTTGGTTTAACGTGTCGATCAACGTGGTGCGCGCTGCACTATGACGCATGGATCAAACCTAGGCATCGGCTTGCCACTTAACTCATTGCTAACCATTTAGAAATTACAGATTCCCTACTCTCTACACTCATAGAAGATGCACTCTCACCACTCTCACAGCGGACAATATGTCCAGCATGCCGTCGACACTCTTGATCAAGTCGTCGAGGAGGCAATTCGCCAGGGCTTCAAAGTCTACTGTCTAACAGAACACATTCCGCGGATCCACGACGACCACCTTTACCCCGAGGAAGTTCAATCACAGACGACACTGCACGACCTACGAGAGACGTTCAATTCGTTCTATACTCATGCAAGAGAACTGCAGGAGAAATACAAGGACCAGATCACGCTGATTGTGGGCGCAGAGACTGAGGCTGTCACCGGTGATTACCACCGCTATGTCAAGAACCTCAAGAAGCGATACCTGTTTGACATGACTGTTGGATCTATTCACCACGTCAATGCTGTTCCAATTGACTTTAGTCACGAATACTGGCTCCAGGCTGGAAGTCTACTTGCACTCCCAGCAGAGGCGTCCCAAGAAGACAGAACGAAGGCGATGTTTTGTAGGTATTTCGACGACCAGTACGAGATGCTCCAGAACTTCAAGCCTACAGTTGTTGGCCACTTTGACCTAATTCAGCTGATGGCAAACGACTACGGCAGCTTCGACCCAGAAAACCTCTCACAGTACCCAGAAGTTTGGGACAAGGTTGTGCGAAATATCAAAGAGGCCGTCAGCCAAGGCGCGCTGTTCGAGATCAACTCTGCCGCCCTCCGAAAAGGATGGACTACACCGTACCCCAAGCCCGAGATTCTCAAGGAAATTATGGCACAGGGAGGCAAGGTCTGTCTTAGTGACGACGCTCACGCAGTCAACCAGGTTGGCTTGAACTACCACAAGAGCATACAGTATCTGGTGGACAGCGGCATCAAGACGGTGTACTATGTCGACCGAGACGGCGAGAAGAGCGTGCCAATAAACGAGGTCCAGAACTGGCTGGCCAGTAGAAGCTAGACCACCATAGAACAATAACCTTCGTAACATTAGTAGATTTTCTAAGTCGTACACTGAGTATACTGGCATAGGGGTCGTGGGCCGACTAATAAGATCGACCAAACTGGGTAATAAACTGAGCATCCTTGTCACAGCCGATACACTTGGTGCCCTTGGCTGGAGCTGGCTCATCAAATGGAATACACAGCGACTTGGCACCCATTGATGGAGCCTTCTCATCAACGACCTCACCCTCCTGTGGCTTAGAGGTTCGCTCCTTGATGGAGTCCTCACACTCCTCGTCACCACAGAATGGAGCCAGGACAACGTTCTTCTTGTTCATGGCTGGGACAATCTCGTCAATGTTGGTGACTCGCACTCGGTGGTCGTCGTAGGACTTCTTGGCCTTGATGTAAAGCTCCTTTTGGATCTTCTCCAACAGAGCTGGGACAGCGGTCTTCAGCTCAGCCAATGGGATAGTGATCTTCTCACCAGTGTCTCGTCGCACAGCCAGGACCTGGTTCTTCTTGAGATCAGCTGGACCAAACTCCAGTCGCAATGGGACACCTCGCAGCTCCCAGTCAGAGAATTTCCAGCCTGGAGAGTAGTTGTCTCGGTGGTCGCCAATAGCTCGGACGCCAGCAGACAGAAGCTCGTCCTCGACCTTCTTGGCACCATTGTTGATGGCATCTCGCTCTTCTGAGGTAGTCTTGGCAGTGATGCCGACTGGGATGACGACGACCTGGTTGTCGGCAACGGCTGGAGGCAAGACCAGACCCTTGTTGTCGGAGTGGACCATCACCATGACACCGATAACACGGGTGGACAGACCCCAAGAGTTCTGCCAGACGTTGATCTTTGGCTTCTCTGGACCCTCTGGGTTCTCAACGACGATGTTGAACATCTTGGAGAAGTTCTGGCCCAGGCAGTGGGAAGTACCACCCTGAATACCTCGACCGGTGGTTGGAATGTAACCCTCAACGGTAGTGGTGAAGAAGGATCCAGCAAACTTCTCCTTGGTCGTCTTTCGTCCCTTAATGACTGGGACTGCGAGCAGCTTCTCGTAGATCTCGGCGTACCAGTCGAGAATCTGAAGAACCTCCTTCTCGGCGCTCTCCTGGGTCAGGTGAGCAGTGTGACCCTCCTGCCACAGGAACTCTCGGGTTCGCAGGAATGGCTGTGGGTGCTTGAACTCCCATCGGACGACGGAGTTCCACTGGTTAAGTCGCAGGGGAAGATCTCGGTGAGATCGGATCCACTTGGCGTAGTATGGGTACATGACGGTCTCGGAGGTTGGTCGGATAGCGATTGGTTCCTCGAGGTCGGAAGAGCCGGCCTTGGTGACCCAGGCGACTTCTGGGGCGAAACCCTCAATATGATCCTTCTCTCGCTCCAGAACTCGGGAAGAGACGAACATTGGGAAATAGGTGTTCTTGACGCCGATGGACTTGATGAGTGGGTTGAAGTAGTCCTGGACTCGCTCCCAGATGGAATAGGAAGCTGGTCGCAGAATGTAGCAGCCGGAAACATCGTAGTACTCGAGCATCTCACCCTTGGTCAGGATCTGTTGGTACCATCCTGGGAAGTCAAGCTCCTTGTCGACGGTGATTCCGATCAGGGCTGCACCCTCAATGGCGGCGCTTTTCTCTTCCTTCTTCTCCTTTGGCTTGGCTGGCTCCTTAGCCTCAACTGGGGCTTCAAAGTCCACGACCTCGACCTCGGCCAGGGACTGGTAGTACTTGACGAGCTCAGATCCATTGACGATAGCGGACTTTTCGACGCTGTCCTTGGGGTGAACGGCGACCTTGGCACCAACAATCTTCTGGTCAACCAAGATTTTGATCTTTTCAGCATTCTCCTTGGTGATGCTCAGGGCGCAGACGTCCTGAGGAGTGACGCCGAAAAACTCCTGAATCAGGTCAGCGTTGGCCAATCGTGGCTCCTTGACACCTGCGGCCTTGGCGATGGCACCGGATGGAGTAGAGGTCGAATCAAGAGCGACCACGACGACCGGAACTGGGGTCTGGGACTTTGGGGTTTTTGGCTTGAACACGAGAACCTTGGACACGGAGTATTCTCCGGTGACGTGGTCCTTCAGCAGCGCCCGCCATTCCTCATTGTTGGCCGGTCGGGCGTGCGAAATCAGCGAAAGCTTGGTCAGATCTAGCGCTAGTTCGTTAGTCATGGGTGGTGGAATTTTGAGTTTTGCAATATTTATAGGGCGCGCTTCTCCAGATCGCCCATCTGTGTCAGGTTGACTGACACTGCTATGCGGCACGAAGAGTCATTAGCCTCCTAGCCAGATAGGGTAATGCCTTGCGCATCCAGATAAGAATTGCAGGGGCAGGAAGCGTGCGGGGAAGGATCTGTGCTTCTGATACACAAGTTGGCATCGTTCAGGCGCAGATCGCCGCCCGAGCAGTTGGCAAGTGAACGGTTACAATCTCGTATTCAGAGCAGAGTCGTGGATTGGTTATAGGCTTACTTACGGCGAATTGTTGGTACAGAGAGCCAGTGTAATCGATCCTTTCACGTGATATGTTAACCACAGAGATCGAGAAATCGGGGGGATACAGGGTTTAAATACTGTTGGTCCAGCAACGACAGAGGCTTGTTGTACGACATGAGCCCTGCTGTAAACTGGGTCGCAGCATACCACAGAGGGCCTGTTGCATGATACTCTCGATACCGATACCGTTCAAACCTGCAATAACGACGAGTCATCGATGGCTGGCGTTCATTGATCAACTATCAACCTCAAATTCATTGCCAATCGCAACAATGACTAGCGCGCCTATATAATCCATCAAATCCCCATCTAGCTTCATCACAACTTACACATGACCGAACCACTCAAAACTGATCTATTGCGAACAGAGCTTGCGGCCGAGGCAGGTGGATTACCAAAGATATACCAGTTGCCAGACGATGTTTGGCTTACTATCTTGGACAATGTTGAGTTGTTCGACCTCATTCGCCTTTCCCGGGCGTCTAGGTTCTTCGATGCTTTCTTTTCGGTTTGGATTAATCCTTACATCACCTATACCCTGAAGAAAGGCAATTACATTCTCGATGAGCAGCCTTGTGTTGCCGGCCGACCTTACGTTCGGCCCGTGGAGTCTCGTGTCACCGTCGTTCCCGCTTACAAGGGTAACAGCACTATCATTGACTGTGACACCCTGTGGGATTGGGCGGACTTGGATCGGTTATTCGAGACTTTAGAGAACAGATTTTCCTGGCTCTTGCGGAAGGTTACTCACTTGGAACTGGACGGTGGACTCGTTTTTCAGGGCTTTGTTCACCACCGAAGTCCTGCTTTGCCAAAAGTTAGGTCTGTTGCTGTTTGGGATCCTCAGCGTGAGGCATACGGAGCGGAAAGCTTGATTGAGCTGTTCCATGGTGCCAGGGTTAACGTATTCCATCACCACCCTGACTTGCATGTTTGCTAATACCGCGCGATAAACAAATGAAAACAGAGATTCAGACTGTCATACCGCAGAATACCCGATACTACTGCACAGAACTTGCCTCCCATCACTATCCACCAATACCGCCCACAATACTCACTGCACCAGTCTCCCTCAGCTGACAACCACCGGCCCTAACCCCATCTTCAACCAGCACTCAGAGCATCGTTGGCGCCAATCATCAACAATTGCGGCGTGCATATTCAGAAATACTCAGTCCAGCATCATCATCAGCATCATCATCAGCATTAAGTTATTGAGCAGCAAATAGATAATGAACACAATAGCTATCAACGTCATGTATGCCTCCCATGTCGATCCGGCGTCGTGTACGCCTGGTACAAATGAGGCAAGCATGTCCGAGGGGCAGGCGCCTATGGCGCGGCGGCTCCGTCGGTGTAATGGCTCATACACGTCTCGTTCAGTGACCTTGCCCGACTCGGAACAATTCTACGCTTTGGTCTCCGATCAAGCTTTAACGTTCCTCTGGTAAGCGCACCAGAACAGCTCCCTTGTTTTCATTCCTAATACGCAATGGTGGCCTCTTGATCTTCACAGGCAGCCTGCCGTGCCGGAATGAGAACCTTGGCTTGGGTGTCAAGGTATTTCTGAACAACTACGCTGCTGGACTGTTTATGACTGTTAATGACTGTGAGATTAAGAACTGTGACTCTTTGACTACAGCCGAGGTTAGTCTAGCCTTATCTAGCTACCAGCACGCGCTGACATAAGATCTACCCCTGTCGCCGTCCCTTACCACGCTTCACTCCCACTGCGGCTGACTCTTTATTTTTCACTTCACTCCACACCATGACTCTAGAGAACCTTGAGCAAGAAGTCAAGGCCGTGAGCCTAGACGAGAAGCTTCCAGCTGGCGCTGTGTACGTTAACGAGGCCACCGGTGTTGACGAGAAGGAGCGGGGAACCGAGGCCGCTCCGTTCCAGACCGCTGCCTTTGCCGTGTACGCCAGGCCCGATGCGCCTATTGTTGTTTTCAAAGAGAAGTACGAAGTGATCTCGCCCTCCGCTTTGAAGAAGGCTAAGAAGGGTGCCGACGGTATCGCCAAGAAGCTCGAGAAGGCCGCTAAGCAGGCCGCGGAGAAGTCTGAGCAGGACGCTAAGAAGCTCGCCGCCGCCCAGGCCATCAAGATCCAGAAGCCAGAGAACGCTGCCCAGGCCAAGAAGCTGAAAATCAGAGACACACACGCCAACCGAGAGACCCGAGTCCAGCTGTCCGGCTGGGTCCACCGACTACGACCACAGAAGGGTGTTGCCTTCATTGTCCTGCGAGACGGAACTGGCTATATCCAGGCTGTTCTCCAGGGCGATCTGGCCAACGCTTACCAGACACAGACTCTCACTCTCGAGAGTACCGTCACTCTGTACGGTGTCGTCAAGCCCGTGCCAGAAGGCCAGACTGCCCCAGGCGGCCACGAGCTGATTGTCGACTACTATGAGGTTGTCGGCCTAGCTCCAGCCGGTGACGAGGCCTTCACTAACAAGGTCCAGGAGTCGGCTGATCCATCTATTCTGCTTGACCAGCGACACCTGACGCTGCGAGGAGAGTCTCTCAGTGCCATCATGAAGGTCCGAGCAGCTCTGCTGCGGGCTTTCCGGGCCACCTACGAGGAGCTGGGACTGCTCGAGGTTAACCCACCATGCATGGTCCAGACCCAGGTCGAGGGTGGCTCCACTCTGTTTGCCCTGGACTACTACGGCGAGAAGGCCTACCTGACCCAGACCTCCCAGCTGTATCTGGAGACCTGTATCCCGGCCTTGGGAGACGTCTTCTGTGTCCAGGAGTCTTTCCGAGCCGAGCGATCCCACACCCGACGACATTTGTCCGAGTACACGCACGTCGAGGCTGAGCTGGGTTTCATCTGCTTCGAGGACTTGCTCCAGCACATTGAGACCATCATCTGCGACACCATCGACAAGGTTGTCGCAGACCCTGTCGCGGGCCCACTGATCCAGCAGCTGCACCCAGGCTTCACTCCACCATCCCGACCATTCATGCGAATGGAGTACATCCACGCTCTGGATTGGCTCAACGAGCACGGCATTCCAAACGAGGACGGAGAGAAGTTCAAGTTCGGTGACGATATCGCTGAGGCCGCCGAACGAAAGATGACCGACACTATCGGCAAGCCAATCTTCCTGACTCGATTCCCAGTCGAGATCAAGTCGTTCTACATGAAGAAGTGCGCTGACGACCCACGGGTTACCGAGTCCGTCGATGTCCTGATGCCAAACGTCGGTGAAATCACCGGTGGTTCTATGCGTTCCTACGATGTTGAGGAGCTGCTGGCTGGTATGAAGCGAGAGGGAATTGACCCAGCTGCCTACTACTGGTTCCTGGACCAGAGCAAGTACGGTGCTTTCCCACACGGTGGATACGGTCTGGGCACTGAGCGAATTCTGGCCTGGCTCTGTAACAGATTCACTGTGCGAGATTGCTCCTTGTACCCACGATTCACTGGTCGATGCCAGCCATAGACGCCTAACGTCTTTTGGTAACTAGACGGTAATAAATTAATGATGCCGAATCGAAACGCGTACTAACATAAAGAACAATAATACATTACTAGGTCATATAGTCATATCTCATGTAGGTCGTGTCCTGAGGGCCATTTGGCCTTGCAGAACGCTCATGCAAGGGATGGATGGGTAGGCTAAGTGGTGACACGGACGCTCCTTCTACCAAAGGCAAACCCCGCTCCAAAACTTAGTCCCGCCACCAATGAAATGCCCGCCAAAACCACGCCCAAATTTTGATCTGGCTCCTTCTTCTCTCTCACCTTCCTCCTCTTCCGGCTGGTAGTTGAGCTAGCAGTGCTGGTCGACTCTCTGGATGCAGCCATCTCTGCCTCAGAAACCAACCTGACGCTCTCCAGCTGCACCCGCGAGGACCGCGTACTCTCGCTACGGTTGATTCGTTGGACTGACTTGGCCTTGGTTACCATCGTCTCAAGAGAAGCGCTCAGGTCAACGTCTGGAGTCTCGGCCAAGTCTTCGTCTTCTTCCTCATCGTCAAATGCTCGCAGGCCCTCCACGAAGCGCGACAGCAGCATCTCTTCACCTAGTAGTGGCGTTCCCGGGGTCGATTCCTGGACCTGTAGCCATGATTCTAGTCAGTATACTACAAACGAAGTGATCTGATATAGACTAGAATCCACTGGATCTAGATCAACCTGGCCTCACATGAACCACTTCTCTCCAAACAAATCATCCAAGATCACGCCAAGCTCGTATACCTCGCAACGTCGCCACTGACCGTGTTTAACGGAAAACTCGGCTGGATTCCCGCTGCGCGACGCTGCGCGGAAGAATACTCACCATCAAGCTTCTCTTTACTCATCATTAGTTCTATTACTGTGCTGTACAATAGAACCTGCACGCGGGAGGAGGCTTATATTTAAATGTGGAGCAAGATAAGATAAGGGGCTAGGGTTGAGGGGCGATGGGCAAGGGTAGGCAGGTGAGCTGATGCGGCTGAGCGCGCGTTTCCCGTGGTGGCTAGCCAGGCGTGCTGGAGCGTGACTGATGACTGGATGTGAGGAGGAATTGCCTGAAATGAGTAAAAGAAAGGGAATAATAGGTCACGGGACACGGGCTATGAAGTCACGTGAAGCACAAAGGGGTGTTGAGGAAGTGAGGAGTGCATGTGGTGTGCAGCCGGAGTTAATGGATTTAAGCGCGCACATCATCAGATTCCGTCAGTTGAAATTTGAGACTGTTGGTGATTCTCCAGCAAAGTGAGCGAAGTCACGCTAGAACAAACAAGGGACTGTCGAGTCTGCTAATTTAGCCTTTGGCTGACACTTACTGTTGTATTTTTCGATTGCATCATATTCCGCGGAAGCAAGTCAGATAATATTGGAGTCACGTGTTTGTTGCCCGTGACGTGGCTGAGACTGGATAAACTATGGGCGTGACGTCATGATGACTGGACGATGGCCTGATGATAATGTGTTACGAGTTGACTGTATTCAGCGACTTATAGAATTCAACGCTGTATTAGCCGAATCTAGACGAAATCGCTCACTGCCCAACGCAGTAGATTCAGTATATAAGTATCTTCACGACTTCGAGCCGATTCATAGTATACATGTGGACTGCCAAACTTCTATTGAGCACTACGATTACTGAACTGTTGAACCACGAAATGCTTCAATTGATTCATACTGGTTTGCATTCCCTCGAAGTTTGCACTCATGTGAGCCATGTCTGACCTCAACCCGTCCATATCCAACTTCAGTTTGTCGAGGCCGCCCGGATTGTCCGTACTCTTCTTCATTGTGTTCGCGACTCTGCTAAGCGTTTCCAAAACGCCCGTTTGTTGACAAGCCTCTGATTCTGGCCCTTTGAGCTGCTATTTTTTGAATCGCAACGTTCTCCTTCTCCTCAGAGTGTAATGGCGTGTATTCCCGTTGGAGCCATGAACACGATTTACTTGGCCGGCCTCGCTTCCTCTTTGGTGTCGCAGTCTCGCTAGTAGCGTTAGGAGAAGCGGAGCCGACCTCGGCACTGGCATCGTTGTTAACCCGGCTTCATCGTCACTGGCATCATCACATTCATCGCCATCGTCTGGGCGCTCAGCGACACCACGCTCCATTTGCTCGACTCGCTCCGTTGAGCTTGCGCTTACGCCAGAACCATGGCTTCGACCTGTTTTCTAGAGATACTAGTGTCATAATAGGTCACTGTTCTCCTCGGCTTCTGGCACTAGCTCATCTCTAACCTTCCGTTTTACCATGCTGAGTTGTCCCGTTCTTTTCGCGTTTCGGGTGGTTCCATTTCCAGGAGAGAAGAAAGCGTGAAGCAAGTCCATGATCAATGCCCCGGTCCAGTTCCAGATAGCACTAGCCAAATTGAGGTACGTTCAAACCGTAGCAACGAAAACCCAGACATTACTAAAGTCTTCTTTAGCCAGAGGTCAAGATGTTCTCAAACTTATCGGCCAGAAACCATCCGCCAACAGCCGTTAATACAATAAGTCCAATCGAGCCCACAATATCCTCTGCCGGCGCGTCCAGTATGCACCGGTTCAATACCACGTCGAAAACCAATGGCCGCGGCTCATTTCCTAGATGCGAGTAGTAATCCGCCTTATAGTCAACCACAACACCCAACTCGGGATCGTAGGAAATGTCGAAACTAGCAGGCTGTGATGCAGGCCAGCACACTCGCGCTTCATACAATTGGTTCTCGTTCAGGTCTTTGATGGCAAAAACCTTCCGCAAAGGCTCAAACACAAGGTCGGTGTGGACAACGATGCTGCCGGGGCCGGCGAATGACTCCTGCGAAACAAAACTCGAGTCCCGAGGCCGGAATCGTACTGATTCAGTGTTGGCAGAGACCAGCGCCAACAAAGACAGAACAATAGCCTTCATAGTAAGTGGTTATCCTTTCATCTCACGTGACATGTGTTCAATGTGTAGGTCGCCCAAAGACCGGGTAACCTTCCTCATAGAATCCCAATGGCTTCTGCCCGTACTTCAGACGAATGCCACCGAAAATAAGGCATGGATTGAAGCAGTTGATATCCGCGATTAGGCTCTTGGGCTCATGACTAGTCTAAAGCGTTGGCCGCCAAAGATGGTGCTTACTTTGGGCCGACCCGTCCATGGTCACCGCTCTCTCTTTTAATCTTTCCGACACGGAAGGCTTTCTTTAACAAACGTTTAAGGAGGTATACTGATGCTACGTAGTATCTTATTCGCACCCGCTCGTCCTTCCCCACCAAGGAGGATTGGGATCGCAACGTTCGGCGGCTCGCTGTCACAGGTCTGACCTGTAACCACACGGGTTCAACTCACGCAAAAACTAGACTCCTTCAACTTTTTAAGCACTTGGACATGCAGCAATGCCTTAGGCAGGCTACCCCTGCAGCATCTGACCTTTCTTGAAAGGCCAAAGCGATTAGTTTTCAGGGTCAACTTTGATGGCATAATTCATCCACTCTGCATGCTCGGTTAACTTGTCTGGCGCTTGCATTTCCAACGAGACAAAGTTCTTCCCAAGCTCGAAAACCGCTCCACTGATATGCGTTGTGCTCCTGCGTTTATCTCCAAAGTTAACTCTCCGAGCCGGCCTCTTCCTTGATTTGGTAACGATTTCAACATACGAACACTTTTAAGCAGTGTAGGCTCTTTGCAATGCACGAATACCAATCCTTCCGCGATATTGTTGTACATCCCAAGCGACAAGCCATAGATCAATTTCAGTATAAAGGGTTTGTTCTCTAAGTGAACCATCTCAGATTCTTCCGACTTTCGACAAACGTACAAATCTGCCTCCGTGAGCAGGTACATTGTCTGTGATTCAGCCAGTTGTTGAACACTGCCCGGAACTGCAGCGAATCACGCTTGCCTATATAAACAGCTTATCTGATGCGCCGCACGATGAGCGCGTACATCTTCCTAATTCTAGAGATCAGTCCCTGGGTTACCCCAAGTTCGGGTAGAGACACCAGAGACCTGAGTGGTGTTGGTGTATTCCTGCTCCAGAAGCACGATATTGTTCTGGCCCTGCTGGAGGAAACCTTTTGGAACGTAGAGCTGCTGCTGCGGACCCACGACCCAGTATCGGCCAAGATGGTTACCGTTGATCCAGACGGTGCCCTTTGACCAGCCGGTGGTGTCAAAGAAAGTGTCAGAGACGTTGGCCAGATTGAACGAGCCGGTGAAGAAAGTTGGGGTGAAGGATGTCTGACTGCTGTAGGTTGATGGGACGTTGGAAGTACAGGTAGTGTAGCCGGAAATATCCTTGAGAGGAAGGGAGTAGTGGTTCCAGTTGGTGAGGGTAGTTGAGCCAACAGTGACGTTGCTAACGAGACCTTTCCTCTGATCAGGAATCTGGCTTCCGTAGTTCACTCGGCCCAGGTTCTCGATCAGCAGGCCTAGAGTGTCACCTGGATTGAGGCTCAGAGTCACAGATGGTGTGGCTATTGTCCAGTCCAGGATGCCCACATACTTGTTGTTGACGTAAATCTGGGCACGGTCTCGCGGGTGGGCGCCAATGTTCAAGGTCCCACTAGTAGCCGCGCTAACCTGGGTTGTGTAGTACACAAAGCCGTACGCCTGGTTGAGGGCCTCAAAGTTGATTGGATAGGTGGAGACGACAGGCTGTGGCAGGTTGTCCAACAGCAGGGATGAACAGGCCGAGAGCGAGGTCAGATTGAACGTGGCCATCGGCGCGATGGCAGGCACGTCAGGAACGGAGACGTTGTTCAAGGGAATCAGGGCCTCCCGGAGTCCAGTGTACATGAGAGTCGGTCTTCCAGACTCGTCCAGGGGCGAACCGTGGTCGTAACTGGTGGTCTGCGGCAGGAGGTAGCTGCCGTAGTTGGCACCATTCAGGAAGCCCCAGTTAGTACCGCCGTGGAACAGGTAGATGGAGAAGCCGTGGCCGGCCGTGATTCCGTTGGCCAGTTGAGTCTGGCATGAGGCGACTTGAGTAGGGTCGTTAGCGAAGTTGTTGTGGGGGTTTCTCCACTGGTCGAGCTTGGTGATGTAGAACTCGGCGTCAAACCACGGTCCAAGACTACTGGAAGCAGCACCGCCGTTTCTGGAGGAGAGACCGTTTAGGTCGCCGTCGGTCTCGGCGAGAACATTGGCGATTGAGCCGGCCCGGACCATCGATGTGGACTCGCCATCGGTCGTGTAGAGCGCAATGTTGAACCCAGCGTTGATAATCTGGTCTCGCAGGGCGGTCAGGTAGTTCTTGTCACTACCATACGACCCATACTCGTTCTCGACCTGCGCCATGATGATAGGACCGCCATTAGAAACCAGCAGCGGACTCAGCACCGAGGCTAACTTGTTGAAGTAGATCTGCGTCTGGTTCAAGAAGGCAGCGTTGTTGGCTCGGACGGTCATTCCAGGGATGTTATTCAACCAGTATGGGAAACCACCCCACTCACGTTCACCGCACACGTACGGGCCGGGTCGAAGAAGAACTTGAAGACCCTCCTGCTGAGCCAGAGTGAAATATTTGACGAGATCGTTTCGACCAGTGAAGTCCCACACGCCCGGCTCAGGCTCAATATCGTTCCAGAAAATGTACGAGGTGATGGAGTTCAGGCCCATTGCTCGCGCCATCTGCAGCCGCTGCTGCCAGTCGCCATGGTCAATTCGCTGTGGATCCATCTGGCCAGCCATGATCTGGAATGGCTTCCCGTAAAGGTAGAAGTTGTTGGCATCATACGTGAAGTTGGGGTTAGTGGCGTTATTGGAGGCTGCAACCAGCGCTGCTGGAGCCGCAATCAGAAGCGTGACCAAATCAGAGAATCTCATCTTGTTGAACAGTGAAGCGAGCCCATCGCTTTTATATTCATCAAAGTGCTAGAACACGGCCCAGCTCCAGATCAAAGTTGGGGGTCAAAACGCATAGTTGACATACCCCATCGCGTCCGTGCATATTGGGGATCCGTGATGCGGCTACAATTGAGGTTCGCTGAGCCAGTTCCCACCCACCTACAACCATATAACACAGCAAAACCGCCACTCGTCAGTGGATCCTTTGCTAGCGTTTGATACCCGCTATTCCAGCCGTTCGTTCCGATATTTCACACTAATGGACTTTTTGCCCCCACTCAGGTACGTCGGATAACTTGGTCAACCCGAGGAGCTATAGGAAGTGACGGGATATCACGTGGTACCCATTGTGACTATGGATTTCAAAGTATCCATTATCCCAGCTTTCTTGCCGCGAGTGTACATGTATGGGGTAGATGTAGGTAGGCTCGCACCAACAGGTACAGACGGTCAAAGTTTCTTCGGAACACTCATGTGGAAAATGTAACTCGAAACGGGTCTAGGCAAAATCATCTCATCTCGTCATCTCATTGTCTCATTATTTTCTTTTTCTCCCAACGTCAGAAACGAACGTCTTAGTGGGCTACGTTCATAACGGAGAAAGTGCTCGGCAGTCAACAAAGTCAAAATCGGTTAGAGGCGTACCTCGGTGCATAGAATGGCCATGCATTAGTTGAGGTACAACACTGCCACCACGTTGATGTTTCTGAATAATACCACTAACCTAGAATACTTATCTTATAGTGTTATACCGGCCAAAGGATGAAGACGCCACCGACAGTCGTGGGTTCGATAATGGCCGAGAACAACGATGGAGCTTAAGCAAAGTTAACTCTTGAGATAACCTCCCAGAAAGCCTTGCCCTGAGCCCTCGCGACGCCCTTCTCCAGCTCTGTGGGCTGTCGTTGACCGGTCGGGCCAGCATATGTTCCGGCACCCCATGGTGAGCCACCGTGAACTTCCTCCAGGTTTGTCACCATGTCATTGGCCGGCTTGTAGCCCATTGGCACGAAAATCATGCCGTGGTGGACCAGTGTGGATAAAGAGTTGGCTGCCGTCATCTCCTGGCCTCCGCCAGTCGACCCAGTGGACACAAACACGCCGACATACTTTCCCCAGAGCGCATGACTGACCCAAAGCTTGCCAGTCCTGTCCCAGAAAGTTCGCCATTGCGCTGGCTGATTACCGTATCGCGTAGGGATGCCGAACAGGAACCCGTCGTACTTTGTCAATTCAGTAACGTCGCTGAGAACGGCATCATCAGACTTGGGCGCTGCGTGCATAGCCTGTAGGACGCTTTCGGATAGCGTTTCGGGTAGTTGGAAAATGTCCGCCTGGCCGCCAGCACTCTCAACACCCTTCTTGACCTCGTGGGCCATGGTCCGGATGTGTCCGTACAGCGAGTAGTAGATAATTGCAATTCGAGGCATGTCAATTGTACAAGGGAAGACAGCGGATTCCCTTGGCTTTATAGTACATTGCTACTGTACTCATTGTTCGTACCCTTACCCGAAGCGCGCGACCCCACAAATGGAAGTGATGAGCTAAGCATTAGTCAGGGTCTGTAAGAGTACTGTCTGGATCACGTCTGTTTCTCCGTGAGACTATTGATATAGATCAGCTATCACAGCGTTTATTGACCATGTGTGTGAGTGAACTTGTCAACCGGCCTGGCCAGCTTATAAGCTAGAGACAAAGTTAAGTGTGGTTGTTAACAGTTGGAGTTCTTTGTGTATGACAACAGTTCGATCGACTGGAATTACGCTCCACGCCCTGGTTAATTCGACTTTCTCAGCTCAGAGCTCTATACCTACGGGACGCTGGTATCGCGTGAGAATACGATTAAGCTAGAAATTCTACAAACGAAGACTTCATTAGAAAACATTAAATGGCGCTATTTAAAACCAGCTGTATCTGATTTAGATAGAACGAATCCAATTTTAGTCACATAGAACGTCGCCGCAAAGAGCCGCACGCACGCGCACCGCGATAACGTCGGTTGCTTCACACGATCCAACAATCCAATGACCGGCTCAGAGGTGATAGCACAGGCGCTTGTGGATCTTGGCGTAACCCATATTTTCGGCATTGTTGGCATTCCGGTGATTGAGGTTGCTGAAGCGTGTATTGCACGCGGCATTCGGTTTGTGTCTTTCCGCAATGAACAGGCGGCTACATACGCTGCTACGGCATACGGATACCTCACTGGACGTCCCGGTGTGAGTTTGGTGGTCGGTGGCCCAGGTTTGGTGCACGCGTTGGCCGGGGCCGAGAATGCCAGGGCAAACTGTTTCCCTCTACTGCTCCTTGCGGGGTCATCGGAATCACACCAACGAGCGAAAGGAGCCTTCCAAGAGCTTGACCAGGTTTCCGCAGTAGAGAGATATACGAAGTTTGCGGCTCAGGCTAGCTCTGTACAGTCTGTGCCGTTTCTGCTTGAAAGGGCCTACAGAACAGCATACTTTGGCCGGCCAGGTTGTTCCTACGTTGACCTTCCCGCAGACATAATCCAGGCCAAGGACAAGCCAAAATTGCACATATTAGAGGTACCTGATGACCCTCCACGGACTCTTGCAGATCCTCTGAGAGTCGCTGCAGCCGTTGAAGCGTTGAAGTCTGCCAAAGCGCCGCTGTTGATTGTCGGCAAAGGCGCCGCATACTCACGGGCGGAAAGCGCCATCCGAAATCTGGCAAGGCAGACCGGCATTCCATTTCTTCCCACCCCCATGGGCAAGGGTGTCATCTCAGATGAGGACCCGCTAAACATGTCGGCAGCGCGATCGGCTGTTCTCAAGCATTCCGATGTGATTCTTCTCTTAGGCGGCAGACTCAACTGGATTCTACATTATGGCGACGCACCGAAATATTCAAACAATGTCAAGATAATACAGGTAGATGTTTCGCCTGAGGAACTGGGCAACAACGCAGGAAGCGCAGCGCTGGGACTGGCTGGTGACATAGCTCTAGTCACTGAACAGCTCTTACACGCACTCCTCGACTGGAAAGCCCCGCCTGTCCTCCCCGTCATACAAGAATCTCAACACAAGAACAAGCAGAAGTCAGTAGAGAGAGAAAATGCAGTGCTTCCGCACATTGACTACCACCAGGCGTACCGAGTGATTCGGGAGACGCTGGCACAGTGGACAAAACCCGATTCTGTCATTTACGTTTCGGAGGGCGCCAATACCATGGACATTTCACGATCGTCGTTCCCTCTGACGACTCCGCGAACTCGTCTGGACGCAGGTTCGAACGCAACCATGGGCGTAGGCATGGGCTACGCCATCGCCGCAAAGTGCGCTAGCCCATCTAGTCTTGTGGTAGCCATTGAGGGCGACTCTGCCTTTGGCTTTTCAGCTGCTGAAATCGAGACAGCCGTTCGGTCAGGTCTGCCAATGGTTGTCTATGTCATGAACAATTCTGGGGTTTACCACGGTGTGGACCCATCAGCTTATGATAGCGACTTGCCCCTGCCGCCAACTGCATTACAACTCAACACAAAATATCACATTCTGGCCGAGGCTTTCGGCGCGAAGGGATACCTGGTTAAAACTCTGGATGAGTTGGCAGCAGCCACCAAGGACGCAATTTGTTGTGGCGAGGTCTGCGTCATCAATGTCATTATCGATTCAGGAAAGGACAAGAAATTAGAGTTTGGATGGATGGCAAGCACAAAGGCAAAGATATAGTACAGTCAAATCTAGGTGTTTCTATGGGTATCGTATGAAGCTATTCAGGCCAGCTTACTCAGCGTCACAGAACCGGTAACGTACAGAGGAGAAACTATCGGCTCTTCCGACTGGACTTGCCCTCGCCAGACTTTTCCGAACCCAGGAGCCCTTCCAGCCAACCCTTGAAACCTTCCAGGCCGGTCTTGGCTCCCTCCTTCACGGTGTCGAGTATGTCGGACATTATATCCGAAATAGAGTGACCGCTAGTCTCTCCGTCTTGGGGCTCAGGTTCCGTGACTGTGATGTTGTTTGCTGGTTTATTATTAGTAGGCTTAGGCGTTGGACGCGTTGAGGTAATAATCTCGCTGCCTTTGAACAAAGTGTCATAACTTGAATCAATCTTCAAAATTGGCGTATCAAAGTCCACTCCTGGGTACGACATGTTGTCTTTCCAGCCTTCAGCAAGAGGTCGCAGTGATCTAGCCGCTGGTAGGCCGTCGTTGCCAGAGGGTCGGAGATCCAAACTGGCGCAGATGAGGTTGTACAGATCCACATTGGGGAATGGTTCGTACATCTGCTTCTTAAAGTAGGGTCCGCTGGCTACGAAAAGCGCTCGCATAAGCACCTCGGTATTATTGTAGCCATGAACGCCTCGGGGCTTGTATTCGCCACCCTGCTTTTGAAGAGCATCTCGTGTGGTGACGGACCAGCCAACCTTGGGAATCACCCATAGTGGGGCCAGTCTATACTGGTAAACGCTGTCGATGCCGCCAAAATTCCACTCCTTAGGCATCTGATCTCGCAGGTACACTTTCCACGACTCATCTGCTGGTTCATTGCTCTTGAGCTGATCGTACAGTGCCTGGAGATCATTATTGTCCTTTGGTCGAAGACCGTACAGCGGCCATCCGTCGGTATGCGCAACCTTCTCAGTATCGACAATATCTTCTAGGAAGATCAGTCTGTCGTTAGAAGTCGGAGACATACCGTGGTCAGAAACAACGACAAGGTTTGCGATGTCTGACAAGTTTCGCTGAGCGAGGCCAGTGAGAATGGACCCAACAAGGTTGTCGACATCGTTCAGAGCTTTCTCAAGTTCTCGACCCTGGATTCCCACCGCGTGGCCAACCGTGTCGACGGTGGGAACGTATGTCATTATGAGTTCTGGTCGCTTGGTTCGCTTAGCTCGGTCGAGCCAGCTAAATATCCTGTCGCTCTTGGCCTGCAAGGTTTCGGATGCATTGTACTTGTCAACCTCGAACGGCGCACTTTCTCTCTCGAATGGCACGTTCATGAGCCACTTGACTTCACTTCCAGGCCACATGTGCACCGCCGGTAGCACGTTCTGGAAAGAGGCTGTCTGCCAGATTGGTTCGCCACCCCACCAGTCAACGTCCAGGCTCTGAGAGGGCTTCACGTTGACAAACTGTTTTTCCAAAACGGGGTCATAGAAGGTGTTGCCCACGATACCGTGGTTCGCCGGGTACAGGCCAGTGACCAGAGTCCAATGGTTTGGAAAGGTGGATGAGGGGAACGACGGCACCATGTACGGAGCCGCGGCATGCTGAGTAAAGAGCTCGTGTAGATGCGGAGTTAGGCTCTTGCTGATGTAATGCGGGTGGAAGCCATCCAAGGAGACGACAATGGTGGTCGGGTGGAACTTATGCGTTCCGTTAGACAAGAGTCGTTTGCTTCGGATGGGCCCGTGATGCTTCTTTGGCTGCTTCTGAGGCGCCTGAGGTGAAAGAATGTTGGAGAAAAAAAGAATGGTGACGAGGACGACAATGATGAAGATTATGAGATGATACTTGCGGGCAGCACGCTTACGCCGTCGAGCTGGCCTCCGTTCTAAGTCAATCTCAATGTCGCTCTCACTCTCGTCATCTTCCGCATACTCCATTGGCTCAAATTTCCTAGATTTCTTTCCCCGCGATTCAAAATCATCCTTGGATCCGTCGCCCAATTGCTGATAGTCAAACTTGACTTTGAGATCTTTTTTCTTCTTTGGGAACAGGTGTGAACGCAGGTTACTCATTTTCTTTGCGGGAACTTTGGTTTTCCCGGATAGTGCTTCTAGGACTTCGTCGTCTGCCCGTAGAAGTTCTCGGTCGCGATCGGTGACGCCGGCAGTACCCACGATGTCCTCCTCTAGGTCCAGGGAGTACCGTGGCTCGTCAATGGAATACCGGGACATGGCACAAGTAAAGTGTCGTTATGACACTTATGCTAATAGGGGTTAATAATGCTGAGTGAGGAACCAGATGGTGGGCTGAAAGACTGAATACCCTGGACAATAGATTTGAGATGCTTATGAAACGCCCAGGAATGTGCGCGCCAAGGATGATATTAATGGATGCGTCACGTGACGGGGTTAGGGTAACTAATCATGAAATATATTGAACCTTTTTGAGATATCAGAGGAAACAACCACTGGAGGAGGCGGATGCTGAGCCATGGTTTGAAGGTTATTCGAGCCCGGGGGCTAAAGTATGAGATTAGCAGTTTGCGTGGTGCTTTCTCGACTAGCGCCGGTGTTGCAGGTCCTATAGTCGAAGACTGCGGGTTGAAGCATGAAAAGTTGGACCCAATAGCTTCTCATCGCATTAATCAAGCTCAGCTTGGTTCAAACTCAGTCAGGCCACAAACCGGTTTCAAGCCCGACAAAGCGAAGAACTCACAATCAATACACCAAGAAACTCATCAGTTGATAGAGTGCGCACTGAGCAATGTAAAATTTCGAGGACACCTCTGTCGAGAGAAGTATTCAGTCCCGGAATACCCGACAGTATACTGTGGAGTTATGGCTGGCCTACTACAAAGAAGTCCCTCCGAGGCAATAGCGTTTCACAATGGATTTTTCATTCACGACAGAGCACTAGTGAACCTACCCATTATTGTCTTGAAATTCGCCAGCACCCGTGGATTGATGGATGAAGAAATGCTATTGGAGCTGTCCTTGCATATTCAGCAGCTAAGTGAAGCAAACCTTGCAGACATATTGATACATTACTGGAAGCAGCAAAAGTTTTTGCTGAAAGACTTTGCGCCGGTGCTAGGATGGCTAGTAAGGAGCGGTCAAAGCCCTGGGGCTACAGCATGCAGGCACTTGCGTATCATGTTTAGCAAGTGCGAAGAAAAGGTGATTGTGGCATCTTTGTTATTTGGCTCGCTTCCTGTGCATCACGCATTGTCGCCATTTTACTGCCGGCTGTTGGTTAAGATAGCGTCTCAGACCAGCATGTCCTACACAGAGGTTTCGCAGCTTCTAGGACCACACTGTGACCACGACCAACTATGGTCCTTCATACTAACCTACTACACTGACTCTGTTGGACCAATAATCAATCCTGGGCGCCTGACTTTGGCGCAGCTATGTCTGCGAGAGACAAACTACGCCAAAGCAACTCAACTTGTTCATCAAATGAGAACTCACAAATATTTTGTTCCAAAAGCATTGCATCTGCATTTAAACAAGCTCAACCCCAAGCGACGACGCTTGTTCTCCAAAACACGCCTGAACGAATACATCACCGCTCAGGCATTTCTCAACACGGACTTTGCCATTAAATTGCTACTGCAAACGGCAAAGCAGAATGTTCCTATTTCCCCGAAGGCCATTTTCATGGTCGTTTTGAAAACGGCAGAGAAGTCGCCCCAGAAAGCGGCCTGGTTGGTGCGACACCTCGAAAAGGACTACCTCTTTCCTAAGCACTACCTGAGTAAGTTGTTTGAGTGCTTATCAAAACTGAAGATATCGTATCATGATATGATGGCGCTGGCCGGTAGAGTTCTGGGAATGTACCAAAGACGGCAGTCAAAGTTCCGGTTACCTTACAAAGCCGTACATCAAATTGTGTGGTGGGGGTTTTTGAAAGCGCCAAAGAATCCCTGGACTTCAGCAGTTTATCTTCGAAAACTCATCAACCGTGGACTACGTGTTTCTAAGGATGACGCTGTCAAGGCTTACTCTTCAATCATTTCTCAAATTTACAAGCGAAAACGATCGGTTGGAGAGCTCAAGCGCATCCGCGAGCAAATGCCTGACATCGACTCCCAGGAGCTCGTCTTGATCATTAATCAGGCCTGGAGAAGAGACAGGAAGGCTGACAGGATAAAGGCGAGGAGGGAACGAAAAGCTGTACGAAAAGCTGTACGAAAAGCTCAGAAGCCTGACCCCAAAGTGGCAATTAGCTGAGGCATGTACATTAGCACGCATTTATATATCCAAGGAGTTCCTCGTGGTATTGCCTATATACAATTGTTTCGTCATTAATGGGTTAAGCATGGTCAGACAAGAGCTGAATACCCTCTTGTTCATTAACGGAACCATGCCTAGATCGTGGCGCTGCGCTGTGTAAGGCTGCACGCCCTTCGGCTGTGCTCAGCAGCCACCATAGATCGTTTTTGGTCATAATTCCTTCTAATTTTGATTCTTTGTTGATGAATATCATGTATCGCAGACCTAGGCTCTGGAACATTGTAGCCACAAGATACAGCGATGCCTCTGATGAAATGGTGGTGGGCTGTAACAGGCGTGAGGAGAGATCTAGGGTGGTGTGCGAGCTCTGTTCGGTAAAGACACATACTGTGTCTGGTGGAAGCTTTTCCAATAGCGCTAGTGCAATCTGGTAACGTGAGATGTAACCAATGACAACGTTGGCGTCAGAAACCACAGGGAACCCCTCAACCTGGAGAGCGGCTAGCTTCTGAAGATCAGCTACAGTGCAGCCCTCGTAGATCACCTGGGCATCGCCAATAAACTCTTGCACGCCGACGTCAGGAATTACCATCTCGTCGAGTCGGGTAAGAAGAGGATAATTGTTGAATTGGATCCAGCTCTCGTAGATGCCATTCTTGCCGAACGAGTCTGCAACCCACTTAGAAACAAAGACTCCTGTCATAATGGGTAAGACGTAGCTGAGAGCGCCAGTGAGTTCAAACATGATGACAACACACGACACAGTGAGACGAGTAACTCCGGTGAGCGCAGAAGCAGCACCTACTAGAGCGTACATTCCTGGAGTGATACAATCTCCTTCAGCAGGGCACGAGGAGAAGAAACCTTTATGAGTCTGTTGCCATGACTGCATTAGCAGGCCGATCATTCTTCCAGAAAGTGCGCCAATAGCCATAGACGGCATCATTATGCCTGCTGGGATCTTGAGTCCAAAGGAGTATGAGGTGAATACTGTACCGATGAGGAATGCAATCAGTAGCAGTAAAAGCGTAGAAAACCAAGTATTGATGTCACAGAGACCCTCGACGTCTCGACACTCTTCAAACAGTTTGAAGAGCAGCACTGGCGTCGGAATTCGGGTGTAGAAGTCTGGGTAGCAAATGGCTGAGGTCAGTGCGGCGACTGCAGCCACTTCGAGTATTGGTTTGTCGTTGACAAAAGAGTTTTGTCGCCATCTTGCAATGGTCATGTTGAGTTTCACTAGCACTCCACCTAGGACACCGCCGAGAACACCAATCAACATGAGAGGTAGTAATTCGAATAGATGCCACGGGCGGTCGTAAACCACTTGGAACAGGACGAGTTTTCCTGTCCTGAAGGGGTTCAATGTCTGGAGAGTGCCGGCGGCGACCATGGCACAGACAAAGCTTTGCCACATGATCTTGGTGCTTGTGTGGTATGTTGCCTGCTCCAGCGTGAACAGCACTCCACCAATCGGCGCACCAAAGGCGACAGAAATACCCGCCGCTGCCGCGGCGGCTAGAATTTCTCGTTTTCTGGCCTCGTTCGTGCGCAGTGGTTCGTAGAAGTTTATAAATATGCTTGCGCAGCAGCAAGCTAGATGAACCAGAGGGCCCTCCTTTCCAACCCATAGACCCCCACCTACGACGAGACAGAGTCCTACCAGTTTTGTAACCAAGGTCTTTGGACCCAGGAAGCCACGTATAACGAAACCGCCTAGGACAGTTTTGATCTCGGCGATACCACTCAGCCTTGCGTATGGTGCGTACTTCACCACCAACAGCGAGGCCAGAGCGCTGAATGCAACGCCCAGTGTGATATACATCGCATATGCCAGAATCAGCGACGTCTCCCTCCATCTCACCCACTTCTCACATGAATCGTTTGGATAACAGCATTGTTCCTGACTGAGCCAGAAAGCGCCGCTGCAGTGGCCTACTCGAATGCCGCCCAGCCATTGTGAGGCCACATCAATCACAGCGGCAATGACTCCAATGGAAACGCCTGTTCCAAGGATAACGATCCAGCTTTGACTCCAGTCGTATAGAAATGCGAGCCTGCCTTTTACGTCGCGCGAGGCCTTGAGGATGGCCTGTCGCTCACGTTCCTTGGCGTATTCTCGGGTCCAGTCTATGGCTATTAGGTTTCTGTTGGACTCGGAGGAGCCGTTAGAACCGATAGGTTCTGTGTTCATGATGCGTCTAGCACTGGTCCCTGAGTGGCCCAGACAATTGATGTCTCTGTTTTCAACGGACGGGTACCATCCACGTCTGATTCAGTTCGTTATCAGATTGAGTGCCTAATTTCGTGATTGCGCGCCACTGATGTGACCTGGCATGAGCACATTGATACCCACTGGCGCGACGAGCTAATGAGTATGGGCACCCTGTGCGGTTGAACCTTGATAATTTACTGAACTATTTACTTGGGTTCTGACTTTCTTGACCGTGGATGACTCAAAGGTGCGAATAGCCCTAAGGCATTCCGCTAGTCCACCGCGGCATGTCTATTATTGGTACCATCACTGCTATCGTGATCAACGCCACTTACCCCAATCACGGCATGTCTTGTCAACCGTAACGTTCTCTGCAATTGCGAAAGGTTCAACCGCACTCGTTCTTGCACAACCGGTGATCGCA